>LPNX010022198.1:39589-134032 GCA_001517045.1 Pseudotsuga menziesii
CCATAAGACCTCTAACTCATAATATTTTAATATATCTTATATTTTTGTAGTACATCTCTTAGGAGGCCCATTTTTTACCTCAAATTCTCTCTAATGCATGGAGGCAGTGAAGACAATGATACATGATCAAGATCTTCCAATACATCTATGGGCAGAAGCAAGAAGAACTGCTGTGTGTATATAGAATAGAATATCTCACAATGTTCTTGAATTCAAGAGTCCAAAAGAGATGTTCACGGGAAAGAAGCCTAAGGTAAGTCACCTCAAAAATTTTGGTTGTCTACTATATATTCATATACTAAAAGAGAAAAGAACCAAGTTAGACCCTTCTAGAAAGAAGGGGATATTTGTTGGATATTGTGAAGTATCCAAAGCATTCAGAATTTACATTCCTAGATTCCATCACATGGAAATCAGTCGATATCTGACATTCAATGAAGAGGAATCCCTTGAGAGATCTAAGAAGAGCCAACATGAAGAAGTGTATGAGGAAGAGGCACATCCCAGAAATGAAGAAACTACATGTTTCCCTGAAGATGAAGCTCTAAAAGAACATGACATGGCAGAACCACAAGAACCTCCTATGATGGAGATATCAAGAAAGAGAAAGCCTACTTGGACAAGAGAGATTATACAAGAAGTAGAAAGATATGGAGATCCTGAAGGCTCCACACAGGTAAGTAAGAAGCCTAAGAATTTTTCCAACTATGTAGATTTGATGTGTGATCTTGTAGATCAAGAACCTATAAACTACAAAGAAGCGGTACAGAAGAAAGAATGGGTAGAAGCAATGGATGAAGAATACCAGTCAATAATAAAGAATTATGTATGGGATATAGTTCCCAAACTAGAAGGAAAGAGTGTAGTATCCTCTGAATGGATCTACACAATAAAACATGTAGCTGACGGAAGTATCGAGAAGTATAAAGCAAGATTTGTGGCCAGAGGTTTCTCTCATAAAGAAGGAATCGATTATGAAGAGACTTTTGCACCTGTAGCAGGATATACTTCAATTAGAGCTATCATGGCACTTGCATCCATGATGAAGTGGGACTTACACTAGATGTATGTGAAGACAACCTTCCGAAATGGTGTGATTTAAGAAGAAGTATACATAGAGAAGCCACAAGGATTTGAAGTTGAAGACAGATGAACTCATGTATGGAATTTGAAGAAGGCCCTGTATGGAAGTATGGAAAAGTTCAGAAGGAATATTTCTCAACCAGGGAAATTATGTTGTAGAGATATTGAAAAGATTCAATATGTTGGAATGAAAAGCCATGGCCACACCCATGGATTCCAACCTAAAGTTTCTAGCTGATGACTCATCAGAGTTATTGGATGTGACTCAATATAGACAGATTATTGGGTCGTTGATGTATTTAACAAATACCATACCAGACATTTGTTTTGCTATGAACACCTTGAGTCAATATCTAGTTCAACCTAGACGGGTTCACCTGATAGCTACAAAGCATGTGATGATATATCTAAAAGGAACTATAGACTTTGGTCTATACTATGATGGAAGCCATGAGTACAGATTGTATGGCTACATGGATGGAGATTGGGCTGGAAGTGCCTCAGACGAGAAGAGCACATTAGGTGGATGTTATAGTCTAGGATCTGCTATGATTTCATGGTTTAGTACAAAACAGTCCAGTGTTTCTCTTAGCACAGCCGAAGTGGAATATATAGAAGCTTGCTCTGCTAGTTGTGAAGCCATATGGATTTGAAAGTTGATCTGAGTGTTATTCAACCTAGAGTTGGATACTATCGTGATTCTATGTGATAACCAATCTTGTATAAAGATGACAGAGAACCTAGTGTTCAGCGGCAGATCAAAGCACATAGAAATCCGGTACTTCTACATTCAAGATATGATGCAGAAAGGAGCCATAAAGCTCCAGTATGTGAGTACTGATGAACAAGTTGTTGATGTGTTGACAAAGCCTCTGTCCTGAGTAAAGTTCAAATACTTTCATGACAAGCTTGGTGTTGTTCAGAAAGACCTTCCTTGAAAGGGGGAGTAGTGATGTAGCAGTGGGATTGTATCATCCCTGGGCACATTCCCTAAAGTGATTAGGTGACCTCGGTCCTCGAGAGTGAAGAGGGATTCTATCATCCCAGGACATCTATCCATAATGGATCCAGTGACTTCCATCCTTGAGAATGTGGTGGGATTGCATAATCCCTGAGCTTCTGCTCAAAATGTATCCGGAGGCTTTAGTCCCCGTGAATGTGGTGAGATTGCATCATCCCTGAAATTCTATTCAAAATGTATCCAGACGATTCGATCCCCGTGAATGTGGTGGGATTGCATCATTCCTGAACTTCTGTTCAAAATGTATCCAGAGGCTTTAGTCCCCGTGAATGTGGTGGGATTGCATCATCCCTAAACCTCTGTTCAAAATGTATCCAGAGGCTTTGGTCCTTGTGAGTGTGGTGGGATTGCATCATCCCTGAACATCTGTTCAAAATGTATCCGGAGGCTTCGGTCCCCATGAGTGTGGTGGGATTGCATCATCCATGAAATTTTGTTCAAAATGTATCGAGAGATTTCAGTCCCCGTGAATGTGGTAGGATTTCATCATATTTGGACCTAGTCCTCAAGTGATAGGGACTGATTATCCTGTAATCAATCCAGTGTCTTCGGTTGTCGAGAATGTGGTGGGATTGTATCATCCTTGGAATTTAAGTCCAAAAGTGATTCAAATACTTTTTTGTCTTTGAGCTGTGGATTGCAGGTTGTTGCTGATGCTGATGATGTTACTAATAGAAAGATTAGAATGTGATGATGATGATGTTACTGATCGAAATATCATAGTGTGATGATGATGATGTTATTGATCGAAATATAAGAGTGTGATGACGATGATGTACTAATCGCAAGATCAAAGTATGATGATGATGATGATGATGATGATGATGATGATGATGTTGATCGAAAGATCAAAAGTGCTACTGCTGATGATGTTGTTGATCGAAAGGTCAAAGTGCTGCTGCTGATGATGTTGCTGATCGAAAGGTCAAAGTGCTACTGATGATGATGTTGCTGATCGAAAGGTCAAAGTATTGATGATGATGCTGCCAGTCAAAGTGTTGATGTTGCTGAAGACTGAATATTGAATATGAACACTATATGATGTTGAAAAGCTTCCAATTATTTATAGATGTGTCACCCTGATGATGTTGATGATGTCACCTCTCTCCTATTGTTGTTGTTGTTGATGTTGTAGTAGAATACCCTTCTCATTAAGGGGAAGTGTTAAAATATTGTAACCGTTAGAGGAATTTTGAGGTCTACAATGGGCCTCCTAAGGAAAATAATAAAATAATAGTTAAAATAATAAATTAATATTTATTAATTTTTAAGGAAAAAAGAAAAAAACTACTTTTTGTGTTCGTATTTTTGACATATCTCCCTGTTGTTTTACTCAAATTTTGATCGAGAGAGCTCATTGGATGTGGAATTTGATTCTGCATCCAACGAGTACCCACACTACATAATTTTGACGGACCCCTCTACCCCCAAAACAAGAAATACCTGAAAAACATGATGATGCATCATCATCACATTTTTTTAGGTATTTCTTGTTTTTGGGGTAGAGGGGTCTATTAAAAGTATGTAGTGTGGGTACGCATTGGATGCGGAATCAAATTCCACATCCAAAGAGCTCTCACGATCAGAATTTGAGTAAAAACACAGGGAGATATATCGAAAATACGAACAAAAAAATTAGTTTTTTTTATGACAAATATGTCAATTCAAGCATTATGGTTGACTCATTTGATTGGAATTCTATTGGTTCTTGAACTCCAACTTGCAAGAACTTATTTTTGATGCATTTTCTTATAAGGCCCATTTTAGACCCCAAATTTCCTTTAATGTTCGAAGAATATTCTATATATATATATATATATATTTTGTGGTCCCCGATGGTCCTACTCGGAGTATCAATTGTATTTATTTATACCTCAATGTTTCTAATCGGGAGACCTAATAAGAGTCATGAGGAATTCCCCTCAAATTGTATGTCGGGTCATTAATACCCCAGTTGTGGTTACTCGAGCCTACAAGATTAAATTAGGATTACTCGAGCCTACATAGCTAAGTTAATTATTAAGTGAAAGAAAAAATATAAATAGAGGTGTGGCGCTCCTCATTTGGTACACACACACCCACTTATGTAGCGCATTAGTGAGAGAGAGAGAAGTAGACGGAGAAGGAGGATGATCAGTATTTTGGTTTTACCTTTTATCTTTTTGGGGAATCTATATTGAGGAAGCTTTTGCTGGGTTTTTCCCTTTAGGGGTTTCCCAGGATAAATCTGTGTTGTTCTTGTGATACTGTGTCTTTTAGTGATCATGTTTATATGCTTTTGTTATGAAATTGAAATTAAATGCTGATGATCTAGCTTAGCATATGGAATTTAACATTTTTTAATTCCACTATAAACTTCAATTTTGATAGTAACGAAAAAGAAAGAGTTAAGATATATTATGAGTCTTTTAAAGAACTTCCCTTTTTAGATAATACTCCATGCGATGCTTATAGAGACAAAGTATTTGTAATCAAACTACAACACCACTTGTTACATGATTCATATTTATTCTTAAAAAAGCATCTATACAATTCATAAGAATGAGAAAAAGGAAAAAAGATTATTTCTCCTTTAATTTGACAAAACTGCAACAAATGATCGTGGGAATGAAGATTCTATATAAATGCAGTTAATTTCTTAGAAATGACTCTTACTTATTCGGGTGAACACAAACATATTTACATATATACAAGTAATGACAACCCAAAATAACTTTAAGGATCAGGATGAGGAGGAATAATTTCCTCTTCAACCAATTCCATCTCTTTCTGCTACAAGAAATTTTGTATGAAATCCTATTTAGATATTGGTTGATAGTAAATTCTAAGTTTGTGTCCATTTAATACAAAGGAAATTTGTGAACCATCAATTTTTTTAATTTATACTAGCCCATTATTGAAATCTATAACTACTTCATATGGACACATCCAACGAGTAGTTAATTTTCCTTTAAAATTTTTGTACCTTGAGTCAAATAGGAATGCCCAATCTCCAGTATTAAATTTTTTTTTCTTAATAAATTTATCATGCCATTTATTCTGTTTATTTTGTATTAAGATTGTTCTTTGGAGTGCATCTTGTCTAATTTCATCTAAATCATTAATCTGTAACACTCGTTGTTTCTGTGCTTCATCCAAATTCATGCCTAATTGTTCTGCCATATGAAAGGTGTTAACTTGAAATTTGATAGGTAAAAGGACTTGTTTTCCATACACCAACTCATAGGGGGTATGTCTGGTAGTGTTTCTCCATGTTATCCTATAGGCCCACAAGGCCTTCGAGAGTCTATATGCCCAATCCTTATGATATAAGTGAATGGGTTTGGTTAATATGGATTCTAATACTTTATTGGTTGATTCTACCTATCCATTAGCATGGGGATGATAAGGTGAGTATTTACAATGTCAGATGCCATACTTTGTCGTGAGCTCTTTCATTAACTTAGAAGTGAATTGAGAGCCTTGATCTCTGACAATTTCTCTAGGGACACCAAACCGAGTGAATATTTATTCATATATGAATTCTACTACTAATTTCTCTGTGGCCCTAAACAAATCTTTAGCTTATACCCACTTGGTAACATAGTCTGTGAAAACTAGGATATACTTATTTTTACGAAACATGGGAGAAATTGGTCGTACAAAATGCAAAGCCCATTTCTCAAAAGGATCTATCATGACCTGAGGCCGTAAGGGCATCTAATCATAAGACTTAGGTCTACCCATCCTTTGGAAACTATCACATCCTTTAACATATTTGGTAGAATCATTGAAAATGCTTGGCCAATAATAACCATAGTGCATCACTTTGTATGTCGTCCACTTATCAAAAAAATGTCCTCCACATGGTCCATCATGGCACACATGCATAATATATGTCATTTCATCGTTCCGCACACATCGTCTAATAATAAGATCCGGGCCAGTATGAAAGAGATCATTATCAACCCAGGAATAGTTAGAGCTCTGAACTATAATGTGACACTTCTTGAGTGGGGACAAGTGGTTTGGTAATTTCCGAGTTGCTAAATAATTGGCAATGTTTGCAAACAAAGGGGTTTGAACATATACAACAAATATATCTTCATTAGGAAAAGTGTCATCAATGGGTTTAATACCGTAATTATGTTGAATACGGGAAAGGAAATATGCTACTAAATTCTCTTTAATAGGTCGGTCAATGACGGTAATGTTAAATTCTTGTAATAAAAGAAGCCATCGAGTCACCCTACCATTGGTAATTGGTTTATTCATTAAAAATATGATGGCAGAGTGATCCGTATGCACAAAAAATTCGTATCCTATAATGTAATGGAGAAATTTATTAATAGAATAGACTACTGCCAAAAATTCCTTTTCAGTATCAGTATAATTTAGCTCGGCACGGGTGAAAATCTTGCTAATAAAATAAATGGAATAAGGTTATTGGCCTTATTTTTGACCTAGGATTCCTCCTATGGATGTATCAAAAGCATCAGTGGATATATGGAAAGGAAGGGACCAGTCGGGACCCGTCAGTATTGTCACCATTGATAATTTAAATTTCAATACTTCGAAAGAACTATGACAAGATTCATTCCATTGGAATTCTACATCCTTTGTAAGCAACTTAAACATTGGTGCAGCTATTTTAGTGAAATTCTCAATAAAACGGTGATAATATCCTACATGGACAAGAAATATTCTTACCTCATTTTGAGTTTTCAAAGAAGGAAGGCCAACAATTACTTCTATTTTCATAGGATCCACCTTGATTCCTTGGGAAGAAACATGATGCCCCAAGACTATATTTTATGTTAATAACATTTTACATTTCTCATGACTAAGGGCCAGGTTTTTTTCTTGACATTAAATCAGGACCTTCTCAAGGTTATCAAGGGCCACTTGAAAGGTATTACCATAAGATGTAAAATCATCCATGTACACCTCGACAAAGTCATGTATAAGATCAACAAAAATTCCTAAAACTGCACGCTAAAAAGTGGCAGGTGCATTACATAAGACAAATGGAAAAACTCTATAGGTGTATGTTCCCCAAGGGCATGTAAAAGTGGTCTTATCTTGATCCTAGGGTGCTATTAAAATCTAATTATATCCACTATACCCATCAAGAAAGGAAAAGTATTGTTTTCCTGACAGGGTATCTGACACTTGATCAATAAAGGGAAAATGAAAACAGTCTTTAAGTGTGGCCTTATTTAGCTCTCTGAAATCAATACAAAGATGCCACTTCCCTGTGACTTTCTTGAGGACTACCACTAGAGGAGACACCCATTTATTGTCAGAGATAGGATAGATGAAACCAACATTGAGAAGTTTTTGTAACTACTCAAATTACTATATCTTTTAGAGTAGGATTCATCCTCCTCTGAGGCTATCTCACAAGTGGAATGGTTGGATCCATGTAGATATAGTGAATACAGGTGTTAGTGTGTATACCTTTAGAATCAGTGTATTCCCATGCAAATGCTCCATATTGGATTTTAAGAACCTTAAGTAATTGTCCTTGTTGGCTCTCAGTTAACATTGCATTTATGTGTAAAATGTTTCCAAGGCTAACTGTGACAAGGTACAGTATAAGACCCTATGTGCTCTTCAATTGCAACGACACATGGTGTTTCTATGAATGTTGAGAGAGCCATATTTTCTTGAAACTCATATCCAAAGATTTGATCGAGTTGGAAAAAATACTGTGGAAAATATATACAAGTTGTGGAAGACACAAACTGGTTTAATACATTCTCAGTAGTTTTCTCCTAAAGTGCCTAGGAATAGTCACTAGGAAAGAAGATATATTCAATATTTTCATAGCCAAAGGGGAAATATAACCACCAAAAATTTCCAGTTACAGGTTGTGTTGGGGGATATAAAATAAGTCTTTTTGTAGACAACCCATTCGAAATGGTCATTTCCCCATCCCTACATCCTATAAAGGAATTAGCAGTGGCTAACCATGGTCTCCCTAATATAATATGATGTCCTTTAGAAGGATCCTTTGATTCCAAGACCATAAAGTCGAGAGGGCATTCCCATGAAGATACTGATACAATAATATCGTTTAGGACTCCAGCAGGTCTTACCATGGTACAGTCTGCTAGTTCTAGGATTGAAGGGGTAGGTCAGAGAAACTCTCCCAACTGTAAAAATTCTAGAGCTGCGGTGGTAATCATGTTAATGGGACATCCTAAATCGCTAAGTGTATTTTATATGGTGGTATTATTTACAATCACAGTTACTACTGGCCCCCCCAGATTTGTATATTTTGCAATTTGAGATTGGTTTGTCATATACTCAGATGTCTCTCCTATAACATGAATTGTGAGGGGGTATTTGTGTTTCTTTCCTGGGCACTTAATGCATAGTTCCTTTATTACCTTGCTATAAATTGGTATATCCTTAATATCCTGTAATAGAGGAGTTTTGACACATATATTCTTTAGTTCATTCATAATGTCATAATCGAGATGAAATACAGGTTTTTCTATTGCTATTCATTCTGGAAATGGAGGAATCCTTTGTTCCTGATTGGGATCTTGCTAAGGATGGGTATGCACTGGGATATTTGGAATATCCACATCTTACAGAATAACATCATTCATGACTTCATTTGAATACTATGCATCATTCTCTTCACAAATGAGGATTGATGACTTGGGTCTATCATTTACAACTCTTCCAGATCATAATTGTATATCATGTACAGTTATAGTCAAAATAATGTAGGATGGAAGAGTTTGAAACTCAGTGCCATTAAGAGCTTGAGTTGGATTATTATTTGGATTAGGTATTGGTTGTGCAGGTAACAATGTAGTTCGTGGAGGGTTTGTATTTTGGAAGTGATCAGGTTTTTGTGTAATAAGGGGAACTAGAGGCACAAAACCTGGTAAACATTGCTGGGTATTGGTTGAGTGCTGAGGATATGGGTGATTACGTGCAGAGATAGGTGGTGGTTGGGGGTAGGATTGTCCCCTCCACCCTTGTGGCCAATACTGTTGCTGAGTAAAATTAGGAGGGGGAGGATACTGGGGTGGCCACTATTGCCAACTTGTAGTGTTCCAATGTTGAGGCAGCTGGTAAGTTTGGTAATAAGTTGGAGGTTGTGGTGACAAATTATGATATTGTGGCAGGTCCCTTGGTTTCTAGGAAGGCCTCCTAGATGTTTCACCAACATCCCCACTCTTGTATATGGCTTGTAACCCTAGTAATGATGGGAAATCGTCTGTTGGATTCTCTTCCATACAAATGTGACATACAAAGATATTGTTTAATGGGAATTCCCATTGGGTATGTTTAGTTCTGCATCTTGGATAGAAAATAATCATCGTTGCTCATTCCTCTTCTTGCCTTTTCTTCACTTGTAACACATCTAGTTGGGAACCCATTGGTCCTAAAATATTAGTTTTGAAATTTTCCAATAGGTTTCCTGATTCCATCCATGCAACTCCTCTTGAACTGGGATTATTTCCTTTTAGATTTCTATTATAAGGCTTCTGAAGATTTCTCCCGAATTCCCCCCTACTTTTAGAGTAATTTCTACATATCTTCCCAATTTGTGAAAAAGTTTTATGAGAGATATCATCGGATGCCATGAGATTAAGGTTTTCTACTAGGTCTTCTGAGATCCCTTTAAGGAAGAGTGTTCGTATTACATCTTCTCGAAGGTCGTTATGTTTATATTTATGTAATGTGTAGATAAATATTTCGAGATAGTCTTCCAAGCTCTCATCTTCGAGTTGTTGTATCTTGAAGATATCAATTTGAGAGTCTCTTAGTTTGCAATACTCTTGTTATTTTCGTAAGAATGTAGTTTTCATATCGTCCCAAGTCCTGATACTAGTTTATCCTAATCCCATGAACCATCTTAAGGTAGAGTCTTTCAGTGTAGCCGGGAAAAAGTTTTAGTTTATGGGCATCTTGTAGATAGTTATAAATTATATATAGGATGTCAAAATCGAACAAAAAATGTGTCTGTATCTTCATTATGTTTCCCATATAAAGTAGGTAAGGAGGAAGGAGGGATTTTCTTCATATTTATATCTTGTGTAGTGTCTAAAATAGGGAACCCGAAGGTAGTCTCAGTTCAGTTTTCTCCTTCTCCTTTATCATTTCTAACCTCGTTATTATCTTCATTGTCTGCCTATCGCTCCATGTAGGTTTGATTCCTAAAGAGTGTGTACCTAGGAGGCACCTTTCGAAATGATAATGGGTCGCCCCAACGTTCTTTTTCGGGGGAGATATTCCTACTATCAACTATGTTTTTATTAGATTCTATAGGAATGGTAGGTGCTATTGTGGTGGTTTCTATCTATGAAATAACTGTATTTGTTCAGCCTCCAAAGAGGGATTGTAACTAGGCAGGATCAATGAAATCAACAAAGTTAGGATCCCCTACTAATGAGAAAGTTGTATTGTTAGGTTTCTGCACTAGTGGAGGGTTGAGGGTTTCCAAAGGTTGACCCTCTTGAATTTCTTCAGCAATAGGATCCTTAGCACTCCCTGCCAGGATTTCTTCCCCATATATGGTTTCTCCTATAAAGTATTTAGGTTTCCAAGTAGAACTACTTCCTATGTGGGTTCTCCGATACATTTCCGCTGAGTTAGTAGTTGGGGTATTTCGTCCCCGTAAAGCTTAGTAGTGATTTTAATAGTTTTTTGAGAATTCGATCTAACATATCTACCCTTAGAATCTCCAGGTCTGTTCATGAAAAACTAAACTAAAGGGGAACCTATGCTACTAATACTACTACTATTGGATTTGGGGGTGCCTGTTATAATAGATGAACATGTTCTTACCTCTCATATTACTGCTGCCCCACCACCATCCTATTACTAAACTTAATAAGGGAATTCTACATACTCTACCTTACTGAACAACTCCTCGGCAACGACGCCAAATTTTTTGGGTGTTATAATGTCTTAATTAATTCACCTAATATTTAATTATCGACTGAGGTTGGTAAAATTAGAATTTACACAAAGTATATGCAAAGGTAGAGGGGTTCCTGGGTGTCATGGAAATATTTTAACAAAAAAAGATCGAAAGATATTTCAAAATGAAAAACCGAGTCAAACTCCTATAAGTTCAACTATGAAGGTCGGTAAACCAAAACGTAGTATTAGAGTAGAGTAGTATCAAGCTAGACTAATCTACTCTATGGACAATTACTGAAACATAAAGATATAAACAATACTATTCTACTATTTATATTAAAACCTATTAATTATCTATTCTACTTCTTAACAATTTCATAAACTAACTATACAAGGAAGGATTATATTAGAAACCAACTATATATGCAATTAACAAATGTACATAATGGTTCGAACTGAAATATCTAATTCCACTCTCGATTGTTTTGTGGATATGCATTCACTGTGATTGGAACTTGAGGAGGAGTAGTGTCAAAATGACTTTCAAAACAAGTAAAGAAACTGAATGGAATCAAATCTAACTTAACTTCTACAAATATGTGCAAACTAAGGAATGTCCAATTACAGGTGATAGTAAACATGATGATCTATTCCATAAGCAACTGACTCTTAAATAAAAAAATATTATAAAATAATCTATTAAGAGACAAGATTCTGTTTAAATATTACTTTCATAAATAACCAATTCTTATATGAAACAAATGTAATGGAAATCTAGCTTATAAACAAGTAAAAGACCTTAATGAAAGAAGCAAGTAGAAAACTTAAGAAAGATAACTTTAATAGGAAGCAAGTAGAAAACTTAGTAAAGAATACTTAATTTGGAAATGAAGTACAAAAATTAATAAAGAAGAATTAATTAGGAAAGAAAGTAGAAAAATTAATATCTTCGGTAACTACATAGTGAAAGGAACAGGTCCTATCGCTGTGATCAATTTACAAGGTGCTAGTATACTTCCCTAGAAATTAACACATCTAACCCTAAATTCCATGTACAAATAGATAAATCAAGCCAAACTAATTAATATATAATTACCGCACATTTCAACAGTATTGAAGAAGGAAATAAAAAACCAAAAGAAACACAATCAGAAAGCATAACTCAAAACATATTCAAGGTGAAAAGAGGTGAACGATAGGAATAAAACTTAATAAATACTTTAAACAATATAAACTATAGTCCTAATGATAAACATAACCATTATCTAACTAGCACAGTCAAAACATATTCCAAAAGCTAAAGAAACAGAGCTTTAAACATGCTTAAAACGAATTAAGAACACTAAAGGTTAAACAACAGGTTGGATAATTGAATGGAAGGTGTTGGCAATAAGGCAGTACAGGTTTCCATTGATGGAAAACAAATGTGATGGTAGAAACAAATGTGATAAGAGAAGATGATAGAGTGATGTGATAACAACAAATAGAAGAGAGACAAAAGCATATGTGGCCTTATGTCCATGGTTAAGAAGACTTCTAAACCTCAATTGATGGAAAATAAATGAGAGATTTTTCTATGATAAAAAAGCAGATGGTTATAAGGCTGCCTATACTGACAGCTCTGAGAAGAAGGCTCAAAACAAAGTTATTACAGTGGTAGGAAGAAAATTCCAAGGGGAATCCTAAAGGTATCCTTGCTCATGAGAGATGTGTTGTAGTCATCATACAAGCCATACAACACTTCAATTTAGACCCCAATATTTTCCCTCGAGATATTCTAGGGCTCTCTCAAAATGAACCAAAATATTGTTCGATCATGAGATTGTGGAATGACCTATAAAACATGATATTAATGCTACAGCTCATACTTCCCTAGAAAACCTTTTATTATTAAGTGCAGGTATATTTCATAGGGTGTATGCTGGAGAAAGTGAATGTATTCTACGAGAGTTTTTTTTGTTGTTGAAGCATTATTACAAATTGCAGCAGGTAGATTGGCCATCATATTCATTGATGCACTCTATCCCTGTCGTGACTCCAGATGCGAGAAAGAATCTCGTATAGTTTCCCAACTTCTTACCCTTATGGATGGCACCAAAATTTCATTAAGAGAGTGGTTGTGGTAGCATCAACAAACATAGTTAATACAGTTGATCCAGCATTGTGAAGACCAGGGCATTTTGATGCTTAAATTTAAGATAGTGCACCTAATGAGGAAGAGAGTTTTGAAATTCTTCAACTCCATGCACTAGGGGAATAGTTTGATGATGGTCGTGGTCATGGCCCTGTTCGAATTCTCACTTGACAATCAGTAGAGACTATGGTCCCTGTCAACATGTCCAATAGGGTTAAGTATCAACTTCAGATATTGTTATTGGAGGAATACCAAGATAGTTTGAAGAGATTGGACGAGTGGATTAATGGAAATTATGAGGAGATTCGTAGTTTAGATGTCTTTGGACTAATGACATATGCCTTACATGTAGAATTGCAGATCGAGACTCAACATCCATCGGATCAAATGACGGACGGTTGAGATTGCATTCACAATCAGGGTTTACCCCACATTGGGTGTGCGAATGAACTTTCATGTGCATATATGCGCCAACCATTCTTATGTTCATTGATGTGTATATAAAAGGTATGGTGGGGGCTCTAGGTGCTTGAATTCCACAAGAAGCTCACTAACCCAGATCCCGAGATGACGTATCAGGCCCCCTACCTTTTGATACACGTGGCATCTTAGTTGTGGATGAGTATAGTGACTTGGCAGTGATGGGTCACCGATGTGGATAGTGATGTGGCATCATTGAGATGTAGCACACAATGATAAGGGAGAATGTACAGATGTTGTGAACGTGGAACTAAGGTATTGGCAAACATAGCACTAATGCAAACATGGAAAACATGGCATTGAGAAGTTGGTGAACGCTTTGGCATCAAAGTAAATGTGGTAGAAAGGAGAACATGGTAGAAAGATGAATGTGGCAATAATATGTTTGAGCACTATTAATATCAACAATATTCTTTTTAGTTCTAAATAATTTTTAGAATAAATAAAAAACTTGATTTAAAAAAGGGGGAGACAACTATTAGAATTCGAATATGCATATAAATATTATAAAAATAATTATACTATTGTTATAAGAACTATTTTTTTTTAAAAGACCTAAGTACACAAAATGAAAAGATGTGATTGCTCAAAGAGGTATTAAGAAAAATATTTGAAGAAGTATAATTTTGAAAATGTATGAATACTTGAAAAGGAATTTAATGAATATTCAAAATTAGAAGTGTGTATCTCAGTGGATTATTTTGTATCTTGGCGGTTATTCAATCCATGGATTTGAACCTAGTGTTCATCTCTGAACAGATTGGAATCTGTTGACAGGTTGAAGCTTGCCAGAGGATTGTATTCCTCATTACATGCTGAGGCATGTATACAAGCTGGGTCTTGTAAGAGAATTGGGTTTCTCCATCTAGTTGGGGCTAGATAATTATTTGTAAAACATAATTTTATTTTGATATTTTTATGTTTAATATCTCATGTATATATATATATATATATATATATATATATATATATATGATTGGAAAATATTATGACTGTTTAAATGTCATTTGTGCTTTGGAAAAGAAGTTTTTAATAGACACTGATTCACCCCCCCCCCTCTCAGTGTCTAAGATCTGTTTCTACAATTGGTATTAGAGCCATTTGTCTTTGAACAACTCACTGCTGGAAGGTTGATCCTAAGGGAAAAAAAGGTACATTTAAAAAAAAGGGCCAAGCACTATAATTAA
The DNA here is from genome assembly GCA_001517045.1 of Pseudotsuga menziesii. NCBI lineage: Eukaryota > Viridiplantae > Streptophyta > Pinopsida > Pinales > Pinaceae > Pseudotsuga > Pseudotsuga menziesii. The sequence continues at coordinate 54,366 of LPNX010022198.1, forward strand.
ATGTAAGTTCTAGAATCAACATTTTAAAAGATAGGTGGAAGTTTGGAAACATTACTTGAACCAAGTTTAGATGTTCAACTTCCCTTATATGATGGAGCTGATTATGTCGATTGGAGAGAAGCTGTGAAGAAGCAATTGAAGTCCAAAGGAGCACATATGTGGAATGCTATAGCAAGAAAGAAGTGGTACTTGAAGAACAAAACGAGAATGTCAAAAGATGATCAAAGATTCAATTCTATTGCTTTGCAAACCATCAAGAAAATCTTATCAAATGATGTCATTATAAATATTGGTTTCTGCACTATTGCCAGAAATCTATGGCTCAAGTTAGAAGAAACATATCAAGCAAAAGATCAAATACCAGAAGAAGACAGTAATAAAAAATCCAATGAAGATAGAAGAGAAGATTTGAAAGACGATGAAGAGATAAATGGTACTTCAATCTGCAACACTTCTATTAGTGAAAACTCTCATGATGAAGGAGATGACCTCACATAAAACAATGGATTATAACTTCATGAACAATCATATTGCAACAGTCATGCTGATATAGACATATTTAAATAAAAGTGGGAAAAATTATCAATCCTTAAAAATCAGGCTACAATTACCAAACATGAGGACTTGAAGAAATTGAAGGAATATTTCCTTACTACAATTGAAGATGTAGAGAAGAAATTAAGTTTTTATCCTAAATTTTTTTTTGATCAGATTGAAAACAAGTTTATGGTCACTCTAAGTGATCTTGAAACTATTTTCAAGATCAATGAGTTACTACATGGATTGTGGATGGAATCCAAAAATTCTAGAAGAACATGCAAGAGTCTAGTAGATACAAAAAATGACTTGAAGATCCTAAAGGATAAGTTCTATGCACTAACCAAGAAACATGAGGCTGCTGAGATGATATTGAATGAGAAAAGGATCTAGCTAGATGATAAGGAAAAATAACTGAAGAACACTTTCTCTAGTTTTAATTTACAATTGGAAAACAAAATTAATGAAATAAAAGAGGTAAATTCTGAAGTATTTAACCTTAGAAGACAAATTGAAGCTAATGAAAGAAGGCTTCTTGACCAAGAGAACCAAATGAAAGGAAGGGAGCCTATAGAGAGGCAGAATTTACTGGATTGGGAGAAGAACCTACAAGAAAGGAAATAAAGGCTTATAGAAGGACAAAGGTAACTAAATCAAAGAGAAGAATATTTGAATATCTCCATGAAACATATTGAGAAGGAACTACATGACGACAAGAAGAATATTGAAAAAGATCATGCAACCTTAAAGGAGAAAGAGGCTAGGTATCAAAGGATGGTTGCCTTAGTATCTAGAAAAGAGGATGGTACTAAAGAAAAATCTATTATTAACAAAGAATAGGAAGAATCTACATGTCTCACGGGAAGTGAGATCAAGAAAAGGTACGCTAGTACATTCACAAAAGGTGGAGAAAGGAAAGCAGTGGATTATCTTCAATCCAAATATACTTTTCCATACAAGGGAAATGAGAAGAGAAATTTATATAATAACCCAACCATTATAGATGAAATTTGGAGTAGGGAAATACCATCCCATGACAGAACTTGAGAATGAGACTCCCATGTCCAAGTTTGAGGAAGGTTCTTCCTCTTCAGAAAAACAGAGGGTGATTACAAATCAAATACTAGATTAGAACTCTACCATGAGAAGGAATTATGGAAATCAAAGGATAAAACATGAACCACATCAGAAAGGAAGCTTCTCATATCACAACATATTAAATGGCTATTGCTCTACTTGTCACAAGTATGGATAGAGAGCATTGGAGTGTAAATCTCATGAAAAAGAAATTCAGAAGAAATCCATTGAGATAATGAAATGTTGGAAATGTAATTTTGTTGGGCACACAACAAAATTATTCCATACTATAAGGTGCTATCAATGTGATGGATTTGGTCATAACGATCAAGCGTGTAGGAAGAAAAGAAGTCAACCCAATCATGAAAATGATGCTGTTAAGAAACCAAGACAAAATTGTAAGGAATCAGAGATGAGAACTCCAAACACCCAAAAGGAAAAATTTAAGAATTTCTGGAGACTAAAAGGAGGAGCTCTCAATCCTCATGTCAAAACAAATGATACTTGTGGAAAGGAAACCCTACAAGAAAACATTCAATCTATAAATGATGACAGTACCATTGATGAATAAAATCCAAGTGATAAAGAGGAATTGGAAATGACACTCTTACTTTGTTAGAAAGCATTTGTTGGATATCAATAAAAAAAAACTTTCAAAACCAAGTTGCATTAGTTCATGGGGAGACAGTTAATAATTGGAGATATGGAAGAAATACGGTAGTCCAAGAAATAAATGAAGAAGGTTCAACAATTGTTATTAGATCTATGATAACAATTGTTTTTAAGAGAAAGTAGATAGTCAGGGGGAGCTGATTATATATTTCTCCACTTATGTGAAAAGATTAGGAGTACTCTCTCTTCCAATCTAATCTCTCAAGAAAATAATACATTAATTGGTAATCTAGTCTCTCTTCTTAGAAGAAGACCTAACACTCCAACTCAATATAAAGGAAGATCTATGTCAGAAGCTTATGCTTGAAACAAAAAAGGGAAAAACTGAAGAAGAGTCTGCATGTCTCACAGATGATGAGATGAAAAGGATCAAATGAAATAATCATCCAATTGACACTGAAGAAGAGGTTGGAAGATTAAAAGATAAAATTTTGGATCTAAAAAGAATATATGAAGCAGCTGAAGCAATGAATCTTGATCAAAATATCCAACTTGAAAACAAAGAGTTGGAGTTGAAGAACATCCTCTCTGAATTCAAAACTTGGTTAGAAGATAAAATTGAAGAAATTAATACAGTAAAGGATGAAGTTAATTAGCTGCAAGGAAAATTAACAACTGTGGAATCCATGGAAGATAATCAAGACTCTGAGAATGTTCTTTCCAACTTAGAAGGACAGCTAAGAGAGAAAGCAAATGAGAAGAAAGTTTTGAAGTATAAAATAGTCAATCCAACAAAACAAATTGGAGTTTCCAAAAAGATAGCTACTGAACAAAAAATCCAGTTGGGGTTGAAGCCTGAAAAATTTAAATGGCAAGAAAATATACAGAAATGACTGAAGAATCAGGAAGAAGAGATCAAGAGTATAAAGACCAAAGTTGATGATCTTACTAAAGAAGTTCAAATACTAAAGGATTGTGGCAAGTCAAAAACCTATGTTGAAGAACTTAAAGGGACAAGTGAAATAATTTCAAATCCGAAGATTCAAATTGAAGAAGCCAAAAGGTTTGAAGAAGTTATGAAAAATTGGTTAGATAATTTCGGAAATTTATGTGAAAAACTAAATCTTGAATTGGTATCAGTTCAGGGGGAGTCAGGAATCAAAGTCAGGGGGATTTTTTCAACCCTTTTCCCTTGATGTCAAAGGGGAAGAAATGGAAATCATGTTGCCATCAATGCCAAAGGGAGAGATTGTTGGAAACATGGTAGTACAGGTTTCAATTGATGGCAAATAGATGTGATAAGAGAGGATGACAGAGTGATGTGATAACAACAAATAGAAGAGAGACAAAAGTAGATGTGGCCTTATGTCCATGGTTAAGAAGACTTCTAAACATCAATTGATGGAAAATAAATGAGACAGTTTTCTATGATAAAAAAGCAGATGGTTATAAGGCGCATTGTACCGACATCTTTGAGAAGAAGGCTCAAAATAAATTTATTATAGTGGTATGAATAAAATTCCAAGGGGAATCCAAAAGGTATACTTGCTCATAAGAGATGTGCTGTAGGCATGATACAAGCCATACAACACTCAATTTAGACCCCAATATTTTCCCTCGAGATATTCTACGGCTCTCTCAAAATGAGCCAAATAGTTTTTGGTCATGCGACCGTGGAATGACCTATAAAACATTATGTTAATGCTAAAAATCATACTTCCCAAGAAAACCTGTTCTTATTAAGTGCAGTTCTATTTCATAAGGCGCATGCTAGATAAAGTGAATGAATTTTGCGGGAGTTTATTTTTTTTCTTTTTCTGAAGCATCATTACAAATTGTAGCAGGTAGAACGACCATCATATTCATCGATGAAATCGATGCACTCTATCCATGTCGTGACTCCAAATGGGAGAAACAATATCGTATATTTTCCCAACTTCTTACCCTTATGGATGACACCAAAATCTCATTGAGAGAGTGGTTGTGGTAGCATCAACAAAAATAGTTAATACAATTGATTCAGCATTGTGAAGACCATTGGATTTTTTATGCTGAAATTGAAGATAGTGCACCTAATGAGGAAGAGAGTTTTGAAATTATTCATCTCCATGCACTGGGGGAACAATTTGATGATGGTCGTGGTCATTTTCACGTTCGAACTCTCACTTGATAATCGGTAGAGACTATGGTCCCTGTCAACATGTCCATCAATAGGGTTAAGTCTCAACTTCATTGATTGTTGTTGGAGGAATATTGAGATAGTTTGAAGAGATTGGAGGAGTGGATCAGTGAAAACTATGAGGATATTTGTAATTTACATGGCTTCAGACTGATCATAGATTCCTTACATGAATAATTGCAGATCGAGACTCAACAACCGTCGTATCAAATGATGGACAATTGAGATTGCGTTCAGAATCAAGGTTTATCCCAGATTGGGTGTGCGAATGAAATTTCATGTGTATATTTGCCCAAACTATTCTTATGTTCATTGACATGTAGAGAAAAGGTATGTTGGGGGATCTGGGTGCTTGGACTCCATGAGATTCTCACCATCCCAGAGCCCGAGACAACCTATCAGGCCTCCTACCTTTTGATACACATGGCAACTTAGTTTTGGATGAGTATAGTGACTTGGCAGTGATGGGTCATTGATGTGGATAGTGATGTGGCATCGTTGAGATGTAGCAGACAAAGATAAGTGAGAATGTACAGATGTTGTGAATGTGGCACTAAGGCATTGACAAACGTAGCACTGATGCAAACATGGAAAACATGGCACTGAGACATTGGTGAACGCTTTGGAATCAAATCAAATGTGGCTGAAAGGAGAACATGCCAGAAAGGTGAACATGGAAATAAGATGGTTGAGCACTAATATCAAAAGTATTTTTTTAAGTGCTAAAGAATTTTTAGAAGAAATCAAAAACTTGATTTAAAAAAGGGGGAGACAACTATTAGAATTCAGATATGCATATAAATATTATAAAAATAATTATATTATTGTTATCAGAACTAAAAATTATTTTAAAAGACTTAAATAAACAAAATGAAAAGATTTGATGACGCGAAGAAGTATGAAGACGAATATTTGAAGAGGTATAAGTTTGAAAAGGTATGAAGACTTGAAAAGGTATTTAATGAATATTTGAAATTAGAAGTGTGTATCTCGGTGGATTATTTTGTATCTTGGTAGTTATTCTATCCATGGATTTGAACCTAGTGTTCATCTCTGAATAGATTGGAATCTATTGATAGGTTGAAGCTTGTCAGAGGATTGTATTCCTCATTACATGCTGAGCCATGTATACAAGCTGGGTCTTGTAAGAGAACTAGGTTTCTCCATCTAGCTGGGGCTAGATAATTATTTGTAAAACAAAATTCTCTTTTGATATTTTTATGTTTAATATCTCACGTATATATATATTTATGATTGGAAAATATTATGATTCTTTAAATGTCATTTGTGCTTTGGAAAAGAATGTTTTACAGACACTGATTCACCCCCCCCCTCCCAGTGTCTAAGATCTGTTTCTACAGAAGGTAGGTGTGAATGACAGGCTATCTGAATGACAGTCTGTATAGATAAAACAATATAAAATGGCCTAAATGATCTAATTATTAGCTGATTTTGTGCACATGAAAACAAAATGCATAAAGGAGAGTAAGTAAACCTACTTAGTGATCTAATTCAACAACAAAATAACTTAAGCTAATTCACAATTAGAAGGAATTTATTATCTATTGAATTATTAAACAGACTGAAATATAACAAAATCAATTTATGACAAAATGAAAATGAACATAACTGAACCTATTGTAACTTGATCCTAAGATATCAAAGAAATCTACTCTATGTAATTATCAACATGAATTTAAATCATATGCTGGAAAAGACTGGAAAGGAAATTGAAAGCAAACTAGGTGCACAACTAGTCACTTTTAATCTATGAAATAAGAAATAGATTATCGACACATCATTATAATAAAACACACGCTACAGGAAACATTGAATTGAACAATTAAATAATTGAATTGTATAAACAAACTGTAAATGAAACTATACTAATTACAAGGAAAGGGATGAGGAAAATACACACAAGAATGAAAACCACTAGTTGATGAGGGGCCCTCTCAGCAGTAAGGGTGATGCTTCCTAAACGCTTACATTAACACGATCATAAACACAACAAGAATGTAACTTATACTAATATTCAAAACAATATTACAAAGTCTCTCCTTGAAATTGACCGACATTATGTAAAACTAGCTAAGTTAAGCTCTCATTTGGAGGCGAATATATATAGTGTTTATAGGGATGAGAGAATCGACCCTTTCAGTGGTCAACCACTCCTAAAACATTCAACCATTATTACAAACAAACGGTCATAAGACAACACACAATCATCCTCCTTCTTCCTCGCACGGCAGTTCTCCCTTGCGTGTGTTGTAGCGTATGGATTCCCTTTGACATGGACTGATATCCTGGTGATGAACAAAGGAGGAAAGCTAACAATCCTTCTAGAATGAAGGTCATTCCAGGATCCAGATGCGTGCACACATAACCTTTGCAGACCATTCTATCCTTTAACGCTTGGGAATCTTCCATCGAACATTACGCGTTTTGATGGGTGATATGAATGGTAAGTTGGATGCACTCTGGGCATATCTAGCGTGATGCATTTCCAGCTATTGGCTCATCAAAAACATCATAAAATGAAAACAAATTCATGCATATATCAAACGTGGTCCTAAATAATATCAAATTTAATCAATAAAATTGTGAAACAATAATAATAAAACAGAATTTGCATAAATCCAAATATATTCATACCTGAGGCTGAATGATAAGCTGTATGACAGAAATTTGTCAAAAAGATGAAAAAATGGATGTCAAAAAGTGTGATTTACCAGCCAAAAATGGATATAAAATTAAGATCAACAGGATTATAGGGTGTGGTAAGCTCCCTCTTAATCCCAACTTCCTTATAGAATTCCTTGAATTCAATTGAAGTGAATTCTCCTCCATTATCTGATCTTAAGGTCTTGATCTTGTTTTCAGATAGATTTTCCAAAATAGCCTTAAATTCCTTTAATTTCCAAATACTTTGTCTTTTACTTTTAAGAGGTATATCCAAGTCTTATGAGAGTAATCATCAATAAAGGAGACATAATATACATACCCGCTTAACGAAGTCGCTAACATGGGTCTGCACATGTCTGAGTGTACAATGTGCAAGATCCCTTTTGCTTCGTTGTTATTGCTTGGAAATGGATTCTTTGTGTTATTTCATTGAGAACATCCTTTACATACTTTTTCATGATGGATCTAGATCTCTGGTAGACCTTTGACAACCTTTCTCACAATTGGAAATTATTTTTAGTTTACATGCCATAATTCACATGGACTAATGGTGTTGGATGTAAGGGTTGAATCTGTGTGTCCTTCAAATTTTTTGATTCCTCCTTCTTTGACACCAATTATAGTAGCATCAGCTATTGTTTTCTCTTTCGGCCACATAAGAACCTAACCATCTACAAAGGAAACTCTAAACCCTTTCTTATATAGAGATGAGATCAAAAGAAGATTATTCTTTAAACTTGGAATATATAAGACTTCATTCACCTTCATGAAATTTCTAGTTCTTAATTTGTGAGAGGATTCTCCCATTCCTTTGATGGGGTAACGATAATCATATTTGGGATGTACCTTAAGAGAATAGTGTTTTTGGGTAAGGAAAGAGAGTGAATCCTTATGTCCTGTCATATGTTTGGAAGAAACATTGTCTATAATCCAAGTGTCACTTTCATGAGTGATTGAACCTGTGGGAGATGAAATAAGGATATACACTTCACTAGAGTCTTCATTTTTGTGGACCTTTCCTTGTTTGATTCATTTTCTTTGGATGCATGGGCATGGTACTTTTGGTTCTTCTTCTTCAACTGATATTTCTTAAGAGTACAATTTATGGCAATGTATCCCATGTTATGACATGAATAGCATTCAAAGGATGAATAATCCCTTGTATGTTTCTTATTATTCTTGAAGTCTGGTGATCTTCAAGGAGATGAACCTTGACTCTTTCTTTGATTCTTCCACTATTGGTGTGTGTAGCTAGATATTGATATTAGTTATCATTTATCTTCTCTTCTTTGTTTACTATCCTTCCTCCCTCTTGTACACGTTCTTCCCATAGCTTGTTGAACTTGGTTAACTTTCTTCTAATGCATATTCATCTAATGAAGGAATCCCATTCTCTAGGGAGACCATTCAGGGTGGTCATCACCACTTCTTATTCTTCAACCATATCACCAATGGATTCTAATTTTTCTTTGATCTGAGGTACTCTTGAGAAATAGGATTGTATGGTATCTGCCTTCTGTTTCTTCACACCCTTGAGTTGGTTCCTCAAGGTCATTCTTCTATTGATGATCTTACCTTTAAACATACTAGTTAGTGCATCAAACATTTCTTTTGGTCTATTCTTTGAAGATACCTATGATATCAACTAATCCTTGACGGAATTAGCTATGATCCTTTTTACTTTGATCATATCATCTTTGTGTTTGGACTTTTCCTCTTCTCCGTCGGTTTCCTTGACCTCTTCTTTAATAAATCCATCCAGGTCATGTTCTTCAAGGATGACATGATTTTGTACTTCCATTATCTGAAGTTCTCTGCTCCCTCGAGATTTCCATCAAGCTTGGTGTTGTTTTAATCTTTAATTTTCCAACTAGGATCACTTGAAGATATGATTGAAGGAAAATATGTGCCTCCATAAGGCCAGCTAGAGTGTATATTTATTTTATGGAATCTGAGGATGGCACCTTGAAAAATATGATTCCCTAGTTTTTCACCACAGCAATGGTAGGTCAAAAAGTGAAAATCCTCAGAATGAAAAATGATTCGACATAAAGATGTTCCCTCCTAGGGCGAGTTGAATGGACCTTATTTTCAATCTAATATGTGGAGTGAGGTATCCAAAATAGTAAACTCTATCATGTCAAATTGCAGGATAAGTTGTTGCACAATGTATCATTTTAGGTTAGCTCTGATACATTGTTAAGATTTTAAAATTTGTTATACCAAAAAAAAGGATCTATGAAGGAATAACAAGAACAACCAAACAAAAGAGAACCAAAATATTTATCCTAGGAAACCCTCGTATGGAAGAAAACCCAACAAAATTAATCTATATAGACTTCAACCTAGTATAGTGTAAGACCCAAATAATAAAACTATAATGCTTCCTCTTTTCTAGATGGATTTTCTCTTCTCTCTCTAGCGCAACTGCTTGAGTGTTATACTTGTACAAATGAAGGAAGTGCCTCTCCTATTTATACTAATCAGCTGAGAGGCCTAATAGCCCAACTGGGCCGAATTTTCCTCGCTTCCAGGTATGACTTACCTTAGAAGACTCAAAAATACATTTCATTAATACTTTTTTTTGGGGTACTACTGACCCAAATTACAATGAAGGTTTTCCCTCAAGGATTTACGTGAAAAAATACATCCCTAATTGGAGGAACAACATCTCCGGAAGGGGTAACAAAAATAATAATACAAAGGAGAATATATTGCGCAGTTACATTTCTTTAACATCTTATTTCCAAGTCACTCCATATTTTTTTCCATACAATTCATGAATCATGGTACTAGTGGAAGGTTGTCATTCAACCACCAAGACATTCTCCATAAGGATCTCTTACCAAAAATCTATATGAGAATCATTCTTCACCAAGGAAATTACCACTAATGACATTTTATTCAAAATATATTTTCACTAATGTACTTCACTAAAATGCCCTTCACTACTACAACAAGTATGCAAAATATCACACCCTTATCATGGAAAATTGTCACCATGAAAAATTCACCCAAACTTGACTATGGCCATGTTTTGGTTACTTCGGGAATCTTCCTCTTGGATAAGGAATTCCATTACACATCAATTTCCACCATAATACACCAAGGGAATTGCCACTTTATCATTCCAAGTGTTAGACTTTTCACTACCTCTTACATTTCCATTCACTATCATGTTATATTCCATTAGGAAAGAACCCAACAATAATGAATCGTATCTCAGCTCAAAGCGATGTATACATGCAGATGGCTAAGGTGAGCATCCAAATAATTCTAATTGGCATCATCCTACAAGAAGAATAAATGGATTCCCATATTTTCCAAAGGAAAAAACAAGATGGCTTACATTCTCCCCCACTTAAGGCATTTTTTTTCTCGATAAAGCCTTCAAAAACTTAGTTGCTTCATCTAATTAATATTCCATTGTTTAGAATTGTCTTTAATAAGCAAGCACTTCATCCATTTACGATGGGACCTTCTTCAACCTGCGAACTATGACACTACCAAAATTTTTTCCTGCAATTGTCTAAAGATCAAATTACTCACACCTCAATACATATTTGTCCTTCATGACAAAAAGGAGTAACAACATCGCACTTATTCTAATGAAAGTTCACCTATTCCATGTTTCTGTTAAACTCAAGTACTTCTACCACCTATTCTTCCACACATTTCCACACTAATACCTAACGTTTCTTTAACCTATTTCTACCATGAAGTCTTCCCATTGACTAAAATACTTCAACTTGTCATGGTCACCTTTCAAATACACCTAGCAACCTTGCACTTGTTCCTACTTTAGTCACCCTTATATCTTCTAGTGTACATGCTTGTTTCCCTAAGTTGATTTTTATATAAAAGTTAGAGTAATGGGGAAATAACATAACATATTACTATATAGGTTTTTTAATCATTAATGTTTGTAATCTCTATCCATATATATTTTATAATTAGAAAACATTTTAAAAAACTCCATATTTAAAAGTGCTTTCTTTATATTGAATTTTAAAATTACCATTTATATATTCTTCTCATTCTTATATTAATATTTTTAAGATAAAAAAAATATCATCTTTTTATTATGTTGATTATGTTGAGTTAATACAACAACATAAGAAATATATGAAGCAAAAGTATAAAGTATAAAATCCTTACTTAAATCAGGACTTAAAAGAGAAGGTGCTTTAGATATAGCTTCTAAAATTATTTTAAACGAATATTTTTTATCATTACCCCAACTAAAGTTTTCATCCTTTTTAATGATGTTTTGCAAATGCCAAATGATTTCAGAGAAACTAAGGATAAATCTTCTTACAAAATTATTTTTTCCTAAAAAGGACCACATAGCCTTCTTATTGGAAGGATAAGTAATTTTGGATATAGATTGAGTTCTCTAAGAATCAATCATTATTATGTCCTTAGAAAGCACACAACCTAACAAAATCCCTTGAGTTAGCACAAATATTGTTTTCTTAGGACTAAGTGATATCCCATATCTTCTGCAACGTTCAAAAACCTTTCTAAGATGAGAGATATGGTTAGATTGGTGTTTAGAAAACACGGTAATATCATCAAGATAAACCACTAATGAATGATTGATTAATCCCCTAAAATCTATATCCATTGCTTGTTGAAAAGTAGCTCCTGCATTAACCAAACCAAAGGGCATATTTCTATAGGGATAATTTCCCGAAGCAGTTTTGAATGTGGTTTTGAGTTCATCATCAAGAGAAACGAGAATTTGGTTATAACCTGAAAAATCGTTAAGTAATGATAACGGCTTAGATCCATAAACATTTTGAAGGATTTGGTCCCTATGAGGGACTGTGTAATTATCCTTTTCAGAATACTTGTTAAGATTACGAAAATTGAAACAATGTCGAATATCCCCATTATTCTTTCGAAATGGAACAAAGTTGGCCATCCACTGAGTATGGCATACCAAAAAATAGATTTTGGTAGCTAAAATCTTATTCAATTCCTTCTTAACCATTTGTTCGAGTGTTGGATGCATTTTCCTAAGTTTTTACTGAAAAAGGTTTTGCAACATGTTTCATTAGGATAATATGTTGCATTATTTATGGATTCAAAGTTTTAAGGTCATCATACGTCCATGCAAAGATATCTATGTATTCCTTGAAGAAATTTATAAAAGCTAATTTTCCTAAAGGGGATATAAGCTGTTCCTAAGATGATAGGTTGATGATTGGAATTTGTCCCTAAATTTGTAGTCTCATAGCTTAAGTAAGAACTATTTGTTTTACAATTTGGGACAACTTTAAATTTGTCATGAACATCATAAAATTTTTCCAATCTTAAAATAGAGTTAGGGATAGATTTACTGTATCAATATATTTTTCTATCGGACATTGAGGATGTATTACTGATAAATTGTGTAATTCTTCATCGTGATTGATTTCATTATTAGTAGAGTCCTTGAAGGTGTCTTCATTCTTCAATAAATTCAATTTCTGTGTATCATCATTGAAAACCCACTAATTAGTGATATTGTCAGGAACTGATGGTCTAAAAAATTAACTCAATTGAAAAATAGTTTGGTGAAAAATATTCAAGTGGAAGTAATTTAGAAGCTATAGGAATGGAATTAACGTAGCTTCTAAATATATGAATGGAATTAATATATAGTTGATCAACTTCTTGATTTCGAAATATATGAATGGAATTAATATTCAAAGCTTCAAAATTTGAAATAAGGTTCCATACCTCTTTTTAATAATTCTAAAGATGTTCGGAAATGCAGTGAATTGAGTTACATACTTGTCATACAATAATATTGGAATCACCATATACTACCAATACCTTGATGTTTAGATCAAAATATTTATTCAGGCCTTGGATAAGAGCTTCACACTCATCTATATTGTTAGTACAGTCAAACTCTTATATACAAACTATACATGTCTTATTTCCTTTTGGATCGATTAGAACGAAACCTACACCAACTCGTTCTTTTGATTTAGCCCGTCAAAATACAATGTCCAAGGTAAATTATCTACAACTACTTTACTTTAACTAATGTATACAAAATTATTATTTTCTATATTATTTACAGAATTATGCGATGCAAAATTACGCTGAATAAAAGTGAAATTCAAAATTTCAGCTTGTTGTTTAATACCTGTAAATGGATAATTTTCATCCTTAAAATTCTTGAAATTTAGTTCATAAGTGTAATTTCCCATGACTGAATCGAAAAACAAAACATGTTCATTGGGATCATGTAATTCTGTTATAGTATGCTTCAAGTATCTTTCTCTTCCTATTTTGATCTGATTGGATTTACCATTTTTGGGAATCCATAAGTTTGACCAATCAGTTGCGAAGAAACCATTCATATTATGTGACCAATCTCTACTTAAAAAATCCCATAAGCATCAGCAATGTCAGCAACAACAATGTCTATGATTTGATAAATTAATGGGTTACTTTCCAACCCAATTAGTAGATATTTTATTTCTTCTAAGACCCTCACATTTGAACGTTCTAAATATGTAACTTGTGTTTCACACAGAGTATATTTTGCATTCAGCCTTCAACAAATTGAGAAAGTAATTACATTAGATGATGCTCTAGAATCAACCATACAACTATATACATTTCGGTCATAAATTTCAAATGTGAGAAGAAAAGGAGGAGTTTTGGACTTTTAATTTTTACCTATCAATGAGGTTTTATTAGTTGTTGATTTTCCTTTATCATTAGAAATTAAATCATTATTAGAATTAGTATTACTAGCTGCATTGCCTTGATTATTTTGAGTAAGTGAGCTCATTGAAGGAGTTATAATAGGACCATTAGGCATAAGATAAATATGAATCACATCATACATACTGATATTTGCACGAATCTTTTTCAAATCCTCAATAATATCATTTCAAAATATAACTTTTGTTTATTTTGAATAGGAAGAGATTGTTTAACAATTTGAGGATGATTTCCTTTAGTTGAATTAGAACTTGATTCCCCAAGAGTACCTATTGATCATTTTCTATGATTATTATAAGCATGTTTCCCTGAGGGAGGGGATTTACTTTCAGCATCTTTAAATAAACTGTCCCAAAAGTGTGCAATTAATTGTTGTGGTTCTTGAAGTTTATCTTCATTTTCAAAATTTTCTTATCTTCCTCATCAACAACTTCTTGATTTGAAGAGGATTTAGGCATAGAAAAAAATGCACAAATAGTATTTAAAATCGCTTCATTAACAGCTACATTAGGAGGAGGATTTGTTTTATTATTGACAATATTTTTCCTAAATTGGTTTCTAAAGTACCCTTTAGAAGAGGATTCTTGTAAATTTCTATTTAACCATACCACTTCATTTGTTAATTCTCAGATAGCGTTTTGAAGTTGTTCAACATCAAATGTTTTGTCTTTGTATAAACTTTACTTTTTAGTTCCTTTATGAGGAAAAGTATCGTTTCTCCCACTTCTTTTAGGTTCATATGTCAAAGAATTTTTCTCAAATTTGATAGCTTCCTCGAAGGTTTCAACAAGTGTAACCTTGTTGGATTGTTTAAAAAACATGCATAAATATTTTGGTAATATTGAAGCATAATTTTCTATAATAATATCTTCTGGCGGTTGGGAGGGATCATGTATTTTATTCTTCAAAGTTGAAAATCTATGATTAAAATCTTTAATCTGCTCCTTATTATCTATTTTTATGTGAGATAATTCAAGAGCTAAGACAGCTAGTCTTTTGTATTCTCCAAATTTATCTAAGAAATCCTGACTAAAATCTAACCAATTGGTTATAGATCCTTGAACCAAATAATGGCACCAAGCTAATGCTTTTCCTTCAAATGTTAATGCAAAAAGACAACAGAATACATCTTCATGTTGAAAGCTCATGGTTTTCACAAAAAGAATGAACTTGGCGATATGATTTTCAGCAGGTTCCTTATTATCTGGTTTGAACTTAGGGATACGTTTATCTAGATGTTTAGGAAATGGATATTGTACTCTAGGGAATGCAACTCCACTCCTCCTTAACTAATTTAAAGGAGGATTGGGAGAATTAGGAGGATTAAATCCTCCTACTCCTACCATATTGTCTTCCTTGGAATCCAAGGAATTACTATGATCACTAGGTATCAGACTATTAGGTGGAGAATCTAGAAGAGATGGTGGTTGACCATAATTATTAGAAGGAATAATCCTTCTTGCAGTGTTGTTTTCAACAACCCCTCTTGATGAAGGATTGATTTGATAAGTTGGGATTCCTAATCGGAAATCTTGAGTTTCTACAGGAGATGATATGTTATTTCTAATCCGATGAGGAAAACCAAAATCAATAGGAGGTATTCCAGTTTGTAGAGAACAAATACTAGCGAGGAATCTTCTAAATTCTCCTAAATATTGTTCAATTTAAATGTGGAGTGTAAGGGGAAGAAACACGGTCTCGCTCTAAGATTTTTCTAAGAGGACTTACGAATGGTGAATCACTGATTTCGACGTGTGCATGAACTGATGTATCTGGAATACCAGTATTATTAGATTTTTCATTTGATAAATGATTTGAACTAGCTATAGGGTTAGTTTGAATGTTATCAACCATTATTAGTTACAAGCCCTCCTTCTGGCACCATTTTTTGGCCTAATTTAATGAATAAGGCCAACTACGGAGAACTAACCCACACATGGTGCTTAATGCAGCTCCTAGTATGTTTGGTATGGCTAATTCACACAGGTTATGGTCCTGCTACCATCCAAGTTTCACTCTCTTGAGGACAGTCTTACTACTAAAACATAGAAAAAGTATTCCTTAAACTAACTAACAAATTAAAAGTTAAACTAACTTCTAATGAATCTGCTAACTTAAAACTATCTATTTATCTACAAACTATGCTAATCTATTTAAAATGTAACTTCTATTTAATAGCTACTAAATCAAAGCTTGTTGTCTATATCTAATCTATGTTTTTCTCTCTTAAGGAGAGTCTATGTTTAAGTTTCCAAAAGGTATTATAAAAAAATGCTTAAATAGATGAAAGATAATTAACTGTAATATAAAATCTATTTAACAAATGCTAAATAAAAATAGAAAAACTAAACTATAAATTGAAATTTAATCTAATCTAACAGATCCTATCTTGGCCAAGAGAAAATTATTAATTATTTTAATGTTCTATTAACAATACAAATAACAAAAAGTAAAATAATATTACTATGAGATGAAATCATCAAAGTCAATATCATGAGTAACTTCTTGTTCAGTAATAACATTTATGATTGAAGAACAATAAATAAAAACCTATTTATTATCCTAAAACATAAAATGTCAAAGAACAATTAACTTTTAACATTTAAATATTTGAAATTAAGAATGATTTATTTAATTGAATATCTGTAAAAATACATATGAATCACTTATTAAGTTAATAAACAAAATAAAATTTGTTAACATGGCACATGCCATATTAATATCAAATATAAAAATGAGTTTGTGCTTTGAGTAATTTATTCATAAATCACAAAATTATATCAAAGTATAATTATAATTGATCATGAGAAGAAAACAATAAGGAGAATGTATGATATATGTATTCATAAAAACTGAACTTAGAATGATACTATTCTTTCTAACTAGTGTTTGATAGAACCACAGGAATGAAACTCCAAAAGAAACTTGTAGCACATTTATGTCTTTAGTCCAATGTAAAATTCTTCTCATTATTACTCGAATCCCTCGATTCAAGTCATTTCCATGAATTATATTATAAAACTAATCAACTACCCTAATACTTCTATGCATCTACTCTCTAAAAATAAACATTCATTTTCTAACATCTATCACATAATAAAGACAATGATTCCCATTCCCATTTTGGTGATAAAAAATCCCTCAAAGGAAGGCACCTGGCATCCATATCATCAAAAGGGGTAATTGTTTTAACACCCGGTAGTAAGATTCACGTGCATCCAACATCATCAATATGAAAATGCATCCAAAATAGGCACCTGCAATAACCAATTAGAAGTATATTAAATTTCATTTAAACTCACATTTAATAATTAAACATCAACAAACTAAATTTAAGCATGCCCACATAATCTTTGATTCTGTGGGTATGCTAATCAAATTACTTATTAGACATAAAAAACAAAAGCATGTTTAACTATAACAAGACAAATTTTAAGTTGTAACTTGCAATTTTGTAGCTCGTCATGCTTTGGATAACTTGCCTTGGAGTTTTATGATTTTAACCTTTTGTTGTCCTCCTGTCTAAGAAGTCATTCATTAACTACAACTATGGATCTCTTAACAACTTTATATTTATACTTTTTAAACTTCAGCTCCTACCATCTATTCACCCACATGAACAATTCTCCTTTAAGATTTTTGGTTTCTTCTTGCTTACCCAATGGGTTGGTACATGATTCCTTTACTTTAGCTTCTAACCGAGACAGTCTATTTCTAAGAAACTATTTGATTCTTTGCTTAAATTTTTTCCCACTTCTAGCAGGTGAAGAGTTACGTGTACAAGATGGATTTGGTTCGGATCTACATAAATATACTCCATCATTAGATTTTTTAAGAGAAGTAGCTACAAGATTATTCATATCCACGGTTTGTTCATCATCATCAACATCATGAGAAATATCATGAATAGGAGATATATTATCTTCATTAATAACAATTTCAACCATTCGGGGCTCTCTCTAATGTTGAAATGTAGCACGAGTCATGACCGTGGCCATGCTCTGAGTAAATCGTCGAGTAATCACAAAAATGGACTCCTTTTGTTTGAGTGTAAGTTAATCAAATAGGGTTAAGTTTGTGTTCTTTCATTTGATTGACTTTTCATGCTTTTATGCAGGTATTTTACCAATTTGATTAGGCTGTGAATTAATAGAAATTCCAGTCATAGGAATGATATTATCACTAGCTAGTTTATTCCCTAAATTGTTGAATGAGTTAGGATTATTATCAATGACTTCATTAGGGTTTTGATTGGTACTAAACATAGGAATTTCATTAACATGGTATTTCCTTCTCTTTAGCCAAGATTTAGAAGTAGGAGGCCAAAAATTAGTTGAACCAAATCCATTCTCAACCAAGAATTGATCCCAATTTTTATCAATTAAATACAAGTGATATTGAATCAATATTTTTAATAAATTGTGATGAAAAAAAATTTGATTATGGATTCCCATGGTATTCTGAACAACATACACCATTTTCTCTAAGTTATTGAACAAAAATCATGGTAAATTCAAGTTAGACCATTTGAATGCCATTAACAACCCTAGATGATAATAATGGATATAGGATAATTGATCGTGATAGGTTATGTACCTAATGATCAATTGAAGTAGCAACTGCCACTATGGTTTGAGGTATTTCATAGAGAACCCAAATTTATTATTGAAATATGCACGTAAGGGGAGTAAAAATTGCTTCCATTTGGTCTTATTTATCTCCCCCCACTTAAACCACTTCTCCCCTGTTGGTGGAAACTTCGTCGCTTTCACTATGAAGTCCTCGGTGATAAATAATATTAAATCCCCAATCTATGAAACATTACACTTAAAGGATAGGGAAAATAAATGAGTTACCTCAACGTTATGTCCATCAAAGCTTCTAAACAAATATCCCCGTCCAATTTTGTCAATTAACAACATAGCCTCATGTTCAATGTCGAGCAATTCGCTACCACTCGGCTTAAACCTGCACAAAGGAGCCATCATGGCTATATTAGGCATACAATCAAGGTAAGGGTGATCATTAATGGAGACAATGAACCGGATTAACCAATATTCCTGTAAAAAAGAATAAATTCGGTAACCCACACATCCAAAACATCGACCAATTCATTCTATGATCTGATAAATGAGGAGAATGGTGCAAAGAATGAAACAATAATGATACACAAATAATGAAATCATGACTTTGTACATGTATCATAAATAAAAATGGGTTTCAAAATCTCATTGATAGAGTGTCTTAACACGATTATGATTTGATCGTACTGTGATCAATAGGTTTCCATTGAAGAATTGATTCATCTTTGAAATCCAAACTAGGATAGATACCAGATGTTGTACTCATAGTTTCTATTTACATAAATGGTGTAATAGTTAGGGTATAATTCAAATGGAAGTTTGACCTTTTTTTAGGCATAATTTGTTGTGACCACTTAACATTTTTAGCTCACTTTCCTGGAAAACAAAGGGCCCATCAAGAGCGCCCAAGGAATGAATTGAACCCAAGTCCCATCAAATTGATGCCCACCAAGTGAGTGGCCAACAAAAGTACAAGGTAGTGGGATTTAAGGAGAGGAATTGGTCGCCACGTAACATTTGTGTCTCACTTTTCTGGAAAATGAAGGGCCCATCAGGAACACCCAAGGAACAACTCAAACCCAAATCCCATCAAAGTCATGCCCGTTAAGTAGGTGACCAGGGGTTTTAATGTTAGACATAGTTTTAGGTTTTGATGTTTTAATATATAATGAATCGGTATCATTAATCCGAACAATATATAAAACATGAAATTAATTATTAATACTTTCCTAGAATTACAAATCAAACTATTGAAACCTTAATGAAATTCATAAGGAGATCATGTTAAAAGATGAAAAACCATAGAATCCAATTTGATTTGGTTATAAGATAAGATTAGTAGGCCATATATCATCTAAAAATAAATCATATGAAACAATATATATAATCAATATTTAATATGTGCTAATGGAAACTTGATTATATATACATTTCATTTAACAACTGCTAAACAAATGATGAAATAAAAATGCTTATGATGATCTCCGCTTCGAGCAATTTAAAGTTTTTAAATTGAGAGTACCTTCAAAATCATACATTTTGAAGGCACTCTTAATAATGTCTTCAATAATTTATTAAGAGAAAACCTGATATGATTTTTTATTAACGAAAAACAGAATAAAAAATGAGAAGGTTGTTGGCAACCAAGAGGATCCCGAACCGGGTGATAATCTAATTGAATACAAAATGAGCAATCGTCTCACCATGATATTTGATTGTAGGAATAGCCTCTTCCCATTTCAAGAAATAACCCATGAAAAATTTAATGTGATGGTGCCCCACAACTAAAGATGGGTTGCAATCCATAAAATATACCCCTCACTTGGTGAAGGAACCGATGATGATAATTGGGTGTAACGGGAAAGGATGCGAGCGCATGGTCCATGTGAACACCTGGAAAGGGTGACAAATCTTGACCGCTTTAACAAAATATTTAAATATAGACATCCAATAATAAACCACTCTAAGAATTTTTGGGTTGTAGAAATCCCAGACAAATGAACACCAAACTCTGCACCATGGAAATTATTCAACACAACCTCATCTTCATCGTGGGTCGAACAATGACACAAAATGGAATCTACCCCATGATGATACAAAGTGTTACTAATGATGAGATAGTTCTTGATGTAAGAATAGACTCTGATCCCTCAAGAGGTGAAGGGGAATCTTTAAAGTCTATAGATATTCAAGAATGTAATCATACCAAGGGTCCACAAACGAAATGAGAAATATGTATTCATTCACAAATGAATCGCCATGTATCTCATCTTCATCTAGACTAGGGAGATATGACATAAGATTAGAAAATACTAATGACTTCTTCAATTTCACCGAAACAAATTTGAGGTCGAACTATTGTAAGATGAAAATCCATTTATTATATTCTCCCCTATCATTTTTTAAGTCAAGACAAATTGAAATTGATTGATATGGGCTATAACCGTAGTATGGAAAAGCAAGATATGATGTCTCAAATGTTGGAATGCATGATCAGTTGCTAAGGCCAATTTATCAATGTGACTATATCGAAGTTTCACATCAATAATATTCTAGATAAGATAATAAATAATGTGCTCCTAGATCTCATCATCCTCTTGAACCAAAGACTTACCAATCATCTCTTGAGACATGACCACATACAAAAATAAATCACTGCTATAGTCAGGTGGACTAGGAATGAGGTCAAATTCCAAGGATTTGTTAAGATCATTGAAGGACTCTTTGTCTCTCTCATCCAATATGAATGGAGTATTCTTCTTCAACAAGCGCATAAATCCCTTGGTCAAATTTGCATAATTGATGAAACATCTACATAAGAAATTTTCCATCCCTTGGAGACTCTGAAGGTGGTTAATCGTGTGCGGGGGAGAAAATTATAATATTTCCTCAACCTTTAAAGGATCAACCCTAGTCCCCTCCTTATATATGATAAACCCCAATAAACGATCCACCTTCATAGAAAAGATGCACTTTTGAGGATTCAACTGAACTGGATAACGACGACATATTTCGAATACCAAACGTAGATGATACGAATTATCTACCCTAAAATGAGAGTGATGAGACAATTCATCCAAATAAACTTCAATAATATGTTTAAGATCATGGAAGGAAAATGACATGGCCCACTAAAAATTAGCTCCGATTTTTTTAAGGCTTAAAGGAATTTTCTAGTATGAAAATGTACCCCAAGGACATATAAATGCAGTATTATGTTAATAATCGAGTTTAATATGGATTTGGTTATACCCCAAAAAGTTGTCCATAAATGAGAAAACCTCACTCCTAGCACAGTCATCCAAAATATGATTAAGGAATGTGTTACAACTGATTTTACCACACATGGTGGGTCACACCTTTATGGCCTTCCCTGTCCCTCTGCAGACTCTTTGGACCCCATGGATAATTTTTGTAGCTTTGATGTTTCCAAGATCATCCCTAAGAACATGCATTATTTTCCATATGCAACTTTTAAACCCATTCTCACGTAGATACGCGGATATGACCCTTAAACACGCGTACGTCGAGATGTGTGCAAAAGTCCAAATAGTTTTGGAGTTTTCCTTGATGTGGATCTCAGTCACTTGTCTCTTGGACTTCCATATGCCTTGAGATTGCTCAGATTTGACCTTCCATTACCCCATTGAAGCACTATATAAGGAACCATTTGGATACATTGAAAAGGGAGGAATTGAAGAGCAAGAAAACTATAGTCCATTGTTGCTGGAGCTTATACTTGAGTCTGTATCCCTTTGTCCCTTGGAGCACTTTGTGTTCTTCCCAAGATTGGCTTTCCTTGTGATCTTACTATCGAGAGATGGAGGATTGAAGTGGTGGAGGCCCAGGTGGAGGAATCGGTTTCTTCGATTCGCAGACATGTAGATAGAGGTTGCCACTATTGTAATATATGTTTTATACTAATAGAAACAGTGCTAGTGTATATCTAACACCATTATATAGAATGCTTGTCTTGTTTGCTGAATTTTGAGAGACCAAATTGCTAATACAAGCGAGAGTGGAAAAGCTCAATGGGGATCTATATCAAACGTCCCGAATAAGGTATGTTTTGAGATCCTTTAGTGTTAGATATTTGGTTTCTCTTGCATATGGGAAATAATGGATTTCTTGGTTACTCTGGCTGTTGTGGTACCCCAATCCATAGGAAGTTTTCTCCTTAACAGAATTGGTGACTATACTGGGGATGTTCCTTGTTTTTATTTGGGGTTTGAGGGAACAATGTGCTTGATATTCTTGACTTGCTCTTTGTTTCTCCTTGTTTATGTGTTGCATTTTATAGTATGTTCATCCATTGACACTCCCGTTTATTGGATTGACCCTTGGGATTCTTTTTAGCACTACCTTCTCTGTATATGCATGTTTTTTTCAAAAAGTCACGTACATACACGGATTTTTTGCCAAAAGTCACGTATACACATATGTGTTTGGCCAAAATCCACGTATAGATGCAGATTTTTGGCCAAAAGTCACGTATATATGCAGCTGTTCTTTAAACAGTCATGTACATCCTCCCATTTGGTGAGTTTGATGTTGTGGGAAGTTGTTGGGTGGGTTGTGAGTGTGGTTGGGTCTTCCTTGGGTCTGATGTTGTTTGTTGGATGCTTCTTTTGTGACCAGAGACCACTTTTTCATTGATTTTTCTTTGAAAGTAGTTTTAGTCATTTATCATTTTTGTTTTTCCATTAGTGCATTACTCTTTTTTGTCTCTGTGTCTTGCTAGGCTTTTGTTTTATTCTTTCTACAAAGACTGAGAATTTTAGATGACTTTTATTGCATTTTTCATTCTTTTATATTGAAAAATACAAGGTAGTTGCATTTTTTGCGTATGAATTTGAGGAGGTACTTACATTGGATTGCTTGGATGAGAGTTTTATTTAGGCTTTCATATAGGAAGGATTGCATTGGCATTCGGTAGGAATATATATTTATGCATCTCATGTAGTGGCATACCCTATTTTTCATTTGACAAAGATTGCACTTAGCATTGTTTGTTATGGTGTGCATACTTATTTCACTGCTGAGTGATAACTTCATTAGTTGCACGATCATTTCCCTTTGAGTAATTATATCCAATTAAAATCAACGCATAATAAAATGAATTGCACTCTTTTCTTTTATAGGGTGCATCAACAAGATTAGGTTTTAGAGTCTTGGAATAGTTCATTGTGAGTTAATTCTCCAAGACCACTAAATGAAACATTTATGTGTCTGTCCAGGTGAGAGTGTGAAATTCCTTTATATAATTAGTGTTTCTCAGGAACCTCCTCTTACAAGTGAGTTAAGCACGAGGCAGTGTGAGTGGTTATGATTGGGATGACCCATGGTTGTAATTGAGTAGCACCGGAGATATTTTCAGGATTGTATTCGTATCTAGGGACTCTTTAGAGAGTTTAAGGATTTGATACCCTTCCCATACGGTCAATCCCACCTGCGACTATCCACCTGAGCATCGATTATATTGAGGTGAACTTAGTTACCTTACCTAGGTTATCGAGGGGGTACTTCGCAGAGGTTATTCTACAGGTGTCCTTGACAGGTAGGGTTCAGATAGCATAGTCGCTATATGCGTTTAAGCTTAGGGACACTATAATTGGTTACATACCTCCACTTGTAGTGTATGGGAGTTTTGATCCTCTCCTAGGTGAGACATACCAACTACATTCGAGAGCTCACATATCCTCCCCTTGGTTTGCTCGTATTTTGGCTATAGATTTTCTTAGGAGTGTGCTCTTTGTGTGCTAGTTGGCCTTTGGGATCATGGTTACTTGAGTATATTTATGCTCTCTTGAGTTTGGGTGCTTTTATTTTTAGCATGCCTGGTATCCTATCACCCATCCTTGGTCCTAGTACGGACCCTGGTGTCAGACTTGGGGGAATCACAGCCCCTTACTGTGCTCATAGATTTGGGAGTGCTCACATTTCACCCTCTACTCCATTTGTGGAGGATGTTGACTCCCTTCTCTCAGTCTTTACACCGGTGTTCACCCTCATGGGGGTGGTAGTGGATGTGTGAACGTTAGTTCTACACCTTACCTTCCTTTTTATGTCTCAACATTCACCACATCATTTCCTTTGGGTGCAGTTGTCATGATCATTCCTCCCTATATCCTATAGTTTGGATTATTTTATTGACTATTTTGGGTTGTTTTGGACTAATATGGTTGTCATGTAGAGTCCAATTTTTGTACACTCTCTCCGAGGCTTTGACCCATTCATTCCTATCATAGGTATTATGTTTGAACTGGTATATAGGTTAGGATTTCATATCTGCCTTCATTTTGCATGACCTTATGACGGTTTCATTTTAACCATAGGTACAAATCTATTCCATGGTATCACAGAACCTTCATGTTTTTGTTAGAAGTGGGACTATGTGAATGGTAGAGCTTTCCTATACATGGGTGTCCTAGTTAGCTCCCCTTTGCATTTGGTACCCATGTTGTGAGTCCTCTCTTAAGTTCGGGAGTTCTTTGTATAGTATTTCCATGACTTTGCACAAGAGCCTCATACCCCTCTTGATCTTTTTGCTGGCCTTTTTTCCCCAGGACTCCCTTATGTCAAGTTGTAATTGCATTATCATGAGTTTTTCTTGCCTTATTGAGCCTTACACCGACTTCCTTGACTTTGATTATCAGCTATATAGCCCAAGATTGTCTCATGTCTAGCCACGTAGAGCCTTTTTACATATCCTCTATAGCTTGATTCCCCATTTTTTTATCGGGAGGGGACTTTCCCCTGAGTGTCGTTATCCTACACATGTGTCCTTGCATTGAGCATAGGTATGTTCCACTGCTTGGAACTAGTTTTTTTGCCCCTTAACACTAGTATCCTCCTAGTCCGTAACTATAAAGCACTTTTATTCCTTTTCAAGCTTTTCAAAATATTTGAAAAAGCCCAAAAAAACAAAAAAACAAAAAATCCAAACAAGAAAAGATGTTATCTTTGGCAGCAGTTGAGTCATGTCGCCTTCGAACATAGCACTATATATCACATCCATTGGTTGGGTTAATAGTTTGACTATAGGATCTGTACTCATTTCTCTGAGTTTATCTCCACCAACTGGTTAAGCTTCCAGTCCCTATGGAGCCTCTGTCGATGCCTCCTGTGTCACAGAGATGTCTCAGTTTTGTATATCGAGTCTATGCTACCTACATTCAATCACCATTTTACTTTATGCTCTTGTTCAAAGGAAGTTAAAACCTAAGTCGGCCATTACTCAGTTCTCTTGACTTTGCATGTCGGCCATTCTGGGCACTGATACTGGTTCATGCACATTATGATTGAGTCCTTCCACATTATACAGCTTTGCTGAGTACCTCATGTTGGATTATGGAGGATTCCTTAATGCCCTTCTTCCACTAGATTTCATCACATCAACTTCAGATCATTTGTTCTAGGATAGGAATCTAGAGTCATTTTGACTGCATTGAGACTTGCAGTCATCAATGGAAGGTTCTCTCGCCATCGACGGTTTTCAGAATACATCAATGTCCCATGATTGATGGATCCTTTCAAGTGTTTGACCTCAACACATTTATTCACACTTGTTAGTTTTCACTCTAGTACCTTGATTCCCATTTTCATTATTGGTGGGTGATCTCATGTTTGTTAATGGTATACATCAATGACCGGTAATAAGATGATGGACTACTATGTTTGACCTCGACACCTCTATTCACATAGTAGGACATGTACTCGTAGTTGATTGTGTAGAAGACCTTCCAGATTGGTGGCAGTTCATATATGCTACCTCCTTGATCGTGCCAATTTTCATGAGATTTCAGCTCTCGTGACTTGGTTTTAGTGTATGACAGATATCTTCAGCTATTATGGAGATCTTGATCCATTGTATATCTTCAGCTTTCATGGAGATCATGATCCTTTGTATATCTTCATGATGGAGATTATGATCTATCTATATTGTACATGGCGATGACCACACATGTCATATTTTGTATCATGCCTATTCATGGCCATTGTACTCTTATGTATCCAGGACTGCTATATGCACTTGTAGTTATGTGCAGGTTTTGATTATTGTATTATACTATTGTATGGTTGGTTCTTCCACCTGGTTCTTCATCACTCCACTTTTGGGATGGATTTATAATGTATTTCGGCCATCGTATCGCCCCTTTGACCTCACACATTACCAGGCATTTGTTACAGCTGATTTTACCTCACATGGTGGATCACACCTTTATGGCCTTCGTTGTCCCTCTGCAGACTCTTTGGACCCCATGGACCATTTTTGTATCTTTGATGTTTCCAATATCATCCCTAAAAACATGAATTATTTTCCATATGTGACTTTTAAACCCATTCTTGCATATATACACAGATATGACCCTTAAACCCACGTACATCGGGATGTGTGCAAAAGGCCAAATAGTTTTGGAGTTTTCCTTGATGTGGATTTGAGTCACTTGTCTCTTGGCCTTCTGTATGCCTTGAGATCACTCGGATTTGACCTTCTATTACCCCATTGAAGCACTATATAAGGAACCATTTGGATGCATTGAAAGGGGAGGAATTGAAGAGCAAGAAAACTATAGTCCATTGTTGCCAGAGCTTATACTTGAGTCTGTATCCCTTTGTCCCTTGTAGCACTTTGTGTTCTTCCCAAGCTTGTATTTTCTTGTGAACTTGCTATCGAAAGATGGAAGATTGAAGTGGTGGAGGCCCAGGTGGAGGAATCATTTTCTCTGATTCGCAGATGTGCCAACAGAGGTTGTCACTATTGTAATCTCTATTTTATACTAATAGAAATATCTTTTCCTATCCAATAATGTGTCTTTAAATGAGTATTGAATCCATGGGTGCTTTTAAATGCTTATATGTTATTGATTATATGTGCGAGCATATATCTAACACCATTATATAGAATGCTTGTCTTGTTTGCTAAATGTTGAGAGAGCAAATTACTAATACAAGCGAGAGTGGGAAAGCTCAACGGGGATCTACATCAAACGTCAGGAATAAGGCATGTTTTGAGATCCTTTAGTGTTAGATATTTGGTTTCTCTTGCATATGGGAAAGAATTGATTTCTATGGTTACTCTGTCTATTGTGGTACCCCAATCCATAGGAATTTTTCTCCGTAACAGAATGGTGTGGGGAAATTTTCTTCTGGACAAGTCTTATTTAGGTCTCTAAAGTTAGTGCATACATGGATGGCCCCTTTCTTCTTATCGACAGGAATACGGTTGGATACTAATTTTAATAAGGGGACTAAACAGATGCATATTACTCTAGGGAACTTCTCTATCTCGGCCTTGATAATAGGCGGTTTACGAGGGTTCATCACACGTAAGTGGTGTGAAATAGGTTTAACATTTTAATAAGTTTTGATTTCATGTTCAATAATGCAGGGATCAATCCTTGGAATTTCATTATACTAACAAGTAAATATGTCATGAAATTATTTAAAGAGATCGATGTATATTTTTATTTCATCGAGGGAATAATTAACACTGACATAAACATTCTCAACTTTACCAGGAATTTGATAAATGATGATAGGAATAGTTGGATATAATTTCACCATGTTCCCTATAGCATATATGCCATTATTTCCTAATGGGATCATGGGATTATCAACATTAGCGCTTAAGGTCATCCTAAATTAATCACACTTGATCCATTCAAGCTTTTGGAGGAAGTAAGATCGATGATGCATATCCCACCAAGGTTTTTCTGTACCATTCATGGCCCTGAGAATTACTTCGTCTAAAGGAAAAATAATGTCAAGCCAATCATGTGAGCATGGTGATGCAACCACCCAAGCAGGTAGTGCAAAAATATCCTTCTCTTTTCTTCCACAAAGAGGAAGGACCAGGGTCTACAGTAGGATCAAGTATGGATTGATAAACACTCTTTGTTACATACAATGGCATCTCAATCCTGGTAGGTACAATATCCTCATCCAGAGTACTTGGAGAAGGGAGAGTCCATGGATCATCCAAATACATTATGTGAAATGGGACCAAATTTAAAGGCGATGAAGCACAAAGAAGAATAGTACTTTTTATTTGAAAGTAGATGCATTGGGTTTGGGGAATTGAGAGTGATGTGAGGGGGTGCGGGGCGAGGGGCCATAAGAGCTTCCACCTTCACATCGTTGCTCCTGTTTAGAAGAAAATATTAAATTATTCTTGAAATAGAGAGGAGATCAATGAATGGTAATGCATTATACATTACATACAATTATTTCTATAATTGTAGTGCTTAAATTTTACTATTTCTATTTTACTCATCCATTGTAACTTGTTACAGATAGACTTGGGAAATATTTTCATATTTTAGAGGAAAAATTGGTGTTTTGATGTGATCGATGGCCTTATATACATAGTGTTGTGGTTCTCCATGTTTCCTAAGGTGATATCTTATTACCAATTATTTTACTTGAATATTACTATAATTTACATTGTTAAATTAAAAATGTTCTTCAACCATAAAATGTTGATTATTATTGTTTTTTTTATTCATTGAGAGAAACTACTCAAATTGTATTTTCTTAGCTTCGTTTTCTTATTTTCATAATCATGCAAATATTTATTTGATGGGTCCTAACATGAAATTATTGCAACAGGAGAATATTTGTAATATGTTGAAAGATGTTTTGAAAGGTAAAGCAAAAGAAGACAGTGCGAAGCTCCACACATCAAGGTAAGTTGTACCAAAAAATTATAATTAGTATCTCCAACATATCTTTGTTGCATGCACGTTTTGCAAAATTACTGAGGGAAAATATGATTGATCCAGTTTCTAAGTTCATAAGGATATAGGTCCTGGCCATTTGTGATTATCTCACTTTCCTTGTCCATTCATTAATAAACCCAATCACTAGAAACATTGAGAACAAATAATATTTTGACGTTAGACAAGCTTTGAAAGATAGTAAAGGGACCTCATGCATCAAATTTACCCTTGAAAAAGCCTATAAGTTCTGAAGAAAGGAGGTGCACACCACTTGGTTAACCCATTACACAAGAAGACAGAGAAAACATATCTTATTTGATCCCATGATCTTGATTACAAATGAGGAGAGGTTTCCTTATTTATACTTGAAAAGGCTAACGTAAACCTCCTTTAAGTTGACCTACCTAGTTGGATTCTGATACATAGCTGCAAGCAAAGATTTTTTCCAGCATGGACATTATCCCTAATCATATGATATTTTGTAAAACAAGCTCCATGCTGGGAAGGGGTTAATTGTATTTGGGAGACATAAGGTTAATATTTCTAAAGTAAATACAAATGTGAATATATCCATTCTTATATCTAACAGGAACAACATCAGCAATCTAGTTTGAATACCTAATAGGGGTGATGAAGTGTGAATTCATGAGCTTTTGTAACTCTCTCTATCTCACCAGAGCTACATTAGGGTTCATTTGTATTTAATGATTCTATTTGAATGGTATTTCATTCTTGTTTAATGGACTTGTATGATTTATCAACTTAGTATCATAGGTTTTTGAATCATCATAACACCACATAAATACATCCTTGTACTCCCTTAGTAAGGATTTCAATTTCCTTTTCTCTTATGTACACCCCTTACCAACTTTGATGATCATATTAGTCTCTTCAAATCCAATATTTATCTCTAGTACTTGTTTATCCAAATCAATTTTGTAAGTAACTTTAATTTTTTTTTTTATTTATAAAAAAAATACCAGGATCCATTATTATATGAGACAAAGATCCAAAACACTACCTCAACCGTATGTTGTGTCTGAGAATATCCATGCATGATGAGAGAAAGTATCAGATGAAGCCATAAAGTATGCCATTTAGTTTTGGGCCCTCAAAATTTCATCGATGAAAAATGATTCAAATGATTCAATCTCATCCCAAACTTCATCCCTCTATGTCTTGATCCTAATTAGGTTGTTTTCCTCAAAGAGGTCTATTACGTAATTTGCTATCAGCTTAGAATCAAGAACCACTTTCAATAGTTTTATTCCCATTTTTCATCCCTAATCAAGACCTATAAATAAATCCTCATATTCGTCCATATTGTTTGTACAATAAAATTCAAAACGAAAAGGAAAAGGAAAGTGAAAACTACCGTTGCAGTTTCTTAAGATCTAGACCTTTCACCTTCATAGTCATAAAAACAATTGATGCTACTGAGTCCAACATGCAATTGTTAAGTAACATATCACTAACAAGCAATTAAATGTAAAAATGGGGGGTGATTCGTTGCCACAATAAGTGCTTCCAATCAAACTTCCTAACCCTTAACCACCTTCCAAATATGAATATATATATGACTCTAAAAAACCTTTAAGGAGGTTGACCTAACTGACCTTGTGGAAAATTGAATAAAATAGTAAAAATAAGAAAAAAACACATTAGTTGTATGTAACATTTACCTTTTATCCTCCATGATTTGACCCTACTTATTGTGTTTGTTTTACACCTCACTGTTATGCCATATGTTTGCCATAAATGGTGGTCCACACAAAATTATTTCAATATACTTTTTGACCATTATTTTCTCTCAATCTAATCCATGTTTAATATTAGTATATGTTACAATTGTTGACCTATCTAAACTGTCAGGATAATGATGCAGTATCTATATTAAAATCTCTTCCATCTTAAGGTGTTTTTTTTCCATTTCCAAAATAAAATTCGTTGCATGTAATACATAGATATATTGAACATCTCAACAAATTATTGACTCGTACCATCACTAATGAATCCCTTTTGGAATGCAAGAAAAGGAGACATATTTATGATGCAGAAAGATGCCCTCATTGGCATTTTTGTTGGTATTTATTTTTGGCATACAACTAAATACATTTTTACTTATTACTTATTTCTTTACTGCAATTTATTTTCTCATCGCATGCAATTATATTTTCCTTCTGCTCTTTTTTTATGCATTTGTTTGGATAGTTCCATTGCCCAATTATAACTAATTTGTGGAATTGTTTGGATGATGGGAATAATTATAAGCTTATGTCTATAATTGTATTAAATAAACTTGGTCCTTAACTAAACTTCTTTAAGTTCTTGAGAAGGGGAATAAGAGAAGAAAATTTCATTCGATGAAATCTTAAAGGGTGGATATGAGATGAAATAAAGAAAATTATTATATATAATCCTATATATATCTAAACACCCTAGAGTTATAGATGTACCCAAAAGTTCAAAATATGCAAATGGTAAAAGGTCTTCTCATAGAGGTGAAGAATGCACTCTTTCAAGCTATGGTTGGAGATATCATTAGAAAATAGGTTTGTTCATTATATTGTGTTTTATGTTAGCTCTAATATAAGTTAATAGCAAGTGAACTGTCCAGTGTGAGGGTGGATCCTACACAAAAATATGCTCACCATTTGATTTTCTACATCAATCAATTGAACCCTTATAGGATTGAAAAAGGAGGCCCTAACATAGTTGCACCATCCATATCCCCTACGATGATCACAAATAGATGAAATATTGAAGTGGAAAAGATACTCGCACACAAGACTACAGAATTCGACAAGAAGCCAAAATAGGATTACTTTCTCAATTGGAAGGATAAACTTGATGAGGAGAACAATTGGGGGAAAATGAAGAATTATGGTATTATGAATATAAGATCTGAGAGTTAGAGAAAGAGAACCTTAGAGAATACGTTTGGTGAGGGAGGATGAAATCCTCCACCTATGAAAAAAAATAGATACATTATAAGGAGGTCATGGAGGGCCATCAAGGAATACCACACATTCATAGTGTATACGTAGTTTTTAAAATATATAAATGAAGTGGTGAACCATTCATGTTTCCTTTTATATAACTTGGAAATTCCTCGGTTGCATGATATGGATGTACAGACCTAATTTATTTGAGCATTATCTTGGTCGATAAAATTTTTGTTTAATGGGCATGATTTAATCCATTTAGACGCACTCATTAGGCATTGTTTTGACATATGCACTTGCAATGGGTAGAATTGTGGGAACGCATGTGATGGATGTGCCTATGTCCTTGTGGGAATATGAAAACTTGGAATAAATATGATGACTGTTGTTATGTTACCTATGATGCATTGTGTTGGCTAACTGTTATAATATTTCCTAAATAAAAATATTTTTGGGAGGTTTTAAGTCACATGGTTAGACATGAACCTATTTTTCGATAACTTGGTTAAGTAGAACTAAAGTTGCACATTTAACATATTGTAGTATGGAGTGGAGTTATGGGTATAATAGAGGAAAAGAGGGTTAGCTTGGGTGGAGTTTGGAATAGTTGATCAAACTCATGTGAGATGGCATCAAAATGGATAGAAAAGTGAATCATTTTCCTTCTACCCTCCTCCCATATATGCCAATATCTATTACCCATTCCTCCCCTTGACTTTCATGAACCTTACTTTAAAACACTCGTCTACGACAACCACATAATTATAGTCATTCAACACAAATCATACATCTCAGTTCCTCATTAGATATCATAATTATAAATGTAACACACCAATTGTTATGGTTCATAGGTTGAAAAGGAAGGTGTAATAAGATTGGAACATACCACAAATTGCTATGGTACTAGATTTCAAAAGATTTCCATTTATTTATTTTTATAAATTTAAATGGGTTCGTCGATTTTTTAACAACATGGAAGTGGCACTTATCATCGGATATCAAGCCATTATGATGACTATGTTAATCTTTTGATGCCTCCATCCCGTCGGTTATCTGACAGTTATTAAGAGGTTTGTTGGAATCAAGTGTGTAGTTGCGTGTCGCATGTTCAACATCTATGAAGGAGTAGGTGTCGATCGTACAAGAAGTATGGAGTGCCATTTGATAGTGTAGTCATCGGTTATCTGATGAAATGTGTCGTCATATATCCATCAAATTCAATGACCATACTAAGCTTCTAACACCTCTAGTAAGTTGCATATTCGACATCTATGAAGGAGTGGTGATCGATAGTGTGATGGGTATGGAGTGCCATTGGATGTCGGTTTTGTGATGAAGGGGTGTCGAAAATTTGATGAGTTTATTTATTTGTTGGAATTGATGCAAAATTCCACCGAAGTTTTAAAAGAAATCAAATTGTCAAATTGCTGACATCAATATGTCAAAAATCAGACATTTAGGCCATCAAAATTTGTGGTCAAATTCACTTGTGTATTAATGAATGATCAATAAATAATAATTGATATTATTACAATGGTAATACCTCCTTATAAAGTATTTTTGAGTCGTTGGAAGAAAACTCATTTCTAGCTCATAAATCAGACTTACCAAATATGATAAATCTCCATAGGTGGATAAGAAACTTCCCAAATCAATCAAGGACCTCACAAATTAGAAAAAGCAATAGTGAGTTGTCAAGAGTTATGGAAAACATGCCAATACTGGAATATGGAGACAAATTCATGGAGGATGGGTTGGTAACAAAAGATATCAGTTTCCTAGTTAACTAGATTGACCTTATTCACATAAAAGATGGATAAAAACATAAAGAGATAGAATCTGCACTAAAGTGCAGTTACTAATTCTGGAGTCAATCATGGTCAAGATCAACCGAAAATCATAAATAAAGAATTCCCAGGGTATAGATGGCATGTGTTGACTTTAAGGTGCAAGTGGATGCCAACTAATTAGCTAATGGGTAGGAATTTAATCAAACAATGATTACATATTTTATCCTAAGTTATGAGTGGTTTAATAATATCCCAACACTCGGCTGTGGATGCCTCTACAGCCTCTCGGTAAAACATTACATCCCAAGTTACAATTCGAAGAAGGTGTAACCAGGATGAAGGAACTCCAACAACATGCTTCTACATAACCATAGGGATCCCCTCCATTACCTCAAGCATTAATTCATCACCTCCAATCTCCACCAGCCGAACGAAGGTCCTGGGGTGTCTACCAGGATGGACTAGTCTTATATCTACATATCAACATAAGGTATATCAAACTCAATTAAATATGTATATATAAAACTATGAACAAAATTTCATAAAAAAATAATAATAATAAAAGTGAAAAAGCCATACCCATCTCTCCCCATGCTCCTCTAGGAGGTAGTATAAGCTATGGATTGCCCTTGAAATACAAACATGCATAATGGAACTGCTCAAAGGTAGGTACATGTCTACTCCACTAGGATTAGAATTCATCATCATACCCACTATGGATTCCACTTCCATCACCCTATCGATGAAATATGTCACCCCACCACATGATTCTAGGCTCACGGGGTCAACATGGTGGTAGTGTAACTGTGGGACTAAGAGAAGGAACTCTCTTGAAGAAGAATGAGGCCAATATGCTCATATATTCGAAATTCTTCTTCTGAGCTCTCATGAAGTTAAATAAATTTCTTTTTATGATTGGGACTAGTCCCGAACACCAATCATATAGTACTCCTCGCAAGCACTCTACCGCTATGCGCATGTGTGTATGCATAGATAAATGCAAAGAAAAAGATCCTGCTACTCTAACTACGATGCTCACTATGACTTTCAGTGGAAATATAGTGGTCTGTCCAATAGAGATTTGAGTCCTTGATTTCTGTGTCCTAGGTAGTAAAAATGTGTTAATATAGTATTTACTATCGATAGGGTCAGTTCCTCTACCGATTTCCACCTCTACCAATTCCCTCCATGTTCATAGGTGCTCCCTTGTGTGATAAACCGTGCTAAAGTATATGTATTCTGCATTCAACTCCAAGGTTTCTCCTTGGAGGTCAAACAACGCAGGATAATGGTCCCACAAGCTCACTAATGTATCAATTAGATGGACTTATGCCTGCATGTTTCACATGCAAAAAAAATTAAGTAGGACACATCTTCGTAAAGCTTAAAAATTCATTGGATCTTCCATTACCTGACGATCCATATCATCGTGCTCTCTTTCTCAACATTCCAATACCATGGTGACCTTCCCAAATCATATTTTTCCATTATATTTTGCATAAAAATCCACCTCACACAGTAACCATGACTGTCTCGTCAGCATTTCACGATCCATTCATGGGTTTCCCTACTTCCAACCCACGGTCCAAATGCGAAATCACAACGACAAAGTAGGATACCCTTGGTTATCATGTGGTGCCTTTAGGGTTGTCCTAAAAAATAATTAGCACTATGAAATTAAAAAATGGAAAGCATGAAATTAAAGAGGAGCCAAAGAAGAAGTACCCGCACTTCGTGGATTTGAAAATAGTCCACCGAATTTCCCACAACAATCAATTATAGTAAGGAGGTAAACTGTCTAAAGTTGGTATAAAAAAAACTCAAAATGGTATGTTTTAATTTGATTTTTAACTATTTATAGTAAAATTTTGAAATTTTTACCCACTTTATGATAGTTAAAATAATCTCTATATTATTTTATCTAATACCATGTCTATTTACCTAACTGTTACATGTCCTGGATGATTCAAAATATGATTTCCTTTACATTTTAGGTAGTATTTGGTCCCTATTGCATACTTTCTCATTGATATATTATCCTTCGTTTAACCTTAGGATGTATTTTCATCCATGAACTATGGTGTATAGCCACTCTTTACCTTGCACACATCATTGTTCTTCCGTAGTAAGGGCCTCGTTTACATGAATAACCCTAGTTTAGAACATTTTATTGTCATTCTGGTACCCATGTCGTAGTTGTGTTAGTTTGCGAGAGCCTTTGTAGTTTTTTCTTCATGAGAAAATGAGCCTCATTTTGCATGTTTTTACCAAGCTACCCCCGATTATAAGGCTCCAAACCGTTATGGAGTTATCTTTAAGCCCTGGTAATTCTGCTTAAAATTGACTGGATTTTTGATTTAACTTATTTTTTCAGACTTGTTAAGGTAAATTGAACAATCATCGACATCGGTGGTAGGTTATCGCTTTTTGTACCATGTGGATTATTTATGAAAATTGAATACTCTATTTTTTTTGAAACCTAGAAGAGTATCTTCAGGCATAAGGTTATCTCTTTTCTGGACTCGGATGAAAAATGATTACGGAAAACAAACATGTTCAAGCTTAATTTTCTCTTTTTTGTGCTTTGTGCCTATACAGGATGTTAGATTTTTATCATTTAATCAATATCATCTAGGATCTTATCTGATAGAATAACATGCACAACAATAATCACAAGATACAAGAGACACAAATAATTTTCCTCGGGGAAACCATAAAGGAGAAAATCCCGCAAATTCCTCAGAGATAGAATGAGCACAAAAATCAAAGGTAAAACCCAAAGATACAAAGATGATCTCCACCAGCTGTTCTTTCTCTCAGTTATGCGAGCTACACCTCTCTCACTCATTTGCTACTATTGAGTGAGTGTGTGTTCCAAATAGAGAGTCTCACTCTTTATTTATACTAGTTTTCCACTTGACAATTACTCTACATGATCGGCCTCACTAGGAGAGTCTAATAACCCTAATACCCCTCAACTATTGGGATTATTTCCCTGACTTACAACAAAGGGTTAACCTCAACTTAATTGTGGGGACTATTTCCCTGACTTACAATAGAGGGTTAACCTCAATGACTTTACATGACTTTATTATACTAATGACTCTCCCAATTGGAGGAACAAACATCTCCATTCAGGTACAAAGAAATACAATAAGAAATATACAAGTGAATACATTCCAAAGTTACAAATACATCAACACTCCCTCTTAAGTAGGAAGGTATTCTCTTGACATAGTTCATCAGCACAAGTCTTCATCACTGGATCATCATCAAAGTTGTATCATCCTCAAAGATGGATCATCATCAAAGATGGATCATCATCATTGCTCCCACTATCTCGAGCAAATGGTGCTATCTCTCAATTCTACTCATCATAGGAAGTTCTACATATCTAACCCTTTTCCATGCTGGTTGTAGGTATCAGCACTTATATCCGACCATGGGAGGCCTAGCCTTCCACCATGTCGAAAAGGCCCAGCACTTACATATGACCATGGGAGACCCAGCCTGCCACCATGTCAGAAAGGCCCAACACTTACATATAACCATGGGAGGCCCAATGTGCCGCCATGTCAGAAAGGATTAACACTTACATCCGACCATGGGAGGCCCAACTTTCCACCATGTCAGAAAGAATTAGCACTTACATCCAAAAATGGGAGGCCCAACCTACCGCCATGTCGAAAAGTCTCAACACTTACATTCGACCATGGGAGGCCCAACTTGCCACTATGTCGTAAATGCTCAGCACTTACATATGACCATGGGAGGCCCAACCTACCACCATGTCAGAAAGGCTCAGCACTTGCATCTAACCATGGGAGGCACAACTTGCCACCATGTCAGAAATGCTCTGCACTTACATCCGACCATGGGAGGCCTAGCCTACCAGCATGTTGAAAAGGAACTGCACTTATATCTAATGAGGGATGCCTATTCTTCCACTATGTCAAAAAGGCTCTACACTTATATCTTACCATGGGAGGCCTATCTTGCCACCATGTCAGAAGGGCTCGACACTTACATCCAATCATGGGATGCGTAGCCTTTCACCATGTCCGAAGGGATCATGAACTCATAACTTTCCCTTGGAGGGAACCTCGATCTGGAGAACAGCAAGCTTCTCCATGAAGTACTCAAAATTTACTCTATCCATTTCTAGCATAGAATTACACCAGGGATGATTATGTCCAAGTTTAGCCTACGAGCTTCACCAGGAATGATTACATCCAAGGACAACCTCCATGAATGTTTACGTCTGAGAAACCTATGAGCTTCACCAGGATTTTATGCTCATAAAACATGTCTCACCGGCTATGCTATAACTCCCTATTTCAAGATATATCGATCTGGATCGCATACTAGAGCTTCACTGCTCCTATTTGTATCATACAAAAAAATGCAAGTAAGATCAATCAAATCAAACAGTAGCTTTCAAAAGAAATATACTACCTCCCAAATAGTTGAGCAAGTGGAAACATATTTTTCCTCAGCTGTACTCAACACCATGCATGACTACATCTTTCCAAACCAGTAACTCATGCTGGATCTCAAACTGAGGAAGCATTCCAAGGTGCTCTTCTTCTCATTGGCTCTACCAATCCGAATTAACATAACCATGTAGGTTAGTCTTTTGATTTGTATCATACTTGAGCTCACACTCAACTGTACCATTCAGGTACCTCATTGTATGCTTTTCAACCATCAGTTGAACATGTATCCGATCCGTTAGGAACTGTCTCAATGTGTTCACATCAAAGCAAATATCTGGTCTCGTATTCAGCAAGTACATCAATGACCCAATCATCTGACGATACATCATAAAATCAACTGAATCTGATGAAGCATCACTCAATAGTTTCATTAGAGGAAATTACAACTCAAAATGGGCCTCCTAAAAAAAATTAATAAAATAATAGTTAAAATAATAAAATAATATTTATTAATTTTGGAGGAAGAAAAGAAAAAACTACTTTTTTGTTTGTATTTTTTACATATCTCCTCGTGTTTTTACTAAAATTTTGATCAGGATATCTTGTTGGATGTGGAATTAAATTCTACATCCAACGAGTACCCACTCGGCATACTTTTGACAGACCCCTATATCCCAAAAACAAGAAATACCTAAAAAAACATAATGATGATGTCATGATCACATTTTTCAGGTATTTCTTGTTTTTGGGGTAGCGGGATCCATCAAAAGT
The DNA here is from genome assembly GCA_001517045.1 of Pseudotsuga menziesii. Classification (NCBI taxonomy): domain Eukaryota; kingdom Viridiplantae; phylum Streptophyta; class Pinopsida; order Pinales; family Pinaceae; genus Pseudotsuga; species Pseudotsuga menziesii. The sequence goes on from LPNX010022198.1 coordinate 93,431, forward strand.
ATGCCAAGTGTGTACTCGTTGGATGCAAAATTTAATTCCACATCCAACAAGCTCTCTCGATCGAAATTTGAGTAAAAAAATGGGGAGATATGTCGAAAATACAAACAAAAAAAGTAGTTTCTTTTATGATACCTATCCCCAAATTTATATTAAAAAAGTGGTTAAGACCTATACGGTATTTAAAATTTAAAGCAATTTCATTGACTAACACATGATGACATGAAATTTGAGTTAAAGTTAAAAGGCCCATTTTGAGTTGAAATTTCCTCTAATGCAGGTTTGACGCCATAGGTGTGGTCATGGCGTTGCATTCCATCATCCTGAACCTCTTCAAGATCTCCACTACATACTTCCCTTGTCCAAGGGAGATTCCATCCACATTTTGTCGTAGCTCCATGCCTATAAGGTAGTGCATCATATCCAAGTCCTTTATCTCGAACTCGGGATAAAGTCTCCTTCTTGCAACTTTAATGAGTTACTCTTTTCCTATCAGGAACAAGTCATCGACATATAACAGGAGAATCAATGGTCTTCCACCTTCAACCTTGAAGCAAATGTTGGAATCCTCTTTACCCTAAGTAAATCCTAGAGCCATCAATAAGTTTTCCATCCCATTGTATCATGTCAAACCTCAAGATGTTCTACTGTCACTCCCTATGAAGTGGAGCATCACTCTCCCTCTTCCTTTTGTACTCTATGTATTGAAACATTCTGTACTAGAGTGACAAGTAGCTTCCTCTGCTACTAATATTCTATGTATTCATCTAGGATAATTTGATACCAAGATCCTCTATCTTGAACCTTTTCAAAAATTCTTCTTGCACACATCTGTGAGATTGTCATCCTCTATAGGATTTCATCTTCAACCTTGTAGAAAAGATTAAAATATTCATCACTCTAGGTGGTCTTCAAGCTTCTCATGTATGTGTTATCCCATGGGTTCCTTATGAGCTCATACAAGGCCTTCTTTCTTTATTTGAAAGTATCGTCATATTATTCTTCATCTTGGATTATTTCTCGTGCCCAAGGTGGTCTTCATATCTTAGAGGTGGATCTACCATTCTCTTTATATTCTCATGAAGCTCTTTCTTTTGCTATGGTGTCTTTGACCTGAGAAGCTTTAGGTTCCTCTTCATGTATGCTTATTGGAGTGAATCTTGAACTTTCGTTACTTGTTCTTTGAAACAAGTCTCATCCTTCTTTGATTGTATGCGATATTTCCTACAACTCAAATGCACCAATTGTATGGTTAGAAACATTTCATAAGGCATATTCATAATGGAAAATTCTTATGCATAAAGATATAATCGTGCAACTATTTTAGCCAATACAACATTCAACTATATCTCATGGAAAATTTCTAGATGCCTTCTATCTCTACCATGAAATCAATGATATTGTACACTAATTGAATACGTCAGCAAAGAGGTTTCATTCTAGATAAGTAGCAATGGAGTGTTGCATAGCACCATGGGCTACTTACCCACCGCATGCATATTAGTAGTATACTGTTCATTATTCTATCATGCATAATCCATTTCAAAACTAAAGAATGTCATATAAACAACTAGATATATAGGAAAATACAATTCAAATACTTATCTTTATTTGTTTCGTTGGTAGACTCCTTATTGTGCCTTCATCTTTATCATCTTCTTCATTCATGACGTCATCATTTCTTATCGAAATGCTAAGATGGATAAGAGGTTCTTCAAGAATTGAGTCCTTCATATTCCTCATCGCTTGAGGTATCTTCTTTTAATCGTGAGAGCTTGATCTTTAGTTTCTCCCATCTTCTCTTCTCTTATTATGAGTCGATATTCTTCTTGTGTGCACTCTTCCTAGAGTCTATTGAAGGTAATCACTTTCTTCTAACACACATTCCTCGAATAAATGAATCCCATGATCCTGGGAGCCCATTCAAGGTGGTTATAATAATATCTTGTTCTTCTTCGATTGCTTCGTCATAGCAATGAAAACTTCCTTTTGGTGTCTTCAAGGACGACACATGAGGAATGAGATGATCTTTAATAGAATCTGCAATGAGTCTCTTGGATCTATCCTTATCCCCATCTTCCTCTGGCTTCTACACCTTTCTTACTAAAATACTGATCCAAGTCAATTTATTTAAGGATCATAGAGCTCCGATACATCTTCCTCTGGCTTCTACACCTTTCTTACTAAAATACTGATCCAATTCAATTTATTTAAGGATCATAGAGCTCCTATAATTCCATACTCAGAAGTTGTCATCTTCACCAAGCTCGCCATTAAGCTGGTGTGAAATGAGAACCTGAAATGTAAATAGAAAAAAATTAGATCTTACCGATTTGAGGTGTCTGTCCTGGTTCCAAAGCTAGATGATATAGGGTTTTTCAAAGAAACCCTAATTTTCAAAAATTAGAATCTTTTAGATCTGATTGGATAGAAATATGTGCCTCCTGAAGGTGAGCTGAGCAGCATACTCATTTTCCCAAAACTATGATCAGAACTACAAAACATCTGATGCCCTAGTTTTCTTCAATTTCTTCTGCATAAGTGCTTGATATTGTTTCTGCAATATCTATGATAGTACTAATCCTCTATGTCTAAAACTTTGCACTGAGGCAGCCGTGTCAATCCTCTTCCAAACAAAGCAGGTATGAGAATAATTGGTTTCACCAATCGATACTTATGAGACTTTTTCCAATATGACTTATTTTAGGGTTGTTCAACATAGCAAACTTGTACAAACTACCACCCGTCACTGTTTTCATTTGGGATATAAAACACTTACCATAGAAATTAAATTCTGTTCCCTATCTGGAAAATATTGAGAAATTTCATTTGGACCTTCGTATCCCAAGATATAGAAATTCTCCCAAGGTGTCCTGTTTAGGGATGAATACTGGGAGAGGCTAGAACCCTGATTTGGTGGAATCATATCTCCCATAATATAGAGAATATGAGGCTAAAACATTTACGTAGGGTACATCAGGAATTTATCTCTGGCCTGTAAAAGTTTTAGCTCCTGATACATCTCCAATATCAAGATATAGAGAATGTACCAAAACTACTAGTTTTACTATTTTAGGGTTTTCAAGCCTGAAACCCTAATTTCCATTTGTTGTCATTGCAATTGTATTTCAGTTGTATAGTGAAACTTCTTTGATTCATATTTTAATTAGAACCTCAAATAGAAATACATAATATTTAGATCTTACCAATTTGAGAGTCTTGAAATGGATTTGGAGCTGATATTTTGTAGTGCTAATTTTCTCGTCCGGGGTCAAAGGGTTTGAATTTCCCGGAGTTTTAACCAACCAAAAACTTCGATCTTGTTCTCTAAATTTCGATTTTGAGGAGGAGATCAATCCTATGATGGGCTCACTAAAAAATTCATCTTCTATGAAAATCCCTAATTTCCTGCAGTAGTAAAATGTCAAAAAATGAAAAATGCTCGGAATCAGATTCTACTTTGACAGAAATATGCGCCCTTCAATGGAGAGTTAACCTTGCCTCCTTTTGCTTATGATATCAGGAAAGAGACCCAAGAAGTAAGAATCCCTAGCTTCTGTAGCTGCACATTGTCTTCTTCTCAGGTTAGCTCTGATACCATGTTAGATTTTTATCATTTAAACAATATGATCTAGGATCTTATCTGAGAGAATAACATGCACAACAATATTCACAAGATACAAGAGACACAAAGAATTTTCCTTGGGGAAACCATAAAGGAGATAACAACACAACTTCCTTAGAGATAGAATGAGCACCAAAAGCAAAGGTAAAACCCAAAGATACAAAGATGATATCTGCTAGCTATTCTTTCTCTCACTTATACGAGCTACTCCTCTCTCACTCATGCACTATTATTGAGTGAGTGTGTGTTCCAAATAGAGAGTCTCACTCTCTATTAATACTACTTTTCCACTTGACAATTACTCTACAAGTCTGACCTCACTAGGAGAGTCTAATAAAACTAATACCCCTCAACTGTGGGGACTATTTCCCTGACTTACAATGGAGGGTTAAACTCAACTCAATTGTGGGGACTATTTCTTGGACTTACAATAGAGGGTTAACTCAAAGAATTTACATTAATTTATTATATTAATTACTCTTCCGATCAGAGGAACAAATATTTTCGTCGGGGTACAATGAAATACAATAAGAAATATACAAGTGAAAACATTCCGAAGTTACAAATACATCAACACATGAAAAAGATCTCGAGAATACTTTATGTCTTTGTCATGCTCGATAAACTATAGAAAAAAGCATCGATTTTACTGTTGTCAGTCCCATTCTCATAAATAAATGGAACTTTCTGAGTGCTATTTCCTTCCTTCACACTCGTTAAACTAAGGCTATGTGTTTCTTTTGAAGGTATATCGGTTGGGTGATAGTTTACCCATTTTTCGGACCTTGACGACTAAGTATAAAAAAGGTATACCTTAGTTCTTCAGAAGATAAGAGACTTCTCATGTGGATTGTTTTATTCGTTTTCAGACTCGGGAGACTAAATTTATGAAAAATCACCCCCCTAGAGTCTTCGTTGTAGTTTTCAAACTCTCAAAACTATGAAAGAACCAACGAGCATTCACTAATTTGGGCTCGTAAAATCCCTGAATTGATGACATATCAAGCACTATTCTCTCTCCTCTTCAAGCCTATCAAAAATGAAGAGATACTCGAGTTGAATTTCTTGGACTCATTAAAACTTAACAAGAAACAAAAGGAAGAATTTCACTCTTTGGGTTATAACTATGTGGGAAGCATGTCGTCCTTGAACAAAACACTTTTTGAACCTCTCGATACTCATGTCTCAATTTTTCACCTCTCAGTTCAACTATCACTCTGAGTTAATACTCCTCCACTTGTCCTTCATAGATGGGGAATCTGTCCATGTATCCTACGTGATAGATAAGTCTAGTTGTGCCATCTGAAAGTCTAAAGTTTCCTTGGGTCATTTATGTATCATTCTCATTGTTCAAGGATCCTTATCGTTTTCTGGTCATCCTAATTCCCATCATTTTCATTCCTTATATTACATTGTTCATACCTTCCCTCATCTAGTCTTGTAGTTACTCTTGTGATATTTTAAGGGATTCATTTCCGTCCTCCTCACACTAAGGATTCCAATCAGTACCTCCTGAAGAAGAAGGTGTATAGTTCCGAAGATGGTACCTTAGGATTCACTACTCATATTGGTGAACTCCTTTTCTTCAGTTGTCAGCATCAGTCATTCACTGATACTCTAATGGATTATTTCCATTTTCAACTTCAACTAACATATTCACATGGTGAGAGTTGTACTAGTTACTATGGATTTGAATGAATACCTTAGGTTAAAATATCTATAACCTAAGTTGCAAAATATTTTGTTATGTTCTGTGATACTATCTCCAGCTTTTGAAGACTCATCATTGTATATTGTGGCGTTGATCCACCATTGTAAAACATATGTGGCCCTATTTCCTGTACTATATGATGTAATCGAATATTGTAAAGTAGCTAGTGTTCCACTTTATTGAACACGGCATCCTCCTTAATGATCTTGTACATGACTTTGAGATTTTTGTTTCAGGTACCTCTATACAACCTTGGTAACTGAGTTTCTCCAAGATAAGAGGTTTGTAATGTAGTTCAGCCATCACTTCCCTCTAACCTCATACAATAGGGGGAATATGTTATACTTTTAAATGGAACTTCTTTGTCCGAGTACTAGCATTGAGCATGTCAATACACAAAAGGACATTATGGATAGAAATTTCCAAAAACCTATAGATGAAGATATTCCTTGATACACTTCGTTCCTTCCAGTATTGAATACGGTTTTTAATGAGCTTAACTTGTAATCGTGACTATTTCCATTGCATGTCACGAGTCATTCACGGGTATCCCTATATGCAACCCGCGATTATATGATAACACTATGCATTCGTGGGTTTCCTTCACAACCATCGCGGTTCATTCAGAAACTGCCAGTATATATACCTGCGGTTACATTAAGCCAAAAACATAAAAATAAACACATGATTATTCAGGAATAGTTTGGTTCATAATCATAACATCCCCAGCATACCTAACCATCCTAACATTTGTAACTCTTCCTGATCACCAAGTATAAATAGAGGAGAGGGGTAGAGGTTAAGGAAGAATATTAAGAGAGCAAGTTTATCTTGGAGGAATCATTGGAGATTGGAGCGAGAGAACTTAGTCCTTGGTCAACAGAGGAGGGATTATCTCATATAAAAGTTGTATCATTCTATGTTTCTTATCAATAAAGAGATATTTTCTTCCACAATTGGTGCATCAATGTTCTTATATGTTATGATTTATGAAATATATTGTCATCTTCTTTATATGCAATTATAATGTTCAATTCAGTTTCATATAACATCTAACATCACTGTAGGAAGGTATCTATCTCTTTTGCAGGTGATGAGAACTTTTGGAACTTCTGGAATAGCTGAAGAGAAGACTAAAGCTAGGATCAGGCTTCATAAATAAGGTGGAAGTAATTTCTATCTCATTTATCTCACAAATATCTCTAGAATGTATTGGGCACCCTATATGCAAGTTAATTAAAGCCAAGATACAGAGTGTTCAATATAATTTTTCAACCCAAGGAAGTCTCTTATTTCAAGGATAATGCACACTATATATGATTTAAACACTAAGTAGCTGATGCTATAAATGAATTACCCTACTTTCGTGTTCTTCCGAAGTCATCCCATAGTCTACTTTAATCTAGCTTACCTTCCTAAGAATGAAATCACAAATACCTTCTTTCAATCCTTAATCTAGAATTAAAAGATTCAGGAAATAGACATCTAGATAACTTTTGTAGAAATTTAAATCCTCAATTACCAAGCCATTAGAAGATCCATCTCAACTATCTTAATTCAACTTAATCTAGGATTTCAAAGTGTAGGAATTAAGTTCTACAATTATAAATGTAAAGGGATGAACTACAAGGATATAAATAAAATAGCAATTGAAAGAACTAGAGATGAACAAGGCTGTCACAACTATCACACAGTTGCATAAGAGAAAGTTAATCTACACAGTCGACTGTCACACCACAACACTACAGTTTACAGGGGATGCAATTACTAATCATTCAAATGAACACATGACAAATCGATGACTATTGCAGCTTACTGTAAATAAATGAATTTATCATAAAATTCAAACCACACAATAGAATAAATAAAATACCTAATTAACTCAGCAATCCTTGTGGGAAGGAGGGCCTAGCCTTTGCACAGAGATGTTGTAAGTAGCACATGTTAGAACGCCAAGATCTGAAGAATCAAAATCCTTGTATTAAAATGGCAAGATGAACACACAACCCCTATCATAGCTTATACAATATATTCGATTAATTTCCAACCTCTAGCTCAGAATAGTTCCTAGTATTTATACCATTACAATCATAACTTCTTCCCACTAATATCGAGCAGCCATGAAGATCTCTGATCTTCATACTGGTCCAATTATTATAAGTTGTTATAGCCATGGCAAGATGGAAGTAGAAAATATAGGAAGGCTATTACTCAAGCCAAAAATGGCAATCATGATGAATTGAGAAGATACTCCATGGATTGTAGCTATTCTTGAGTAGTGATGCACTGTCGCATCCGAATCTATTGTAGGCTGTTGTAACTACCTTTGTACAACTTGTGTGGAATAGTATCCTTTGACTGCGTTCTTTGGGCAATGACGAAATGGATGATGATTATCTGAGCAATGAATGTTCATCCCTCTCTTAGCACATTCAACCTGCTACACCTGTATCCTTTACATCTTGAATTATCTTTATAAAACCAACATATGCTAGCATAATTCAAGATATAGAGCCCTGATTACGACAATCCTAAGTATTAATAAAATAAGACAATGATTAACCATACCTGTGTGAATTGAGGGACCAAGTGAAGGAAAAACACCTGTTTAGTGTACATAATGGAGTAGGATGAGGCAAAAAGAGGTAGGTAAAGGTGGTAAAAAAGGGGTCATTTCTGGGCCCAACATCTCCCCCCAATTGTCTTGTTGCATGTTGTTGAATTTTAATGGTTATATCAAATATTAAAACATTTTGAATCATAACAACATAACCATAAGCCAAAAGATCAGTAAAATATAGACAAGCACAACCACACAAAAAATAACACAAAGATTTATCCTAGGAAAAACCTAAAGGGAAAAACCCAAGAAAAGATTCCTCAATATAGATGCCCCAAAAAGATAAAAGGTAAAACCAAAAGACTGATCCTCCTCCTTCTCTAGCTACTTCTCTCTCTCTCACTAATGCGCTACACAAGTGAGTGCGTGTATCTCAAATGAGGAGCACCACACCTCTATTTATATTCTTTCGTTCACTTAATAATTAACTCAATTATGTAGGCTTGAGTAATCCTAATTTAATCTTGTAGGCTCGAGTGAGCACAACTGGGGTACTAATGGCCCGACTTACAATTTGAGGGGACTTCCTCGTGACTCTTATTAGTTATCCTGATTAGAAACATTGGAGTATAAATAAATACAAGTGATACTCCCAGTAGGGCCATTGGGGACCAAAAAATATATATAGAGAATATTCTTCGAAGTTACAATATTTCAACACTCCCCCTTAACGAGAAGGGTATTCTACAACAACATCAACAACAAAAACAATAGGAGAGAGAGGACATCATCAACATCATCAGGGTGACACATCTATAAATCATTAGAATCTTTTCAACATCATATATTCTTGATCTTCAACCTTCAGGCTTCAGCAACAACAACACTTCGACTGATAGCATCATCATCAGTATTTTAGTCTTCATCTTCAATATTCAGTCTTCAACAACAACAACACTTTGGCTGACAGCATCATCATCAGTAATTTGACCCTTTGATCAACAACATCATCATTAGTAGCACTTTGACCTTTCAATCAACAACATCATCATCAACAACACTTTGACCTTTCCATCAGCAACATCATCATCAGCAACACTTTTGATCTTTCGATCAACATCATCATCATCATACTCTGAACTTTCGATCAGCATCATCATCATCATCATACTCTGATCTTGTGATCAGTATGTCATTGTCATCACACTCTGATCTTTTGATCATTAACATCATCATCATCACACTCTGATCTTTCGATCAGTAACATCATCATCATCACACTTTGATCTTTTGATCAGTAACATCATCATCATCACACTCTGATCTTTTGATCAGTAACATCATCATCATCAGCAACAACTTGCAATCCACAGCTCAAAGACAAAAAAGTATTTGGATCACTTTTGGACTTAAAGTCAATGGATGATGCAATCCCACCACATTCTCGACAAACAAAGTCACCAGATTGATTACGAGATAATGAGTCCTTATCACATTAGGACTAAATCCAAGGATGATGCAATCCTACCACATTCACAAGGACCAAAATTTATCGATACATTTTGAACAAAATTTTAGGGATGATGCAATCCCACCACATTCACTGGGACTGAAGCCTTCAGATACATTTTGAACAGATGTTCAGGGATGATGAAATCCCACCACACTCACGGGGACCTAAGCCTCCGAATACATTTTGAACATAAGTTCAGGGATGATGCAATCCCACTAATAGGGATTGAAGCCTCTAGATACATTTTGAACAGAAGTTCATGGATGATGCAATCCTACCACATTCATGGTGACCAAATCCTCCAGATACATTTTGAACAGAAGTTTAGGGATGATGCAATCCCACCACATTCATGGGGACCAAATCCTCCAGATAAATTTTGAACAAAAGTTTAGGGATGATGCAATCCCACCACATTCTTGAGGACCGAATTCACTGGATCCATGATGGACTGATGTCCCAGGATGATACAATCCCTCTTTATTCTCGAGGACCGAAGTCACCGAATCATTTCTAGACAAATTTCCTGGGATGGTACAATCCCACTGGACTCTTGAGGACTGAAGTCACCGGATCTGTTCTAGAAAAATGTCTTGGGATGATACAATCCTTCTTCATTCTCAAGGACTGAAGTCACTGGATCAATTTAGGACAAGTGTCCAGGGACGATACAATCCCACTGTAACATCACTGCTCCCCCTTTGGAGGAAGGTATTTTTGAACAACACCAAGCTTGTTTCAAAATTGTTTGAACTTTGCTCGAGACAGAGGATTCGTCAACACATCAATGTTGAATCATCATCTTGTAAAATCATCATCTAAACCATCATCATCTACATCTGAAATATCATCATCTGTATCTCTAGTATGTGAATACTGAAAGCATAATCATCTATATTTTGAGTATAGAAATATTGAAAGCATCATCATCTCTACCTTTAGTATAGAAATAATGAATCACCATCATCTGCATCTACAGTATGTAAATACTGAAACATCATCTATATCTTTAGTATGGGAATACTGAAACATCATCATGTACATATTATCACATATGTAGAAATACCATATTTCTATGTGCTTCGATGGAACACATGGTTATATATCATCTTTATACAACTCTGGTGATCACATAGAATCACTGTAGTATCCATATCCAGGTCAAAGAGACCTGAAATCAGCTTCCGAAACCATATGGATTCACAACTAGCAGAGAAAGCTGCTATGTATTCTACTTCAACTGTGCTAAGAGAAACACTGGACTGTTTCCTGCTAAACCATGAAATCATAGCAGACCCTAGACAAAAGAATCCACCTGAAGTTCTTTTCCTATCTGAGACACTTCCAACCCAATCTGTATCTGTATAGCCATACAATCTATAGTATAGAACAAAGTCTATAGTACCTTTCAGATATCTCATCACATGTTTTGTAGCTATTAGGTAAACACATCTAAGTTGAACTAGATAAGGTGTTCACAATAAAATAAATGTCTGGTCTAGTACTTGTTAGATACATCAACGACCCAATAAACTGTCTGTATTGAGTTACATCCACTAACTCTGACGAGTCTTTAGCTAACAACTTTAGGTTGGAATCCATGGGTGTGGCCATGGATTTACATTCCAGCATATCAAATCTTTTCAAAACATCCACTGCATACTTTCCCTGGTTGAGAAAGATTCGTTTTGAACTTTGCCATACTTCCGAACCTAGGAAATAATGTATTAACCCAAGGTCTTTCATCTCAAATTCTTCAGTGAACTTCTTCTTGCATTCTACAATATGTTTCTCATTCCATGCCAAAAATACATCATCCACATACAATAATAGTATGACAGGTTGATCTTCTACAACCTTGTAGTTAAGGTTAGGTTCGTATTTACTCTTGGCAAATCCTATTCTTTTTAGGAAACTATCTATTCTTCTATACCAATCTCTAGGAGCTTGCTTCAGGCCATATAGGGCCTTATTCAACTCGCATACATGAGTCTTTCTATCTTCAACTTCAAATCCTTATGGTTGATCTATGTACACTTATTCTTTTATCACACCATTTAGGAAGGATGTCTTCACATCCATCTAGTGTAAGTCCCACTTCATCATGGATGTGAGTACCATGATAGTTCTGAAGGAAGTGTATCTTGCTTCCTGGAGCAAGTGTCTCTTCATAACTAATTTCATTTCTTTGAGAGAATATTCTAGACACAAATCTTGCCTTCCATCAGCAACATTTTTTGTCTTGAAATTCCACTTGGAAGATACCATGCTCTTGCTTTTCGGTTTGGTTACTATATCCCAAACATCATTTTGGTATTATTCCATCATTCTGTTAGGTCATCAACATATCCTAGTCTTCTGCATTCAACCTTGAAGGTTTGAACCCAATTTACTCTTGGTAAAGTCTCGGTCTATTAGGAAGTTTCCCATCATGTAGTACCATGTCGAACTCAAAGATATTCTATAGTCACTCCCCCTGGAGTGGAGTATCATATTCCCTCTTCATTCTCTACAGGTGGTTATATGCTTGATATATACTTCTAGTGGGTCTAGTCAATAGATTATGTCATGTCATAGTCTATTCCTTTTTAGGCGAATCGTGAACCTTGCTTTGTACAATGGTTTTGGTAGATCCATAAGGAAGATACTATGGACTTCCCTTCAAGTCTCATATTCTAGACATCATTCCCCATGATTGACTATTACTCTTTGATCATAACTTCTTTCATAAGAAATATTAGCATCAATGATGTCACCCAACTGTGCTACACAACTAGAGTGTGTCCAAGGCCTCTTACTTTGGTTTGGAAGTCTTACCATTATTTTCTTTATCTTGAGTTATCTCTTGTACCCATGGTGGTATTCATCCTTCGAGGTGGATCTACTGCTCTCTGAAGCTCTTTCTTCCGTCATAGTGTCTCTGACACTGGGAGCTTCAGATTCATGTTTATTGGAGTGAATCTCGAATTGTCATCACTTGTTCTTCGAAACAAGTCTCATCCTTATTTTCTTTTAGGCGGTTGTACATGACCTTTCCTACAATTCAAATGCACCTGTAGCATGGTTAGAACCATTTCATAGAAAATATGCATAACGACACATCATTCAACTATTTATCCAATACAACATTCATCCATATCTCACATAAACTTTGTAGATGACATCATTGAGCTTGTGCAATAATCCAATATGTCAGCAAGGAGATTTCATTCTAGGTAAGTAGAAATGGAGAGTTGTATAGCACGATGAGCTACTTACTTGTTGCAAGCATATTGTCATTAATGTAAACATTCTATCATGCATAATACATCAAATGAATATAAAACAATATCATGAAATGACAATTGAATACTTATCTTTTATTCGTTTCGTGGGTAGACTCCTTGATCCTTCTTCTTCATCATCCGAATATTCATTCATGACATCATCTTTTCTTATCCAAATGATAAGATGGTGTTGCAGCTGCAACAATTTTTCCCAATTTTTTGAAAAATTTTGGACCCTCCTTTTTATTTTATCTTGCCTGGGAGTGTTTGGATTGCTGAACTTTGTTTTTCCCTCTGCTACATTTTGGACTGTTTGAAGTTGAATTGAGGTCAAACTGTTTTTATTATTTTTGGAAACTGATATTTGTTTTCCAATTCTTTTGACTGTGGAGTTTAAAGTTTGATTTGAAAATGATGCCCTTTTGATCTGAATGATTTCCTTCATCTCTATCAAAAGTATATTTATGTTGAGTCGGAGCTTTAGTTCTCTTTTCCACCATTGTTTCAGAGGTGAAGTGAACTAATATTTCCATCGCTCACCTGAAAAACATTTCGGTTTATTTGAGTACTTAACGTTTGTTTTGATTTTGTCGATGATCGCTGTCGAAAGTCAGTGAACAACGAATCAGGGCATTAGTTCTCTATGCCGGCGATGGATAGTTTTACTTTCGTCAATTCCTTGGAGTCTTGTTTTTATTTAAACACTTAAATTTTATTTGTTTTTGATGATTTTTTGTTTTCAGAAGTTTATTAAAGTTTGAATCAGGGCGGTAGTTCTCTACGTAGCCGCTGTTGCGGAGGGTAAGTAATGAACGTCCCGATGGACAGTTATTATTTTCGTCGATGTGGCTTTATTTGTTGGTTTTTGGACTGTCAACAATTTTATGTTATCACTGTCGACGCATTAGTCTTATAATTCGCTGTTATTTCAGAGGGAAACTGGCAAATGTTTCGACAAATTAGTTCTTTTCCTTGCCGATTCCGTGGTTGATTGCTTTTCATTATTTTCTGTTTCTTCGCTATCAGAATGGTTTATGAATTTGATCGGAAGCCGTAGTCTAATTTTTTTCCGCCATTGTGGCTACGTAATGAATGGTTTGGCTGACACTTTATGGTTAGTCCTTCCGCTTGCTGATGCCATTGTTTTAGTGGGTAGTGGTTCCTATCTCTGATGCATGGACGACAACTTTTTTTCGTCGATGTTTTTTTTTTCCCCAGAACCCTTAGTCTATATGGTTTCCACCATTTTGGTGGCTTAGTGAACTAACCATCTGACATATAGTTGTTTTGTTCACCAATGAGGAGGTTTTAACCCAATGCTGAGTGTTTTTCCCATCGGTGAGGGTTTTCTCTGCCTTTTTTGTGTGTTTCTACTCTATTTTTCCATGGTTGTTTTCTTCGAGATGAAGAGTGTAGTTTGGGGTTTCATATTGGTGGTTACTTTGTTATGATTCATTCTTTCATCAAAGGATTTCAAATTGGTCTAGATGTGGCCTGGATTGAGACAGGGAGCATGTTTTATCAGGCTTGTGATTTCAGTTTGGACAGTGGATTTAGCGGATTTCAGACCCAGTTTGTAAGATTTCCTTTGCCTTATCTTTTCATGCATTAATATTGTTTATAGTTCATTTTACAGAATGCATGTATTGATACGGTTTGTTTTACTTTTTTAAATTCTAAATGGTCTAAAAATATGATATGTTCATGAAAGGATGATTGCTGCAAAGAAGATATGGCTAAAGGACAAGGCAAGGAAAGAAGAAGCTGAAGCATAAAGAAGTAGAGATGTTGCTCAAGAAAAAGAAGAGAGTGAAGGTATGAGATCAACAGGATCTCAAAAAGACCAACAGATTACTGAGCAGAATCGATAGCAGTAGAGGGCCAGGCTTGAGAAAATTTTATCAGTTACCAAGCTGGTCCCTTTTTTATTAAGTGCTCTTAAATCTCAATCTGAAATGTAACGTATTGTATAAATCATGAGCACTCACCAAAAGAAAAAATTGCGAGATTAAATGATTGGGGGGGAGCCCAAAGGTCACCAAGGGGGAAGCCCAAAAGTTTTGTTGTTTTGTATAAATATATGAGAATTATATGTAACTAGGACTTTTTACTAGATATATTTGTGAGATTATGTTGTAAGAAGAACTAAGTTCCTTTTTCAATAAGAATTACAAGTTTTGTGTTGGAGAAAGCTTGGTGGAAGATTTCAAATGCTGTGCTATGGATTTGTTGAGTGTGAACTATTTCATTTTCAGCTTGAGCCCATTAACTGTGAGATCATTCTAACTCTTTGAACCTATGTTCTTGTTATGAATGTGATCTAGTTTATTCCATGAAATTTCCACTGTGAGTAATGAAGGATTTTCATAAACAATGAGCTATCTTGTTGTTCATATATCTATTAATGCTCATGTGTTTTGAAATAAGTAACAAATATCTGTGATTTTTCTTAATGCATGTGTAGAAATACATTACTCATTGGTAAATGATAATCTTTCCCCCTAGGGATAGGTTAGATAGTTAGTTTTAGTTTCTTGTTGTGTGTGATTTAGATGCGAGTGAGTTAAGATGAGAGGTAAGAACCTGCATATCACATTGTGACTGCTCCTCATATTCTCTATCGATCTACATTCTTAGATAAGCACTTGCATATCATACTTAAATTCAAAAAAGCTAAAAATATACACGGTGGACCGGGCCGTAACCGGTAAAACCTTGTATTTTGTTACTTGACCTATAGTAGCCGGACTGTAAACCGGACGGATTCCCCATACCAAACAGTAACAGGCTAGTTGGGAACATTTACTAGGGAGAATCCCTAGCTCTTGTTACCTATGAATTTCTAGGCATCAACAGTTTTTGGTGCTAGAAGGAGGGTAGCCAGTGCATGGCTAGTCGAGGAAACCCATTTTCTTGAGATTATTCCACTAGTGCCAGTTTTGAAAGAAGTTTGTTTTCCAATCCAACTCCAGAAGAAAAGGGTAAAGAGCATCTGTATTCTATCGATAATGAAGTAGTTGATGATTTGAGAATATTTACTAGGGCTTATGCGAAGAAGATTGGAGGATTACCGATTATCCCTGCCTTACCCTGAAGAGAATATCGGAAGAAAGACCGCCCTATATTGGAAGATGCAGTGTTGGTTGGAGATTTTGAAGAACTTGTAGAAATAGCCTTACAGGAAGTTGTTCAGCCTCTGAATCAATTGGACCCCAATAGACCTTACTGTTCACCTATTCATTCCCCTGTTCATTCACCACCTCATTCTCCACCCAGAATTATGGAAACTGTAAATGCAAATCAGCCACCTGACCCACCAAATCCACCACCTTCTTGGAGGGCTAGATCACCATTAAGCCTAGCACCTCCTTTGCATGACTTACCTCAATATTTTGAGAAAATGTTGCCTAAGTTTGACCCAAGTGAAAATATTTTGGTAGATGATCATTTGCAAAGCTTTTACTTGGCTATAGAAGGACTACGGGCTGGNCGTATCCTGAAAGGAGCAACAACCTCATGGTATTTTGATCTGCCTACAAACTCAATCACATACTGCAATATGTCTGAAAGAATATTTAGAAGTAAATATGCAGTCCAAAAAAGTCATCCAGCACTGATGAAAGGGTTATGCGCTTTAAAGAAAGAAAGAAAGGAAAAAGTGCATAGTTTCACTCAAAGGTTTGCTGGTTATCTAAAGAACGTTTCTGCAACTGATAAACCATGTGATAGAGTTCTGAGTGAATACTATACTTCAGCTCTAGGGCCTGAATTTGCCATGTTTTCCAAGATGTCAGTCAAACCTACATTGTAAGAAACTTACAAAGAAGCTGAGAGGGTAGAAGTTGAAAAAGAGAGCATAGAAGGTTATCCTGAGCAGTAGGGAGAAATTTTGTTTGGTAAGAAAGCGTTGTTATGGACTAAGCCTAAGGATGAGCAATCACATGACTTTGAAGGGATGGTGAAGATGATGCAGAAGCTATCCAACAGAATAATAGATTTGGAAAAGGAAAAGAAAGCTCATAATGCATACAAGAATTACTATAAAAGGAGAGAAGACAACAATCAATCTAAACCTCCTCCACATGGTCCTACATCAATGAATTTAACTGAGGTGGGTATGGATAATTTTTGCACCTTTCATCAGCAACCTCATTCTGAAAAAAATTACCTTCAATGGATCAATTCAATGAAATTAGTAATGAATCAGCTATTGGACTCTAAACTAACAAAAGATGACGAGTTGGAAGAAAAAAATAATCAACCCATAGGAGGATGCTTTAGTTTTATGGGACTGTGTCTCATTTTCTGATATAGAAGAGGAAGGTTCATGGAAATAGGAAGAAACATAAGAAAAAACGTGACAACAAGAAGTCAGGGTTTGATAAATAAAGACAATTCGATACTTCCAAAAATTAAGAGACTTCAAGAGAATGTAAAAAAGATTAAGAAGAGCACCACATCTGATAAAATACCTGAATTCACCATTATGAGTCAAAATCCAAAGAAAGTCAACATGCCTATTAAGCCTCTTGAAGAGAAGATTGATAATGTAAAAAAGAATCTCGAAGAACATAAGATGGAGTATAATATTGTGGAAGATATTAAAAGGGCTAAGGCAAATATCTCACTATTTGAAATATGTAGTGTGCCTCAGTAGAAAGAAAAATTGTTAAAATCACTTGAAGTACCAGAGGGAAAGCTTCCCACCAACAACCAACCTGAAGAAGAAGAAATTGGTGAAGCAAGTGTGGGAGTTAAGTCTAAATACAAAACCCCACCATTTCTCCTAAATTTTGAAATTTTCAACCATAATGTGCATAACTGTTTAGTAGAATCAGGGGCATCAGTCAATGTTATGCCACTTTCAGTCTGCAAGAAGATAAATGGAAAACTCAAACCATCTACCTGGCAGGTTATTCAGTTAGACAGAACAACTGTGTAGGTAATTGGGGAAATGGAGGATGTTCTGATTCGATTATCTTCAGATGAAAAGGTATGTCAGTTCATTGATAATGTAGTAGTAGACATACCTGAGGCTTATCGACTTATTTTGAGTTAGGATTGGTTAGAAAATCTAAATAGATATTTTGCATAAGATTGGTCACATCTGTGGTTGCCTTATAAGGGAAGTCCCAATCAAATAAAAGTATTAAGAGAGCTCCACATGAAGCACAATGTTACTCAGCTGGAGGGTAAGAATGAACCAGTGAATTCTGTGTTGGGAAATTAATTTATTGAACTTGAACTAGGAAATTACCATGCAGAAGAAGCCACTGGTATACTAGACACACATCCCGATCTCCTTCTATTTTCACGGGCTAATGAATTTGACTGTAAAATAGTAGACTTAGTTTCAGATGTAGTTTTTTATTCAAGTACAGTAGAAGTAGATAGTTGTTGGACACTTTTTTTTTATGGATCTAAAAGTTTGGAAGGATCAAGAGTTGGAGGTGTCCTGATTGATCCAAAGAAAAATAAACATTTTCTTTCATGTAGATTAGAGTTTGAATGTACCAATAATACAGCCGAATATGAAGCATTAGTTCAGGGACTAAGAAAAGCGATTGAATTAAAAGTAGAAAATCTGAAAGTGTATGGGGATTCTGAAATAATTATAAAGCAAATTCGAAATCAGATACATTGCATTTCACTTCATTTAAGATCTTACTAGAATGAAGTGTGGAATTTGCTTAAAATATTTTATGCATTTAATATTGTATCCATTCCTAGACTAAAAAATGCAGCAGCTGACTTGTTAGCTACCTTAGCTACAAGGCTTGTACCTTCAAATAATAGATGTTCTAATGAATTACTTTTCAGGCCTTTGGTTCCAGACATGATTACCAATCTACAAGTTTTTGATGATCATCAACAAATATTGGAATATTTGATGAATGATGAAACCTTCAAAGGAGAAATAATCGATGATGAATAACACCAAGCTGAATTAAAATTTGACAACTTTATTCCTAAAGGATTCAAGATCTTAGAGCGAATTTTTGATCTAGACAACAAATTCAGAAGGCCAACAAATGTCAAAACTCACAGCTCGTCCTTACAATTTGAGCTAATAAATTTGGGAACTGAAGTTAATCCCAGATATGTAAGTTTGGGAAAGTGTTGTTCTCCAGGTGAAAGAAATAAGTTCATTAGTTTGTTCAAACAATACAAAGATGTGTTTGCATGGACATATGAATATCTTAAAACATATGACACAAATATTATACAACATGGCATCCCTATTAGAGCTGGAGTCAATCCTTATCAGCAATCTTTGAGGAAGATACAACCAAAACTGGAACCTTTGATTCAGAGTGAAGTGGAAAAATTATTGGATGCTAAAATTATGTTCAAAGTCTAACATTCGGAATGGGTGTCGAATTTTGTTCCAGTGAGGAAGAAATCTGAAGAAATCAGGCTATGTGTAGATTTTAGAAACCTCAATCGTGCTTCGGATAAAGATAACTATCCAGTCCCACCCATGGAACAAATATTGTAGATGGTTTCAGGGTCTGAGTTATTTTCATTACTAGATAGATTCTCTGGCTATAATTAGGTATTAGTAGCTTAAGAAGATTGACTTAAAACTACATTCAGAACAAAGTGGGGAACTTTTTCTTATAGAAGAATGCCGTTTGGACTCATCAACGTTGGAGCTACTTTTCAGAGGGCTATGGATATAGCTTTCTGCAGTCTAATTGGCCGTAGTGTTGTAGTATATCTTGACAATGTCATGATATTTTCAAAGAAGAGAGAAGAACATGCATTCCATCTAACACAAATTTTCGAGCGTTGTCGAAAATATGGGATCTCACTAAATCCTAGGAAATGTGTGTTTGTGGTTATAGAAGGAAAGCTACTGGGTCACGTTGTTTCTAAAAAATGGATCTCCATAGACCCATAAAGGATCAAGACCATAGAACATATCCCTTTACCACATAACAAAAAAAGTATGCAATAATTTATGGGGACAATTAATTTTGTGTGAAGGTTTGTACCAGATTTCACTCAAATTGTTAAACCTTTGCAGCAAATGGTGAAACAAAGTGTACAATTCAAGTGGATTGATGTAGAGAAGAATGCATTCAGTAAAATAAAGGCATCTATTGCTCATGCACCATCTCTGAAAAGTCCAAATTTTGAAAAGGATTTTATTTTGTACACTTTTGCATCTAACGATTCATTGGCAGCGGTGCTTACACAGAAGGAAGATGGGGGAGATGAGTATCCCATATCATTTATGAGAACTGGTCTTTAGGGAGCCAAATTGAATTACCCAACGGTCGATAAACAAGCTTATGTAGTTTTCAAAGCGGTAAAACAATTCAGGCCGTACATACTTAAGAACTGGACGAAGGTAATAGTTCCACACCCAGCTATAAGGTCTCCTTTCGTACAAAAGGAATTAGAAGAAATAAGAGGAAACTGGGTAACAACTTTACAAGAATATGACCTCGAATTCAAATCAACATCCATAGTTAAAGGGCAAGGACTATGAAAACTAATGGATGAAGGTAAAAACAATGAAGAAAACAATTGGGACAATGAAGCTGAGTTACATATGATGGATGTATGTCATCTTTTCATAGCTCCAGATTCCTGGAACTGACACCTTGTTCATTACCTTTAGGAAGGATTGTTTCCAAAACATTGGAATTCCAAAAAACAAAGAGCATTGCGCCTTATATCAGCTTCATATCATATCGTTGATGGGATATTATTCAGAAAGAATTATGATGGAGTTCTTCTCAGATGCTTAGAGAAAGAAGATGCAAAGAAGGTCATAACAGAGCTACATGATGGGTCTGCTGGAGTTCATTTTTCTGGAGATACGACATCCCATAATATTCTCAGAGCCGGATACTATTGGCCCACACTATTCAAGGATGCACATGCTCATGTCAGAAAGTGTGATATCTGCCAAAGGTGTAGGGGAAGACAAAAAAAAGAAGTAGGACCATTGAAGCCTGTGATGATAACAGAACCATTAGAGCAATGGGGTATTGATATCATTGGAGAAATAAAACCAAATTCTTCCTTGCAGCACAAATACATTTTGATAGCAACTGACTACTTCACTATTAGGGTCAAGGCCTTTCCGTTACGTAAAGTGAGTGAATATACGGTCATGGATTTCTTGCAAGATCATATTATGACCAGGTTTGGGGTTCCAATTTCCCTAGTTTTTGATAATGCTAATTATTTTTCTTCTATTAGATTAACTACATTTTCTCATGAAAGAGGAATCAAGTTGCATTATTCTACGAACTATTACCCACAAGGAAATGGTTTGCCAGAATCTACAAACAAGAATCTCATTAGGATGTTAAAAAGGAGTGTGATAGAAAACCATAGAAGTTGGCATTTAGCGTTACCAACTGCTCTTTGGGCTGATAGAGTCACACCCAAGAATTCCTTAGGTGTGTCACCATATACCCTCGTTTATGGAAAATGAGCTATTCTTCCTCCTAAGATTATGCTACCATCTTCCATAATAGCTCAAGAGTCTAAAGGCACATATAACGAAATCCTATAGAATATAATCTATAATCTCTTGAAGGCAAAAGAGTCTAGGTCCAGAGTCAAAGAACGTTTTATGCATCAACAGGAAGTAGTGAAACGGTGGTTTAATAAACATAAAGCCAGAAAAAAGAATTTGTAGTGGGAGATATGGTTCTTAAGTGGGATCACCCGCATGATGAAAAGGGGAAACACATGAAGTTTCAACAGTTATGGGTAGGCCATTTTCATATTGCAGAAAAGCTTGGCCCCTCAACCTACAAGTTGCAAGATTTACAGGGTTGGGAAGAGAACTTACCAGTTAATGGTTTAGTTCTCAAACCTTATTTTTCCTAATTTTTGTTTTTGTTTTGTACATAAATAAACTAATTGGGTTTTTTTTTATTCATTTTATTTCTATTTGTTTTTAGTCACAGATTTTGATTGATTTCAATAAAGGAAGCAAAATTTTGATTGCATCGAGAGCATTAGAATTCTGGATTAACTAAAATCCTTAGTTATAAGACTGTGTACTATTGATTTATCTAAAAGAATTCCTTCTAGTTTAGCAGTTTTCATAAATGGCTATGAACACATTGAAGTCCTACTTAATCCTTTTAAAATAACTCAGGATCAAAAGGTCTGGAATACTATTTTGAGGCTCCATCCATCTCACATTTAAAAATTTCCTAGGGGGTGACAGCAAAAGACCCATGGAAAGGAAGCAGGGTAAATAGTATATTATATATAAATGATCCCATGCCAAAAATTCAAAGCCAAAAGGAAAATGAGAGTAAAAAAATATCCTAAGAAAGCAATATGTATCAAAACAAAGTACTGAACCATATGAGTACAAAATTTCCAAAGTTCTTCTCTGTCCGTGAGCTGAAAATTAAATACATCTCTCACACAAAAGGACACTATGGATAGAGGAGCCTGAATAAAAATTCAGAAAGAAAGGCATGCAGGAGGACTCAGAAAGGATAAAAAAGTCCAAAAGCACAAAAGTGAAAAATGGCATGGGAATGAGGAACACATGAATATTTCTGTTTACCATATGTTACAATCCTGTGGTGTCCAAGCTGGGAGCTACGCGAAGACAGAGGTAAAAATGAAATTCATATTCCTGGCCTCAAAAGAGTTATCTTGAATTTGAAATCTTGGTTTCCATTTTCCTAAATTGGACTATCATTAATGATTAAAAGTACATACCTTTGCCATTTGAGAAATATAGACATCTAGAAGAATTCAACATATTGCTTTTATTGTCAAATAGTCTATTGCTTAAGGAAGAAATTGTCTAGAGATTTGGGTTCACCAGGTAGTCACCAATTGTTGCAGCTACAACAATTTTTCCCCAATTTTTGAAAAATTTTGGACCCTCCTTTTGATTTTATCTTGCCTAGGAGTGTTTGGATTGCTGAACTTTCTTTTTCCCTCTGCTACATTTTGGATTGTTTGAAGTTAAATTGAGGTCAAATTGTTTTTCTTCTTTTCGGAAACTGCTTTTTGTCCACCAATGCTTTTGACTGTGGAGTTTAAAGTTTGATTTGAAAATGATTCCCTTTTGATCTGAATGATTTCCTTCATCGCTATTAGAAGTCTATTTATGTTGAGTCATAGCTTTAGTTCTCTTTGTTGTCATTGTTTCGAATGTGAAATGAACTAATATTTCCATCGCTCAACTGAAAAACATTTTGGTTTATTTGAGTACTTAACGTTTGTTTTGATTTTGTCGATGATTGGTGTCAGAAGTCAGTGAACAACGAATCGTGGAATTAGTTCTCTATGCCGCCAATGGATAGTTTTAATTTCGTCGATTCCGTGGAGTCTTGGTTTTATTTAAGCACTTAACTTTGATTTGTTTTCGATGATTTTTCACTATCAGAAGTTTATTAAAGTTTGAATTGGGGTGGTATTTCTCTATGCAGCCCCCGTTGCAGAGGGTAAGTAATGAATTTCCCGATGGATAGTTATTATTTTTGCCGATGCACCTTTATTTGTTGTTTTTTGGACTATTGGTGATTTTATGTTATCACTATTGGAGAATTAGTCTTCTAAGTCGTCGTCGTTTCAGAGGGAAAATGGAAAACGTTCCGACGGATTAGTTCTTGTCCTTGCCAATTCCGTGGTTTATTGCTTTTCATTATTTTTTGTTTCTTTGCTATCGGAACGGTTTATGACTTTGATCGGAAGTCATAGTCTGATTGTTTTCCACCGTTGTGGTTGCATAATGAATGGTTCGGCTAACGTTGTATGGTTAGTCCTTATGCTCGTTGATGTCATTGTTTTAGTGGGTAGTTGTTTCGATCTCTGATGCATGGCCGACATCTTTTTTTCGCCGATGTTTTATTTTTCTCCGGAACCATTAGTCTATAGGGTTTCTACCGTTGCGGTAGCTTAGTGAACTAACCATCTGACATATAGTTGTTTCATTCACCGATGAGGAGGTTTCCACCTTATGCTGAGTGTTTTTCTCACTAGTGAGGGTTTTTTCCACCTTTTTTGTGTGTTTCTACTCTATTTTTCCATGGCGGTTTTCTCCGAGATGAAGAGTGCAGTTTGGGCTTTCGGATTGGTGGTTACTTTGTTATGATTAATGCTTTCATCGGAGGATTTCAAATTGGTCCAGATATGGCCTAGATTGAGACAGGGAGCCTTTTTTATCGGGCTTTTGATTTTAGTTTAAATAGTGGATTTAGCAAATTTGAGACCCAGTTTGTAGGATTTCCTTCGCTTTATCTTTTCATGCATTAATATTGTTTATAGTTCATTTTACAGAATGCATGTATTGATACAGTTTGTTTTACTTTGTTAAACGCTAAATGGTCTAAAAATATGATATGTCCATGATAGGATGATTGCTGCAAAGAAGATATGGCTAAAGGACAAGGAAAGGAAAGAAGAAGCTGAACCATAAAGAAGCAAAGATGTTTCTCAAGAAAAAGAAAACAGTTAAGGTATGAGATCAACAGGATCTTGAAAAGACCAATGGATTACTGAGCACAATCGATAGCAGCAGAGGCCTAGGATTGGGAAATGTTCATGAGTTACCAAGCTGGTCCTTTTTTTATAAAGTTCTCTTAAATCTCAATCTGAAATGTAATGTATTGTATAAATCATGAGCACTCACTAAAAGACAAAATTGTGAGATTAAATGATTGAGGGGGATCCCAAAGGTCACCAAGGGGGCAACCCAAAAGTTTTGTTTTTTTGTATAAATATAGGAGAATTAGATGTAACTGGGACTTTTTCCCAAATAGATTTGTGAGATTATGTTGTAATAAAAACTATTTCCTTTCGCAATAAGAATTACAAGTTTCCTGTTGGAGAAAGCTTGGTGGAAGATTTCAAATGCTGTGCTATAGATTTGTTGAATGTGAACTATTTCATTTTTAGCTTTTGTCCATTAACTATGAGATTGTTCTAACTCTTTGAACCTATGTTATTGTTATGAATGTGCTCTAGTTTATTCCATGAAATTTCCACTTTGAGGAATGAAGGATTTTCATAAATAATGAGCTATCTTGTTGTTCATATATCTATTAATGTTCATGTGTTTTGAAATAAGTAACAACTATCTGTGATTTTTCTTAATGCATGTGCAGAAATACATTACTCATTGGTAAATGATAATTTTGCTCGCTAGGGATAGGTTAGATAGTTACTTTTAGTTTCTTTCTATGTGTGATTTAGATGTGATTGAGTCAAGACGAGAGGTAAGAACTTGCGCATCACATTGTGACTACTCCTCGTATTCTCTATCAATCTACATTCTTAGATAGGCACTTGCATATCATACTTAAATTCAAAAGATCTAAAGATATACATGGTGGACCAACCTGTAACTAGTAAAACCTTGTATTTTCTTACTTGACCTACCGTAGCCGGACCATAAACTGGACGGATTCCCCATACCAAATAGTAATGGGCTAGTTGGGCATGTTTATTTGGGAGAATCCCTAGCTGTTGTTAGCTACAAATTTCCAGGCATCAATAGATGGATAAGAGTTTCTTCAAGAATTGAGTTCTTCATATTCCTCATCGCTTGAGGGATGTTCTTTGAATCATGAGCGCTTGATCTTTATTTACTCCCATATTATCTTCTCTTATTATGAGTCAAGTTTGTTCTTGTGTAAGGCTTTAGCCTCATTTCCCTTTGGAACTGGAACCTCTCCACTTATGTAGGTGTGTAATTCATTTTTCTTCAAGAACTAGTAAAATCCTATGCTTCCATGCTTGGAAGTTTTCAGCTTCACCAAGCTTGTCATCAAGTTGAGGTGCTAGGTCATTTTGAAATAAGAACCTCAAATGCAAATGGAAAAGTTTATATCTTACCGGTTTTATATGTTCATCCTGGTTCCAGATCTCACTAATATAGGGTTTGTCAAAGAAACCGTAATTTTCAAATCTTGCAATCTTTCAGATCTGATTGGATAAAAATATATACCTCTTCAAGGTGGGCTATCCAATTTACTCATTTTTTGAAAACAATAGAGAGAAGCTCCCGGAATAGGAAGTCCTAGTTTACCAACTTATTATGCATAAATGCATGATATTGTGTCTCCAGTATCTCCAAAGGTACTACTCCTATGTGTCTAAAATTTCATACTAAGCAGGGATGATTTTAAGGAACCATAGTTATTTAAAAGTGTATAGATGTTGGCGAATCTTACCAATTCTTAAAACACAAACTCTAAAAAGTTTGGTGATATTTAAAAAAAAAAAATTAATTTCCAAGGATTTTATATCGTTTCTATAATAAATTGGTGATTTTTAGGGTGAAAAAAGTTTACCCCATCAAAATTGGGTGAAATGGGGCTTCAAAAATTCCAAAATGGCGCATTAGTTTTTGGAGAAAACCCCCTAAAAATAGCCCACGGGATAAATTTTGCCCCTAAAATTATCCCTAGTGCTAAGGTATCCTCATCTGTCCTTGTGCCAACACCATAGGTTTCATCAAAATTGGTTTAACCAATTTGGACTTTTGAGCTTTTTCCCTAGGTGACCTATTTCAAAACTGTTCAACATAGAGAAGTTGTACGGACTTACACATGCCACTGTTTTATCTTCAGGATCTAAAAATTTGACAATAGAAATTACAGTGCATTCCCTTTCTGTAACATCTTCATAAATTTCATTCGGACCTTTGTAGCCCAATATATAGCAATTCTCCCTAGGTGTCCTGTTTGGAGATGAATCCTCAAAGAGGCTGGAACCCTAACTTGGAGGAATCATATCTCCTAGAATATAGAAAATATGAAGCTGAAACTTGGACACAGTGTACATTAGGATTTGAGCTTCGGCTTATGAAATTTTTGGCCCTTGAGACTTCTTCAATCCCAATATATAGCAAATGTACCAAAATGTATCAGTTTTAGTATTTAGGGTTTTTCCAGCCCGGGGTCAAACTAGGGTTTGACTTTCCCAGAGTTACACCCAACCAAAAATATTGACCCAGGTCTCTAAAATTCGATTTTGATGAGGAGAGAAATCCTATGCTGCGCTCACTCAAAAATTTCTTTTCTATAGAAAACCCTAATTTCCCACACCAAAACTGAAAATGCTCGGAATCGAATTCCACTTCAACAAAAAGATGCGCCCTTCAATGGAGAGTCATCCTAGCATACGTTTTCTGATGGATTGTTGAGGGAGACCAAAAAATTAATAATCCCTAGCTTCTATAGCTGCACAATGTCTTCTTTCAGGGTGGCTCTGATACCATGTTGAATTTCAATGGTTATATCAGATGTTAAAACATTTAGCATCATAACAACATAACCATAAGACAAAAGATCACTGAAAGATAGACAAGCACAACCACACAAAAAAGAGCACAAAGATTTATCCTGAGCAAAACCTAAAGGGAAAAACCCAGCAAAAGCTTCCTCAACATAGATTACCCAAAAAGATAAAAGGTAAAACCAAAAGGCTAATCCTCCTCCTCCGCCAGCTACTTCTCTCTCTCTCTCTCTCTCTCTCTCTCTCTCATTAATGCACTACACAAGTGAGTGTGTGTGTCTCAAATGAGGAGCACCACACCTCTATTTATATTCTTTCGTTCACTTAATAATTAAATCAATTATGTAGGATGAAGTAATCCTAATTTAATCTTGTAGGCTCAAGTAACCACAACTTGGGTAATAATGACCTGACATACAATTTGAGGGGACTTCCTCATGACTCTTATTAGTTATCCTAATTAGAAACATCGGGTTATAAAGAAATACAGGTCATACTCCCGGTTGGACCATCGGGTACCACAAAATATATATAGAATATTCTTCGAAGTTACAATATTTCAACACATGTCCCCATGCAACAAGCTCCATCTGAATCTGAATCTCTCATTGTACTTCATTCATGGAGAGAAGAAAATTTATATGGGAATTCAGGCATTCCCTATTTTTCCAAGAATCCCTTATGGACAACCCAATATCTCCAACACATCTTCTCTTCTACCTTTGTTAATGAGAAGTCTTCCTGTATGGTTTTGCTGGCCACCAGATGAGAGGGAATTTGAATTTTAGTCCCATCCAATTAACTCCACATTCCTTCATGCATCCAACATATCCCTCAACCCCAGAAAGTGCATGTTTAAAATTCCTGTAACAGTAGGGATCTCTATTTCTCAAGGTTCAAGAGGAAGCCTTCCATCTGTGCTAGCTACCTTCCAAAGCCAATTGTTGATGCTTTGAAATCTGGCTGACACAAGTAGAGATAACCTTTTCTTGAAGTTCCATCATCTGCACTCATATATTATCATGTAGGAACCAATTCTATAGTCATATCGGAATTCCCCTCAATCCTAGACTGAGCTTTCTTGGTAACTGACTAGGTGCCTCCATTCTAAGAATGACATTCAGCGCTTACTTCTGATCATGTAGGAAAAAATCCTACAGTCACATTAGAATGGCTCAGCACTCATAGCTAACATGGAAAGAACCAATCCTCTCACCATGACAGAATGGCTTATCCCTTACATATGACCATGGAAGGAACCAATCCTCTCACCATGTCAGAATGGATCTAGGTCTCATCATTTCCCCTTGGGTGGAACCTCGATCTGGAGAACACCAAGATTCTCCTTGAAGTACTCAAACTTAACCTTAGCCAATGGATTTGTCAACACATCAGCTATCTATTTGTTTGTTGCAACATACTGGAGCTTCACTGCTCCCCTCTGCGCCATATCCCTAATATAGCGATACTTGATCTTGAAATGCTTCGACTTGTCATGGAACATTGTATTCTTTGACAACTTCATGCAACTCTGGTTGTCATAGTGTATACAAGTAGCATCCATCTGGAGATCAAATAAATCATATAGTAGCTTCCTCAGCCATAGTGCCTCACAACTAGCTGAACAAGCTGCAACATACTCTGCTTCAGCTGTACTTAGTGCTACATAGGATTATTTACTGCTAAACTAAGAGATCAAACCTGTTCCCATACTGAAGCAACACCTTGAATTGCTCTTCCTATCGATGGCACTACCTGCCCAATCTAAATCAACATAACCCTCTAGGTTAATCTTCTGTTTCTCCTCATACTTGAGCCCATAATCAATTGTACCCCTCAGGTACCTCAAAATATGCTCTGCAACAATCAAGTGAACATGTCTCGAATCTATTAGTAATTGGCTCAAGGTGTTCACAACAAAGAAAATGGCTGGTCTTGTGTTCATCAGGTACATCAAGGACCCAATCATCTAACAATACATCAGAGCATCAACTGCTTCTGATGAAGCATCACTCAATAGCTTCAGGTTTGATGCCATAGGTCTGGTCATGGCCTTTCATTTTGTCATCCCAAACCTCTTTAGGATCTCTACTACATACTTCCCTTGTTCGAGGGAGATTCCATCTGCATTCTGCCACACCTCCATGCCTAAAAAATAGTGCATCATACCCAAGTCCTTCATTTCGAACTTGGTAGCAAGCTTTCTCTTCATATCAACAATCAACCCATCCATACCTGTTACAAACAGATCATTTACATACAGTAGGAGCATCACTGGGTTGCCATATTCAACCTTGTAGTAAAGGCTGGAATCTACTTTACTTTTGGTAAAGCTCAAACTAGATAGAAAGATGTCAATTCTCCCGTACCTTGTCTTGGGTGCTTGTTTCAAACCATACATGGCTTTCTTCAATCTACACACATGAGATTCCCTGTCATGTGTCTCAAAACCGAGTGGTTGCTCTACATACACTTCCTCTTCCACTACACCATTCAAGAAAGTAGTCTTGACATCCATTTGGTGTATCTTCCATTTCATCACTGCAGCTAGAGCAAGTACTGATATGATGGAAGTGTATCTGGCTACAGGTTCAAAGGTTACTTCATAATCTATTCCTGCTTTCTGTGAGAAGCCACGAGCCATGAATCTTGCCTTATATTTCTCTATGATACCATCTACAGCATGCTTGATCTTGTAGATCCATTCGAAAGTTACAACTGAATTCCCTTCTAGTCTTGGGACAACACCCCAAACATCATTATTCATGATCGATTGATACTCTTTGATCATATCATCCTTCCATTCTTTCCATTCTACCGCTTCCTCATAATTGGAAGGTTCTTGATTGATAAAGTCACATAGTAAAGCTACATGTCCGGAGTAGGATCTGGTTCTCTTTCTTTCTTTGTGATTCTCTTCTGGAGCCCCATATCTCTCTGCACCTTGGATAGCTTCTCATACCCAAGTAGGTTTCCTCTTGTGAGGATTTTTTCTTGAGGTGGATCTACAGGTTCTTATGGTTCTTCAAATTCTCGATGTTCTTCTTGAGTTTCTTCGTTCATAGTTGTATCATGAATTCTAAGTGCTTCTGCTTCTTCAGGTTCTTCAGCAGGTTTCTTTCTGGATTTGTTGTAAGCTGAGTGTTCATCAAATGTTACATCCCTTCTGATGTCAATATTTTTGAATCCTAGGAAATATATTCTATAAGCATTCAAACTTTCAAAGTATCCCACAAATATACCCTTCTTTCCTGAAGGATCTAATTTTGTTCTCTTCTCTTCTGGAATGTGTATGTACACTGGACAGCTGAATATTCTGAGATGGCTGACTTCTGGTTTCTTGCCGTAGAAGATTTATTCAGGAGTCTTGTTCTCAAGTACTCTGTGTGGAGTATGGTTCTGTACATACACCGTTGTTCTAGCAACCTCTGCCCATAGATGCATGGGAAGATATTGATCATGAAGCATTGCTCTTGCAGCTTCCATGATAGTTCTATTCTTCCTTTTTGCAACCCCATTATGTTCTGGATTATATGGAGTGGATAAATCCCTCTTAAAAGCTGATTCTTTGCATAATTATTTGAATTCCTTTAACTTGCTGAAAACTTCATCTTTGTTCTTCATGAATTAAATCCATGTCTTCCTAGAAAAGTCATCAATGAAAGAAACATAGTATACATACCCGCTTAGTGAACTTGATGACATTGGTCCACATACATGTGAGTGGATGATTTCTAAGATTCCTTTTGCCTTGATTTCACTACTTGGAAATGTCTTCTTTGTATTCTTTCCTTTTGCACGTCCTTTGCAGACCTTTTCATGTTTTGCTTGAATTTCTAGAAGACCTTTAATAACTTTGCTTGCAAGTGGTAGTGCTCTATAATGCACATGTGCAAGACTTCTATGCCAAAGTTCATTTGGCTCTACTGTGTAATGGACCAATGCTTGTTCTGGATGGCCCTTCAATTTGTATAATCCTCCTTCTTGTTCGTTAATCACTATTGCATCGTCAATAGTCTTTCCTCTTAACCACATGAGGACTTGGCCATCTACAAATGCAACCATCATGCCTTTTGCATCCAGTGTCGATATGGAGAGAAGATTCTTATTTAGTCCTAGTACAAACAAGACATCCTTCATTTTCATAGATATTCCAGAGTCTAGCTTGTAGGAGGACTCAACACTACCTTTTATGGGATATTTGTAGTCATCCCTAAGTTTCACCTTATGGGGTGAATTATGTTCAGATAGTTTCTCAAAATATTCCTTGAAACCTGTCATGTGTTTGGAAGCCCCACTATCAATAAGCCAATCTTTGCTTCCATGAGTGAGAGTTCCTGTGAGAGCAGAGATCAAAACATATTCTTCTTCACTTGAAGAGTCTTCACTTTCTTGTTTTACTCTCTTTCTGGGAGGATCATCATCCTCAAGAGTGTGAGCATGATGTCTTCTTCTGGAGTTCCTTTTCTTCTTGGATCCATTCTTATTCATGGGACAATTTATAGCAAAGTGTCCTATTTCATCATATGTATAACATCTGATTTTGGATGAACCTTTCTGATGAGAATGCTTACCTTGGTGATGATTCTTTTCCCTTCTTCCTTTCTTGAAGTGTACTATGAGAGCTTGATCTTCACTTCCAATATTTTCTTCTCAAGCTGCTATTCGAGATTCTTCTTGAGAACATTCTTCCCACAATCTACTGAACTTGACTAACTTCTTCCTAGCACAGATTCCTTGGATGAAAGAATCCCATGACCTAGGGAGACCATTCAAGGTTGTCATCACAATTTCTACATTCTCCACTTCTTCATCTACTGCTTCAAGTTGTTGTTTGATCTGGGAGACCCTTGTGAAGTATGACTGGATGGTCTCCTCATTCTGGATCTTTAGATTCTTCAATTGGTTCCTTAGAGTCATCTTCGGATTGATGTTCTTCCATTCAAACAGTTTGGTTAGGGCATTAAGCATAGCTTTAGGTGTTGTGAGGGAGGAAACCTGTGGTATGAGGTGATCCTTGATTGAATCAGCAATAATCCTCTTTAACATAACCAACTTCTTCTTATGTAAGGCATTGGTCTCATCTCCCTCTGGAAATGGATCCTCCTCACTGATATAGGAGTCCAACTCATTTTCTTCTAGGACTAGGGAGATCCTATACTTCCAGGCTCAGAATTTATCAGCTCCCTCAAGATTTTCATCAAGCTTTATATGATGAGACATCTTAACTGAGAACCTCAAATGGAAATACAAAACAATTAGATCTTACTAGGTCAAGATGTTGGATCTATATTTGGAGCTGAAATCTTGCAGTGCTGGCTCAGGATTAGATCAGGGTTGTTCTTTTCCAGAGTTCTATCCAACCATATGCTTTGATTTTGATCCCTAACTTCAATTTTGATGAGGATATCAATCCAGGCCTGGGCTCACTGAAAAATTCTACTTTTGTGAAAAGCCCTAATTTTTGACAGTAGTATCGGGTCCAAAACTGAAAAACCTCAGAATTGGATTCTGCTTCGACAGAAAGATGCTCCCTAGGGAGGAGATTTATTCCAACCTTATTTTTCTGAAAATCTATGGAGAGAGATCCACAAAGTAGGAATCCGTAGTTCCCGCGGCTGCACAATGTCATCTTCTCAGGTTAGCTCTGATACCATGTTAGATTTTTAACATTAATCTAGCATTACATTAGGATATTTAACTAAGAAAATAACAAGCACAACAATCAAACACAAGAGACAATGAACACAGTGTTTTTCCTCAGGGAAATCATAAATGGAGAAAACCTCGAAACTTCCTCAAAGATAGAATCAACACTAAAATAAAACCCAAAAATAGAAAGATGATCTCCCGATAGTAGTAACCTTCTTTCTTCCTTTTCCTAGTGTCTTCCTCTTCCTCAGCTATGCGCTACAACTGAGTGTGAGTGAGTGTGTGATAAATAGAGGTACTAGCTCTCTATTTATACTAATTCATGACTTGACTAAACCTAACTAGGGCTGACTTTACTAGGTGATTATAATAACCCTAGTTCCCTGGAACTGTGGGGATTTAAACCCTTAGACAATAGGAGGGTTACTGACCTTGAATTGACATGACTTGTTTACATTATAGAAACTCCTGATAGGAACCTTGGGGCATGACATGACTCAAGTACATTACAAATACATCCCGGAATAAACATCAGGTTACAATACATAAGAAATACAGGTGAATAAATTCCAAAGTTACAATTACATCAACAACCTCTTCCTAAATTTTGATCTCCCCATCTTCCTGATTGTCAGTTGCAGCTTTGACAAGGGGATGCAAGGGCACTATTTCTTGTGTAACAGAGCCCTGCCCTCCTATTTCTTCATACTGTTGGGGTTGTAGAGTTATTTCCATGTCTTCTGCAATATGGATTTGTTCTTCAAGGATTTTAGTGTCCCCCAAGGATTGTGATTGCATTTGTTCATCCTCTACTAAATCCAAATCAGGAATTATATCCATTTCGGGATTGATTTCTTCTTTCTTCCTGAGAATCTCCATAGAAATTTCTAGGGATATTGGTTCTTGTGTGACAACATCCTGGTTAACTTTCTCATTTTCTTATTTCTAGGGTTCCATTTCTATTAATTCTGTGTCTTGAGATGGTTCAGGAGTCACAGCACATACTTCTTCATTAAAATCAGGAATATTTTCAGCCTCTGGTTGATCTACCCCAATTTGGATGGAAACTTCAACAAGAATATTTGGGGATGCTGGTTCTTGTGTATCAGCACCCTATTCAACTTCATCATCATCCTGCTACTGGGTTTCCATTTCTATTAGTTCTGTGCCCTGAGATGGTTCAGGAGTAACGACACATACTTCTTCACTAAAACCAGGAATAATTTCAGCCTCTGGTTCATCTACACCAATTTGGGTGGCAACTTTAACAAGAATATTCGAAAATGCTAGTTCTTATGTATCAGCACCCTATTTACCTACTACTTCCCTTTGTTGAATTTTCTCTTGGGGAGCTTCACCATCCTTCTAATCAGATTTTCCTTCTTCTGTTGGATGTGACTGTAATTGTTCATTTTGACCCTTTTCTGTACCAGGGATCATTTCTGCATCCCTCACTTCTATCTTAGGTGATTCTTGTCCTTGTTCTTCCACAATTGCTGCTACAGGTTGTTGTATCACAAAGGCATGAAATATGAATTTGTAGCATGACTGGTTAAATATTTATCCACACACAGTGCATACCACTCTTTCTTCCTCCTCACCATCCTCGGTAGGAAGTGATCCTTCTAATCAGTCTGCAGCTTCAACCAGTGCGTGCAGCTTTATTTCTACCTGGTTCCTGCATGCTTCCTTCCAATTTTCTAGTTATTTTAGAAGTGAATGTACTTCTTCTTTTAATAGACCATTTTCATACAAATGTCCCTCAATTTGAGGTTCTTCTGCAGCTAGTTCCTATGGGGCATCATTTTGTTTGGGTCTCAGAATGGGGAATTCAATCTGTGCTTCTAGGGTTTTCCATCTTACCCGCACTACTTCAGCTGCTGTAACTGACCTGGTTCTTTTTATTCTTATTAGTGGTGATTCATGTATCTCTTCTTTTGATCTCCTTCTTTTCTTTTGTGCTGCCAGAATCTCTAGATTTGCAGCTGATGTGGAAGGGATATCTTCTATCTCAGCGTTTTCCTATTCTTCTTCAATCATAGTTCCCCCCCATTCAGGGAAGATTCAATGGTCAATAACTCTGTGTTTCCTTCTATTATCGTGGCTCTAACATCCTCGGCTTTAGCTATCGCCGCATCCAATTCTACTCCAGCTTCAGCCTCTGTTGTCAAAGCTTCCATATTATTTAATCTTTCCACATGGTTTTCTCTTGCATTTTCCTCCAATTCTTCTGTTTGGTCATCTGACTGATCATCCGATGTAGTCTCATCGCCCCCCAAATAAATTGGAGGGAATATGATCCTCCTATTTCTCCTCATCTCCCCCCAACTGTACATTTGCACGCTCCTCTTGGTTTTGAATAGCCCCTAAGAGTACAAGTACTTCTACTTCTGCCTCTATTGGAATGCCAAGAAAAAGGGCGGGTTCCTGGTTTATCTGAATTTGACCTGTGAATTACTCCCAAGTTTGGTTCCTTTCAGCTAAGGCCCTTAAGATTACTAATTTTATTATGACATGGTGGGTAATGGAGGAGTTTGGATGCTTTGTTTTTCTAACAAACCCCGCCATATGGTGTAGGTCATTAAATAGATAAAATGGAATGTTCAGTAAGGCCCTATGGCGTAGATGAGATAATAAAGGAAGTTCAGAATAATAAACAGTTTGATACCTACCTTCACAGGTGATATACTTCTTGAGGAAGAATGCTACTTGATCCCATGGATGAGGTAGTGATTGTAACACTATCCCTCTCCTTGACTAATGAATTTGCTCCCCCTCTATCAGAAAATCCTATACTGCAACATCATTGGGGGTTCTTCGAACAAACTAGGATCTTCCCACCTGAGGAAGGATGGCGACTTCAACCACTATTGCTTCGGAGAATTCTATACATAGCCCCCTAACCTCTTAGTGGGTTTCTGTAATATTTAAGGCAAATTGTAGAGTTGTCTCTCGATGAAACCCATTCAGGCATTGGAAGAATGCAGTCCAGCCCGTAGCTTCAAAAATAGCGAAAACTTCAGGATTTCTTCTTAGTTCTCATGCATTTGGAGGTTCATGCTGAGCTAAGATACCCATGTTTGTTTGAATTTAGAATTATTTATCATTCTGGCAGATTACAGGTCCTGATAATGGAGGTTAAAGCACAGATTATGCATGAACAGCTGAGAGTGGAGTTGGGTAAATTTGGAAAATTAAGAGCATGGAAATGTTTGGAAATTTATCCCAAATTATGAAAGGTAGAGGTTATCAGATAAACTTAATTGGCCATTAAGTCATACCAGTGGATAGTTAACAGTATGTGAGTGTAATAATGGGTGCATAAAGGAAGGTATGATTAATGTTGTCAAATCTAGTTAACGCTTAATCAAGTAAATAATCAGAACCATACCTTTTGAAATATGTGATGAATGGTGACCTTTGAGAATAGTAAAGCATATGAAGTGTAGCCATTTAAATTTGATCATTATTGTAGGCATGTTCTAATGAAGTTTTCTCCCAGCAGACCAAAACCATCTTGTCAATCTTGCCGAAAACACAATGAATGTTGTGAAGTAAATCAAAATTGTCGGCATCAAGAATTGGGGCCAAATCTGGAGGAGTCACGAACCAAGGTTGCAAAGAGTTCTGCCAATATTGGAGGAGTCACAGCTATGGGCCATAGAGAAATCAAGTAGTTTCACGGAGTCACAGCCGTGAATCATAGAAAAATCAGCCAGTTTTGGCAGAGTCGCAGCCGCCAGAAAAGGTAAAAATGGTAAAAATGGAAGAGGTAAAAATGCAAAAGATTGAAACGGTGCCATAGCTGCCAGAAAAGGTAAAAATGGACAAGAGTGAGATGGTGTCATAGCTACTAAAAAAGGTAAAAAAAATGTGCAGAATTTAAACAGAGTTGCAGTTGCGTGGGATGAGAAAAAGGAATTAAGTTACGGTGTTGCAGCTACATGGAACGGGATAAAGGGTGGTATTTTACGGTGTTGCAGCTGTAGAAAAAATGAAAAAATAGGCAAAGTTGTATGGTGTTGCAGCTGCACGAACGGGGTACGAACGGGGTAAAGGGTGGTATTATACAGTGTTGCAACTGCAAAAAAACAAAAAAATAGGCAAAGTTTTACGATGTTGCGGTTGCACGAATGGGGTAAAGGGTGGTATTTTACGATGTTGCAGCTACAACTAACTATTCAAGGAGTTTTCTTCTGATGTAGGAATTTACAAAAGTATGACCCTGGTCATTAGGACCAATCATGACCATTTCTCCTCAGGCACATCCTTACACATATTCTTTAAAAAAAAATGGATCAAGTGCAAAGGAAAAAGATAAAAATAATAGTAAAAATATCAATTTATTTATGTACAAAAATTTATGTAAGATTTACAGATATTATCTAAAGATTTACAGGGGCAAAAAAAGATTCCTTCCCTTATTCTAACTAGTATTCTGGATCAGTTACAATCTGTGAAGTGAATGCGTCCTTCGAAATGGGCTTATGGTACAGTCCCAGGTTGTGACCATTAGCAAATAATGGTGCACGATTCTCATCAATGGCTACTAGGAAGACTGTACCATTATCAAATACTCTGTCTACTAGGTATGGTCTCAACCACCTTGTGTGTAGCTTACCCTTGAAGTCCCTTTTGAATCTTGAATCGTATAATAATTCCCATTCTCCTTCGTAGTATACTTTCTTTTTGATGAATCGGTCGTGCGAATTGGATCTCTGTTGTTGGATTAATACTGTCTGATCCACAACAGCTAAATGTTTCTCATCAAGTTCATTCAATTGATTCAATCTTCTCTTCTGGGATTTAGTCACATCTAATTTTACCTCCGTAGCTGTCTTCAAAGTCTTGATTTCAAATTCAATGGGGAAGACAACACTTTTTCCATACACCAAGTCATAAGGAGAGAAACCTGTAGTATTGCGCCAAGTAGTATGATATGCCCACAATTCTTCCAGAAGTCTATCAACCTAGTCTGTACGATGGCTCCTGACTATTTTGGTAAGGATGGCTTCAATAACTTTGTTAGTGCTTTCCACTTGGCCATTGTCCTGGGGATGGTATGGTGAAGCTATCCAGTGCTAAATATGGTACTTCTCTAGCAAAGCTTCAAATTGATGCAACACAAACTGAGGTCCTCCATCTGTAACCAATTCTTTGGATACTCTGAAATGGGTAAAGATTTCACCATACAGTAAATCGATCATAGCCTAGTCATTGGCTTTCACCAAAGCCACAGCTTCTACCCATTTCATCATGTAGTCGGTACAAACCAAGATGTAGGATTTCTACCTAGAATAAGATTTGATAGGGCCAACAAAATCTAAGGCCCATCTATTAAAAGGTCCAACCACTAGTTGTGGTTGAAGAGGCATTTGATCCAATCTGTTAGGTTGGCCCATCCTCTGGAAGTTGTCACAATACTGGACATATTTTTTTGCATCCCTGAAAAGTGTCAGCCAATAGTAGCCCATTCTTAGCACTTTTTGTCCTGTCCTCCTATCTGCAAAATGAACCCCACAAGGCTCATCATGGCAGGCCTTCAGAATATGGAATATTTCATCTTCTCTTACACATATTCTGATCTTAAGATCAAGGCCTATGTAGAAGAGATGGCCATCTATCTAAAAATACCTGGCACTTTGTTGAATGATTTTCCTCTTTTTTCTTTTTGACAATTGTACTAGAATCTTACCTGTAGCCAAGTATTTAGTGACATCTACATACCAAGTGGAATGAGCTGACACTGTAAATAAGTGTACATCTAGAAAAGAGTCCTCAACAGGAAGAGTATCATCACGGTTAGTAAAACGAGATAAGGAATCAGCGACAACATTTTCTTTTCCAGGTCTATCTATAATGGTGATATCAAATTCCTGTAATAATAACAACCATATAGTTACCCGAGAATTTGTAACATGTTTATTCATTAGATACTTGATGGCTGAGTGGCACAAAGGTAGGATATCTAGTGATATAATGTTGGGATTTGTTAATGGAGTAAACAATGGATAAAAAATCCTTCTCTGTAACAGTATAATTAAGTTTAGCAAGGGCTAAGTTTTTGCTAATATAATAAACTTCATAAGGTTCTTGACCATCCTGCTGTCCTAAAACTGCTCCAATGGTGGTATCAGAGGCATCTGAAGAAATGTGAAAGGGAAGGGCCCAATTTCCCCCCCTTAGGATGGGAGTTGTGGATAGATTATCCTTAAGTTTAACAAACGCTGTCTGGCATGACTCATTCCAAGTAAATTGCACATCCTTCATTAACAATGAAAACAAAGGAGAGGTATGTTTGGAAAAGTTTTCTATAAATCTTATGTAATATCCAGCATGTACTAAGAAACTACGCACTTTTTTCTAAGTTCCAAGAGTAGGTATATTTTTTATTACCATGATTTTAGAGGTGTCTACCTAGATGCCATCAGCAGAGATAAAATTCCCCAACACTACCCCTTCACTAATCATCATATGGCACTTTTCAGTGCTCAAAGATAGTTGGGTCTGATCGCAGCATGTTAATACCTTTTCCAAGTTTTTCAATGCTTCTTCAAAGTATTTTCCATGAGTAAAATCATCCATGAAAATTTCCATACTATGATTAATATATTCTGAAAAGATGTCAATCACAACTCTTTGAAATGTGGTTGGTGCATTGCATAAGCCAAAGGGAAGTACTCTGTATGCAAAATTTCCCTAGGGACAAGTGAAGGTATTTTTATCCTGGTCTTCAGGAGCAATCTAGATTTGATTGTACCCACTAAACCCATCCAGGAAGGAGAAACACTTCTTTCCAAATAAGGTGTCAAGTACTTGATAGATGAAAGGTAGGGGAAAGTGATATTTCTATGTTGCCTTGTTCAACTCTCTATAGTCCACACAGAATATCCATTTACCATTCTTCTTGTGTACTATCATGAGTGGAGACACCCACTCACTGTTTGAAATGGGATATATAAATCCTGCTTCCAAGAGTTTCTGAATTTCTTCCTTCACTATGTCCCTCAGATTGGGATTCATCCTTCATTGAGGATGGAACACAGGCTAGGAGTCACTTTTGATATAAATGTAGTGGGTGCATAGATTAGAAGGGATGCCCTTCATGTCTGTGTACTCCAAGGAAAATGCCCCCTTATGTTTTTTTAAGAGGGTGATTAGGCGTTTCTATTCATCTGGAGCAAGACTGGGATTGATATTCAAGGTTTTTCTAGACTCTAACTCAATAGGAATACTTTTTGAATTTTTCAACACTGGAACTATGTGAGTATCACTTACTAATGTCTCCTCCATGATATTTCCTTGTTCTTCTTCACCTAGAGTAGCATTCACGATCTGATAAATTTTCTTATTGACAGAAGTGGGTTCACTAATAAAATTATTAATGGCATCGTCTTCAGTTTCATCTTTAAAATTCAAGGCCTTCCCTATCATTAATAATGGCTGAACGCCCTCTTCTTCCTCTGGCTCCATCCATAATGGAGTTTGAGCTTCTAGGCTTGGCCGAGTTGGAGGATAGAGAGTGAGGTTCTTTATCTCGGTTCCATATGATATGGTCATAGACCCATACTGAAAGATGATGCAAGCATCAACTGTAGCTAACTAAGGCCTTCCCAGGATCAATGGGTGTCCTCCTAGCTACGACTTAGGTTGTAAATCCAAGAAGTTAGCAGGATTCTCCCATGAATCAAATAAGATAACGAGGTCATCCAAGATTCCTTCAGGTTTAATAGTGGATCTATTTGCTAGTTCTAAAATGGTAGGAGTTGGATTGAGATTAGTCAGTCCGAGTTTCCTTACAGTTTCAATGGTCATGATGTTAATTGCTGCACCTAAATCTACCGGTACATTAGGTATCTACGTGCTCCTAATCTGCATAGTGACAGTGGGATTCCCGGGATCGTCATATTTTGCCACGAGGGTTTTTCCCATTATTAATCATTAGAGGAAATTTGGGGTCTAAAATGGGCCTTATAAGAAAATGTTCCAAAATAAGTTTTTGTGAGTTGGAATTCAAGAACCAATAGAATTTCAATA
>LPNX010022198.1:134265-144470 GCA_001517045.1 Pseudotsuga menziesii
TAATTTCCCTATGACATGAACAGTGGTAGGATCCATAGGTTTTCTTCCTGGTTTCCTTGTACACATATCCCAAACAGTTCTTGCATTGATAGGTACATCGTGAAGGACCTGAAGGAGTGCAATTTTGAAATAGATATTTTTTAACTCTCCTAAGAGGTTAAATTGAGGTTTTCCCACTGACTTCAGTAGTATTAATCTTTCAGCGTATGGTGGTTCCCTAATCAATTGTGTAGGTTGTGTGTCAATAAATGTGTCTTCTTGTGTTTCAGCTGGCATATTGGTAGGATGTTCAACATCCTCAATAATGGGGGTCATTGTATTGGATAAATAATGTTGGTTCATCATTTCTTCATGCACAGAGGATGGAACATCCTCAATGACCAAAGGCTCCACTACCCTCCTTGATCATAAGCCGATGTCATTGCAGGGAACTGGAGTAATGGAGTAAGCAGGCATGTTGGGAGTCTCAACCTGAAGGACTGCTTTATTATTTGAGTTAGGTTTAGGTTGAGTAGGAAGCTGTGGCCGTATCAACATATTGGGGACAACATTATTCTGGATTTGTAGCTACAACTACTGATAAGGTTGATGGTATTGTTGAGGTGGATATGGTTAATGAGGAAATGTTTTATGTGCAAGCCGTTGAGGAGGTTGGTTATGGGGAAACTGGTTCCCTGGATGCAAGCTCCTCCATCTAGGAGACCAACAATTTTGTTGGTTTGGTGGTTGTGTCCAAGGGTTCCAAGAGTTAAAATTTTGCATCAGAGGTTGAGAGGATACCATTGATGGTTAGAATAAGATGAAGGGAATTGTGTATTCATGTGCTGCATATTATTCCAATTATTCATGTTATTCGGAAATGAAAACACGTCTGGAGCCAGACCTTGATTTCGAGGCTGCCAGGGCTTTTTCTATGCAATAAAGTAGGTTGGTTCCACATCTAGATTTGATGCCTACAGAACTTCCTTCACTTGAGGTAGCGAATGGCATTATTTTGTGTCATGGTTCAGCTCACACAGCTAACACACTTCTACCTTGTCGAGTGGGCAGTCCTTCAGAGGGTGGTTCTTCCTACATTTAGGGAAGAATATACCAAGTGTGAGATCCTCTTCTGGTTGTTTTTGCTTGTCCCTTAGGACATCTATTTTCGAGGAGATGGAGCTCATCGTTTCTGTCTTTAAATTTTCGAGGAGATTGTCTATTTATTCCCAGGTGGCTCAACCATTAGATGAATTATGTGTTCTGTCGAGGACATCATGTTCTCATTTTTCCCATTTGTCACATTTGTTGTTCCTGGAAGATCCCCTGGAATACCTTTTGCATAGTTTAACAATCTTTTCAAAGGAATCCTTTGAGATATCCCAGTTTCCTAATAGGTTCACCATGTTTAAGCAGTCATACCTAATCCCACAAATTAGGATTATTTGAGCACATCTAACCCCATATTATTCTGTCCATCTCTCTGCACATTATATAAAATCCTTTCAACAAAATATTCCAGACTTTAATCATCCCTTTGTACCATTTTAAACAGTTCTTCTCTCTTATGCTTGGTATTGAAATACTCCTGATATTTCTCTAGGAACACTTGTTTCATCCGGTCTCAGGTAGTGACAGTTCCCCCACCCAGGCTCATGAACCAATGTAATGCATTGTCCTTTAGATTGGCAGGAAAAATTTTCAGTTTCTGTGCATTGGTGGTGTAGTCATAGCTATGACAGAGGATTTCAAATTCAAAAGGAAAATCAGCTGGATCCTCTGCCGCTTTTCCATCAAAACGAGGCAACACCGATGGTGATATATTTTTCATGGGGGCAATCCCCTCTAGCTGTTGAATTGGGAAGTGGAGTGTAGCAACCTTCCCTTCAGGTGGGGAGTTACCCTCATGATGTTGATTTTCACCCATTACTTCTTCATGATCTTTAGGATCATGTCTGTTGCTCATGTCTTCTTCTGCTTTATCCTCTTCATGCTTCCATTGATCATTAAATTTTTATGGAACTGTGTCCACTCCTATTTTTTCACAACCTTCCCATTAATGTGATATATCAAATCTTGGTCAGTTGATCCCACAGTACTAACTCTGTCTTCCTCGGCAGGGATATCTGAGGGTGTTGCAGCTCCTCATGTGTTCTCCACTGTGGAAAGTAATGCACCCACTCCAGGAGTAATTGGGATTCTTCTAATAGGTGTTTCCTGATGGTGAGCCCCAGTAGAAGGATTGGTCCTATCAACCAAATTGTTAATGAATTTCCTTCTTCCCAATGTTGGATTTCAACCATGGCCTTGAACACCTGCAATGTTAGTGTTCTATGGGGTTTTGGGATTTATAGGAATGTCACACTGTACCCTTCTCGTATTCATGCAACCCAAAACATGTAAAATTAAAAATTGAAGAAAAATGAATAAATATAATTACTAGATACAACTACTATGGTGTCTAATAATTATCCTCCCTGGAAACGACGCCAAAATATTGGGCACCCTATATGCAAGTTAATTAAAGCCAACATACAGAGTGTTCAATATAAATTTTCAACCCAGGGAAGTCTCTTATTTCAAGGATAATGTGCACTATATATGCTTTAAAAACTAAGTAGCTGATGCTGTAAATGAATTACCCTACTTTTTTGTTCAACCCAACTCATCCCATAGTCTACTTTAATATAGCTTACCTTCTTAAGAAAGCAATCACAAATACCTTCTTACAATCCTTAATCTAAAATTAAAAGATTCAAGAAATAGAAATCTAGATTACTTTTGCAGAAATTTAAATCCTCAATTACCAAGCCATCTGAAGATCCATCTCAACTATCTTAATTAAACTTAATCTAGTAATTCAAAGTGCAGGAATTAAGCTCTAGAATTATAAATGTAAAGGGATGAACTGCAAGGATCTAAAGAAAACAACAATTTAAAGAACTAGAGATTAACAAGGTTGTCACAGCTATCACACAGTTGCATAAGAGAAAGTTAACCTACACAGTTGACTATCACACCACACCACTACAGTTTATAGGGGATGCAATTACTGATCATTCAAATGAACACATGAAAAATCAATGACTGTTGCATCTTACTGTCAATAAATGAATTTATCATCAAATTAAAACCACACAATAGAATAAATAAAATACCTAATTAACTCAGCAATCCCTGTGGGAAGGTGGGCCCAGCCTTCGCACAGAGATGCTGGAAGTAGCATACGTTAGAATGCCGAGATCTGAAGAATCAAACTCCTTGTATTAAAATGGAAAAATGAACACACAACCCCTATCACAATGTATACAATATATTCGATTAATTTCCAACCCCTAGATCAGAATATTTCCCAGTATTTATACCATTACAATCGTAACTTCTTCCCACTAATATCGGGCAGCCATGAAGATCTATGATCTTCAGGCTACCCCAATTAAAATAAGCTGTTACATTTGTGGCAAGATGGAAGCATAAAATATAGGAAGGCTATTACTCGATCTAGAAATGACAATCATGATCAATCGATATGATACTCCATGGATTGCATCTATTCTTGAGCAGCAACATACTGTTGCAGCCTGTTGCGGCTACCTTTGTACAACTTGTGTGGAATAGTATCCTTTGACCGCATTATTTGGAAAATGATGGAGTGGATGGCGATTATCTTAGCAATGAATGTTCATCCCTCTCTTTTCATGTTCATCCTGCTACACCTATATCCTTTACATCTTGAATTATCATTATAAAACCACCATATGTTAGCATAATTCAAGATATAGAGCCCTGATTACAACAATCCTAAGCATTAATAAAGTAAGACCATGATTAACCATACATGTATGAATTGAGAGACCAAGTGAAGGAAAAACATCTATCTAGTGTACATAATGGAGTAGGATGAGTAAAAAAGAGGTAGGTAAAGGTGGTCAAAAAGGGGTCATTTTTGGGCCCAATAGAATGTTGTATGTCTGCAAGTTGAATATTTTTATGTTCGTGACCCCAGACCCTTAGGTCATAAGGTATATTCCCTCAACAACAATACTCCATGTCTAAAAATATAACTATAACTA
Source organism: Pseudotsuga menziesii (assembly GCA_001517045.1). Taxonomy (NCBI): domain Eukaryota; kingdom Viridiplantae; phylum Streptophyta; class Pinopsida; order Pinales; family Pinaceae; genus Pseudotsuga; species Pseudotsuga menziesii. Next base: position 138,318 of record LPNX010022198.1, read on the forward strand.
ATGTGGGTAGCTGATATGGTCTTCCTTGAAAACCATAAATTATGATGATTGAAGGATATTTAAATAAAAAATTGTCATCGAATTTGGTTTCTGGAGTAAATTCCATCCACTATTTTCCTTCCAGGTGCATCTTGGGTAACTCATCTCAATGAATGATATTGTAAGCAATTTTCATTACCTGATTTGTGAACTATGAAAATTTTGATTTGTTTTCTTTCCTAACAAATAAAGGAATCCATTCATGCACATGAAACTTTGTGTTATTTTCTTCATATGTCATATTTATCCCCAGAACTTCAAAATGCTTGTAATTCTGATATAAAAATAGGAAGAAAAATCATGAGGGGTTAGTAAAGATATATAAGGTAGGATATTCAGTTAACTATCAGTTAATGGTATGAGTTACGAAGGCCTAACCCACTTGGGTATTTTATAGAAGAAAGGGAGCATATGTGCTAAGAATCCTAATACAACTTCATCAACTTCATCATCATTTTTATACCCTAAGATAGTATAAATGAGGGAACTGTTTTTATTTTCTTCAAGTTTGAAGAACTAAGTTTTATATGGAGGTTCTTAGGTTTTCATAATCATGTCAGGATCCATATGGTGAACTAAAACAACAGTTTTGTCATTAGGGCTTAAGGTTTGGAATGCCACGGTCATTTCCCTTTCCCCTACAAGAAGGAGACCTTCTTGTTCACACATAAAAAACATCTTCTTAATACTTTATGAATCAATCTAATAAATGACCTTATTTCTATCAGAGGGCATGATGTTTTCTTATTGGGAGAGTAACAGGATCAACACCAGGTAGTAAATTCAAGGAAATGTTGTTGATTGTACAACATCAACACTCATTCTCTGGACTTGTGAGTAATATCAAGTTGGACTTGTGACTCATGTCAAGTCCTATGTATCCTCATATGATTGAGGTGGTGATGTTGTATTGTAAATAGTTTTTAGGTTTAATTAAGTAACATCTCTTGACCACCATAGTCTAATTTTATTTTCCTATATTAAGAGGTTATTGACACTTCACTAGTTCCATGGGGAATTAATTTGGGGGCCACCTAAAACTTGATGCACCTATCTCCATTTGTTAAGAGTTCTAGAGACCAATTCATATAATTTAGGAACCCACTCTAAGTGCTACCAATAGTCACTAATAGTTGACCCTAGCTGGTGTTCAGCTATGTTTAGTTATGCTTTCATTCCCATTAGTTAGTTCATCTTCAATTAGTCTAGCACTAGTTTTCCTGATTTAAGGGATGCTGGCACATTTTGTCACCTACCTAGACCAATTAACATGTTTTGAACTGATTCAGTTGTCTAGAGCTTCATTAGTGACCTCTGTAAAAGGAGCAAGTCGACATAAGTCGACTTGAACGAAGACCGACTTAGTCGATCAGCCGACTAAGTCGAGAGACCGACTACGTCGGTCGGCTGAGTAAACACAGTAGTTAGTCTGTTAGCTAATAGTCGTGTCGGTTCGGTGAACCGACAGGTAGTTATGATTGTAACTATTTGTAACCTGTATATATTAGGCTGATGAGCCACACAAGAACGAAGTTCAGTTCTTGGCTTTGTATGATCTATTGAGAATAATATAATCTGTTCATCCTATCTGTTCTTATCTCTTGTCTCTGTGTATATTTCTGTATATTTTATGTATTATTGGTAACTTTATGTGATCTGTGAGATTAAAACATTGGTTCCATTGCCGGTAGTACATAGCTGGAATATATGCTCACATATGATACCAGAGCAGGAGATAAAGGACTGGTGGGAGCGAAAAATTGCTAACTATCTACAAAATTACGCGAGAAGGAACAGATTGAAAGTCGCAGAAGCAAAAGCCAGATTTTTCACTGAAACTCACGAAAAATTTGTCGAATCCGTGCCACATCTACTGAAGCAGCTTTTGGATGAGAAAACCGGACGAGACTAAATAAGCACAGTTACTCCAGAAACTGATCCGAGGAGGACGTACGAATCTCTCGGAGTGGCTCGAAAAGATAGCCGACGACTTCTGTGAGGAACAAGCAGTCGAAGACAGGACTTCTGTGGAAACTGTTCGACAGAAATTTTTCACAGAAATTACTGATCAATTCTTGTGTTCCTTACCGGCTTTGCTGTTCAAGTTTCTAATAGAGAAAGGAGCAGGGCACATTGTTGAACCTCGACCTCTATTACGTGAACCACCCTCCAACACGAACTGGGCGGAGAAGCAGAAGCAGTGGGAAAAATTCATTGCTGAAAGGGAGTGGGAATACTTCCTGAGTAAGTAGACACCATCCGAGCTTTCTAAAACGCGTCGGGTAGGCCATGGGGGGGTAGTTGGTCGTGTGTCGGACCTAGAGCATAGTGAATCCTAGTCGACCAGATCCGTCGTCACCAGTAATGCATCATCGACCGAAGAGGAACTGAAGGCATAGTATTGTACTACAGTATGTCAGACATTAAGAGAATCGAAAGGGATGAAAGACAGAAGAAAAGGGAAGCCAGACGAGAAAGGGCCGCAGAGCTGCAGCAAAACCCTAGGGCGATCGACCATGATGAAGTACCGCCAGAGTCGGGTCACGACCGACGCAGAGAAGGAAAAGAAGATGAGGTGTCCCCTGAAGATGATGAAATGTGGATAGAGCAGCCAGAAGCTCTCCAACTAATTGTTCCCGACGAAGGAGTAACCCTTTCCACAGTAAGTCCGCGTACCAGAATACAAACTATTATTGAAGATGACCTTCGACTAAGAGCTGGTGACATTACACTCTGGAGCCACCTAGGTGATGAACCATACCCGGGTCGACATCTCGTCATATGTCGACCGATCGAAGGTAACTGGGTGACCTTTCAAACGGCACCCTCCTTTCGTAGTATCCACTTGCTCCTGGCGACACATGAAGGAGCACCCCCCCTGCCACACACAACTTCAGAAGATACACAAGAGTCAGACCTAGGCACACAAAGTGACAGTGGGTCCTTAAGAAGACAAATTATCAACAATCCGCTATTCGACGAGCTAGAGTCGACACCCGACGGAAGCACAAGTTCCGTCGACCAAAACCCCATCGTCACCCCGACAGATTCGTCTGATTCAACAACCCCACCCCTTACAACACCACTTCCTCCACCTCCACCTCCGAAATCATCAGAGAGTAGTGATAGTGACTCCGACATGAGTCACGGATCTACTCAAATTCCCCTTTATGAGGGTGACGAAGACCCCAGATGACACTGGTTTGTCTGCGAGTCGATATGGGAGGCTAACAAAGTAACAGAAGAAGACCGACAGATAGCCCAGTTCGCAGGAGCCCTTCGGAAAAGAGCTCTCACATGGTATATGACATTTACTGAAAGGCAACCTAGAGCAACAAAATCAGAGATAAAGACGTAATTCCTATCATTTTTCAAGACTCCAGATGCTAAACACCTGGCAGCCAAGAAGCTGAAGACGACCCAACAGAAGCCAGGAGAAACAGTCCGCGATTACGATAAACGATGGAAGGATCTATTGAGTCAGTTGGACTATGTCATCGACGAACAATTACTCATTCAATGGTTCCTTGCAGGACTGTCATAGAAAGTTCACCGACACATCAGTCTGGAGACATTCAAATCATATGAAGATGCGTTGACAAAAGCTTTGCAGGTCGAGATGGATGAAGACATACCTGCCTACCCGACCGACCACCGCTTGGAAGAACAGCTGGAGAATATGCAGAAGTCCTTGAAGGAGCTCACACTTAAGAACCAAGACATCTGGTGTACTAGCTGTTCAACTGTCGGACATACAAAATATAAGTGTCGACAGCAATTCAGTCGACAAGATGTCCATTTTGTACAGACAAAAGCGTTTTGTGACATCTGCCAGGAATGAGGATACCATTCCACCGCCGACTGTCCTTACAATATGAAGAATGGAAAAGCTTCCTGGTGTGCTATATGCGAAACTGCAAATCACAACACGGCCGGCTGCCATCTTAACCTCAAAAATAGACAAAACTAACAGGCCGTCTACCAGACTAATGCTGTAGCACAGAACACAGAGCAGAACAATAATAATAACCAGAATGGGCAACGAAATGATGGCCGACGCTACGACCGTTGAAATGACAATCGACGACCAGGATTTGGAAGAACAGGTCGATTCATTGGGAGTCGAGAAATACGAAGTCGTCGACCTACTCAATGCTTTATTTGTTACAAAGAAGGGCACAGATGCGCAGACTGTCCATACAAGGACAGGACTGATCTTAAATTTGTACACATTGTGGGGTAGGCGATCACTCCTTGGAGGATTGCCCTACAATGTTGGAAAAAATTAGTAATAAAAAGAATGTTAATGTCTTGTCTTGTGTCCAGAAGAATGATGTCATAACTACTAAGAATTTGCACATCGTCACTCGACAAGGCACTAAAACCGGGCCTGATAATCCCCAGATTAGTAAGATCACACACAAAAATACATACCCTGACCCTTGCAAGGAGCAACACACATATCAGGAAGCCACAAACATATTTACAAAAATTGCACAGCACGAAAACATTAGTCACAGTCGACACGACTCGACCCAGCATTTAACCCATCTCATTCAAACAGATAAATCGGTCGGTCAGTTCATTGATTTATTGCATCAAATCAAAAGCACTAACCCTGAGAAACAAATTAAGAACATATGTAGCCTAAATCAAAAAGACAAAAATGATGTCGACCCTCTTGTCGACCTGGAAATTGAAGGTTTCCATGTCCGACAGGTGGTACTTGATTTTGGGTCTCAGGTAAATATCATGACCCGCGATACATGGGAAAGGATGGGACGACCTCAACTCTATGAGTCAGGTATTTATCTAAAACTAGCCGATCAGGGCCTTATTGAACCCATTGGGGTTTGGAAAAATGTACACACAACCATTAAAGACATATCGACTAAGGTTGATTTCGAAATTATTGACCCAAAGGAAGGATCTAGCTCCTTCCCAGCCCTTGTAGGTCGACCTTGGGGTAGAAAGATGAAAGCCTCTATCTCTCTAGATAAAGAACGTATTAAACTCAAAGGCAACGGTAAAAAGGTCATAGTACCCATTAACCCCTCCCAAGGCCAACCCTAGGTTGAACCAATCGATGAGGAAGTCGATATCCGACAACTTTATCATATTCAAAACAATACTGACTACACAGAACCAAACGCCCAAGGGGAGCTTTACTTAGGTAACCCCGACTCAGTCAGTTACAATTCAGATGCTGAACTATATGACTGAGAAATGGAAAACTATGAAACACAAGCAAGAGGGTGCTGGAATATCCAAAAAGTATAGAAAAAACCCACCCGATAGTGCTTTCTAGTCTCAATTATCCCCAAAATTTTTGAGAGAAAAATAAGAGAACACCCTACCTTACAACCGACCAACAAAACCACCAGGACCCAAACAAGGTATAAGGAGAGAGAATCCCCAGTCATGCATGTTGAACAAGTGTCTAAGAACTTTGGAGAACATGGCCGACTACAGAGCTTATTAGAAACCTTCACCGGCCAAGCAGCTAGATGGTGGGATACCAATCAAACAAAACTCCAGACCTGGACTAGTGCTGCAACTTATTTTGTTGAAAGGTTTGGTGGCAAGAAGCTCACCCCACAGGCACAGATCCCCATCTTTACTCAAGGACAGAACCCAGCAGAACACATCCAAACTTGTGAAAAAGAATGGAGAAGCCTAGGACATAAGGATGAGAGAGCCTGGCCACACTTGTTTCCCTCAACCCTAGACGACTTACCTAGCAAATGGTATAAAATGGAGGAAGCAAAAGGTGAAACCTTTTTCTGGAACGACCTCAAAGAAAATTTCATCCAAACCTTCAACTTTATCCCTGAAGATCAACAATTAGTCGAGCCGGCACAACAAATTAAACAGTTCCTTCAACCAACTGAAACATTCCCTGACAAAGACCCTCGACAGGTCAAGCACTGTAATAGTCTTCACATAGGATCAAAAGTCGAGTCGACCCATTTACAATTGGAGAATGAACATACCGAAGGTAAAAGCTTCAGATTGAAATCCAACCATGCTGAAACAACAAAACCGATCCACTCTGTGCTTAGGGTCGCGACTACCGAAAAACCTGACCTCGACCGAATGACTGCAGCCGACTTC
>LPNX010022198.1:144951-164911 GCA_001517045.1 Pseudotsuga menziesii
GTCTTTTGCAGAATAGTTGTAAAAACCTTCCAAGAGTACATCTATAAAACTATGGCAGTCTACTTCGATGACTGGACCATATATTCCACCTTAAAAGATCACTGCACATGGCTCTGACTCATGTTGGAAAGATGTCGGCAGATTCAACTTTCCCTCAACATCAAGAAATGCATCTTTATGACCCCCATAGGGATACTACTAGGACATGTTGTTTGTAAAGATGGTATTAAGGTTGACTTTGCCAAAATTAAAATTATCCTTGACTTGAAACCTCCAATAAACCCTAAACAGGTTCGGGTGTTATTAGGACATACCGGGTTCTATAGGAAGTTTATCCGACATTACTCAGACATGACCTACCCCCTAGAAGAACTACTCAAGGATGATATAGAGTTTAAATGGACAGAGGAATGCCAAATCTCCTTCGACAAACTGAAGAGAAAACTGGTCGAAGCCCCCATACTTAGATTTCCAAATTGGTCGATCAAATTCCATGTGCATATCGATGCATCAGGAATAGCAATTGGAGCTATCCTGACTCAACCAGGAGACGATGGAATGGACTACCCTATAGTTTACAGCAGTCGGAAACTAAATAAGGCTGAAAGGAACTACTTGACCACCGAATGGGAAGCCCTAGGAATGGTCTTTGCACTTCAGAAATATCGACACTACCTATTAGCTAACCCCTTCATATTTTACACCGAACATCAAGCTTTGAAATACCTCGTAAACAAACCCCTTCACCATGGTAGAATCTGTCGATGGCTCTTACTGTTCCAAGAATTTGAATTCGAAGTAGTTGTCCGACCAGGGAAGTTAAATGTCGAACCCGACCATCTATCCCGAATCGACACAGGAGAGGAACCGACTGGCATTGATGACGACCTACCAGATGCACATCTATTTCGTATAGAAGTAGTACCAGAAGAACTGGAGGAAATTGCTCAGTTCCTAGAAACAGGTCAGGCACCAGAAGGTCTAAACACTAAAAAGAAGCAAATCCTAGCTATGAAGGCTGCCCCCTACAGCCTCATCAACAGATTTCTCTACAAAATGGGGTTAGACGATGTTCTTAGAAGATGTGTACTTGCCCATGAACGAGATCAAATCATGCACGAAGCACACTATGGACCAGCAGGAGGACACTTTCAAGCCGACACAACTGCTAATAAAATTCAACAGTCTGGATTATGGCGGCCGACGCTTCATAAGGATTGTAAAACCTTTGTTAGTCGATGTGACAGATGCCAACGACTCGGTCGACCACTGCCGAGTACAGAAATGCCCTTGATATCTGTAAACCCTAGTCTTACATTTGAAATCTGGGCTGTAGACTTCATAGGACCATTCCCTGTCCCAGCCCGATGATCAGGTGCAAGGTATATTATCACTGCAGTCGAATATGTTACTAAATGGGTAGAAGCAGAACCTGTCGAGACCTGTTCAAGTGAAGTAGCTGCTAAGTTCATTTATGAAAATATTATTACTCGATTTGGATGTCCACTCACTCTGATCAGCGACCAGGGATCACACTTTGTTAACAAAACTATCAAAAATCTAACCGACAAGTTTCACATCGACCACCGCCGTAGTACAACATACCACCCCCAGTCGAATCGTGCAATTGAAGATTTCAATAAAACACTGACAAAAGGACTAACTAAAATATGCAGTGCTGACAAATATGACTGGGATGAGAATATTCCTGCAGTTCTATGGGCATACAGGACAGCCTATAAACGGTCGACCGATCAAACCCCATTTCGACTAGTATATGGACAAGAAGCAGTCGTACCTCTGCACTTTATACAACAGGCTCCTATCATTGCATAGATACTACATGTCAATGTCGAACAGGCCAGGAAAGATAGGCTACTTCAACTTAATAAATTGGAAGAACATAGACTTATGGCCATCCAGCACCAAGAAATACAAAAACAACAGCATAAATCTTGGCACGACCGTAATATCAGAAACAAAAATCTGTCAGTCGGTGACCTTGCCCTACTGTATAACAGTCGAGTCAAAGGAAAGCCTAAGAAACTTCACACAGAATGGATGGGACCTTATGTTGTCGAAGAAATACATCCCAATGGGTCGGTCCGACTAAAAAAATTACAGGGCCTGGTATTTCGGAAGCTTGTTAATGGAGCCCGACTTAAATGAAAAATATATATATATATATATAACGGTCTTAACTGACACCAAAAACCTATAAAAAGATACAAAAATTCCAAAAATAAAAAACCGTACACTCCGAAACCACCATCATGACAGCCACTCACCCATTCGACAACCGACTTCATTTCCATCGACCATCTTCATCGACCGACCATGTCAACCATTCTCACCACCGACACCGACCGTCGACCTGGAGCGTCCCATCCCGCATTAATGGCCTCGAGCCCCACCCCAGATTCACGAAATCGCACTCGAGTGTCGCAATTGGCCTGTCAATTCCACCATTAATTCACCCAGTTCGACACTCCACCCCACCCGCGCCTATAAATAATGGACACCCCACAGTTCATTTACCACACCACGCACCTACTGAGCATTCAAAATCCCCGTCGACTGAAATTTGTGAACCTTGTAAGAATTCCGACCAGTTTGTTCAGTCCGAAACCATGGCACCCAAACGCACCAGAGCTTTGGCTAAGGCTCAAGAACTTCAGGCAGCAGACTCACCCTTACTCCAGCGACTAAAACGAATCCAAAACGTGAAAGTCCAGGAGGGTCCGTTTCAAAAGCTATGGATGGATATTCAAGAATGGGCGTTTGAAAACCGATGAATGACCCAGGAGCTTGATAAAGTTAGGCATAGCACCATATATGCCTATGCAAACGCCCCTCTCATGGCCAGCTTCACTGGTACGAAGGAAGCCGCGGTCAAATTCATTATCAGTCGTTACCACAACGGCCGATTTTACTTTGACCGACCGGTCGACATCAATGGCGATGTTATCTCCCGACTTACTGGTTTGTCAAACCAGGGTGACCCGGTCCCCGTTGGGATCAAGGAAGGGCTAGTCGAACACTTTACAGGTTCGACGTCGGGTAAGAACTCCAAGGGCCTAATGATCAGTCAGATCGAGGCACGAACACCACAGATTGTGGCGAAAATCATCGCCATTACTCTCACCTTGGTTGGTCGCAGCAGTGACCTCAAGCTGGAAATGCTGGACGCCGCCGATAAAATTACAACCGATGGATGCATCTTCAGATGGGCAGACTACCTCGCAGACTTGGTCAAAACCATATGCGAGCGCTGTCAGGAAACATGAGGTATTATCAAATTCCCCTCCTTAATTATTTGGATTGCTATGTATTATATCTTCCCGGAAGGCAGTCCCATCTTTTGAGAGCCGACTAGGTTTCAGATGCATAGGTTCAAACCCTTTTCCCAAAAAGGAACTGTGCATGAACTCAACCAAGGCAAGGTATTTCTGGAAAACTGGTTCCAGCAGCTTAAGCTGCGCACGACAAGTTGGAGGGTGCCCCAGAACATCCGATGACACCTCCCAGCCGACTCACACATCCAGCTGGAGCTCGACCATACATCAGTATGGTCATCAAACACCCAGGATTCAAATGCGAGGGACCTCGACTACTATCCCACAGTCGAGAAGATTTTTCGGGAGCTGTCTAGGCAGACAAAAACCAAAATTCAAATTTCGGAGGCTGCAAAACAGGTCGACTTCTCTATAGTCGAACCTCTGACCGACCAGGAGAAGGAGGAAGATTACGAGCTGCACCTATATATCAGCACTTTTGTGACGCAGGACACTCCGACTGGCACTCCTGGTTGGGTGCACCTAATAGTAAAGCATCCGACTGCACCAGTAGTGGACCCTCCGACCGAGCAACACCAGACACCACCACCAGCACAACAACCAGTACAACAAACCGCTCCTCCGGCTAGTCAGACGGTCGACCCAGCTCAGACCCCGACAGGAGAAGTCAAGGAAGACAACCCTGAGTATGCTGTGTCTCGGATCATTCTCAAGAAACTGGCGAAGGAGATAGCCATTTCCTGAAGAAACATCAAACTGCAGAAACGTCAGCAAGGAAAAGGTAAGCGTAAGCTTGTCCTTTCTGACTCCACAGATGACGACGACGAACTGGCAGCCTCAGCCCTCGATATTGTCGAGGATTCCTGAGCAAATAAGGTAACTGTTGAAACCCAGTTTCAACATTTTGTTGAAGCAGGAGCACCCGAAGGTCGGCCAAAGAAGGCCAAAACAACACCACTGTCCGAAGATGTGGTCGACCTGGTGACGACTCCTCCCCGTCCATCTCCGACTAAAATAGTCGAGGAGCAAGCACCAGTGCAGCAGGCCGACGTTTCCCCCAAAGACTTTGCAAGAGTTATCCCTGAAGCACTCAGAGCCAGGGCAAGCTCGGACCAGGAGCTTAGAGCCTTCTTTGCAACACTGCCTGCATTGTTCAAATCAGCGCAGACAATCAAGACAACAACTCCCCTAAAAGCAAGCGAAAATACATACACACACCAAACAACAGTGTTTACAAGGGTCCATGATGGTGGTGACATCGCAGGTCATGAACAAACCTTCACCAACTACCAGCTCCCACCGGAAGAAGACGTTATATCTTCCGACCACAGCCCCCAACACCATTCTCCATCACCACCAGGATCAGGACACCATCCCTCCCCACCTTCACAACCATCATCTCCACCACCCCCACCACCGCCTAATTCACAGCCGAGACCACCATCATCATCATAGTCGGAGGTGAACATACCACCTCCCCAAACACAAAAACCCCCGACCACTGAACCAACCTCTCCGACACAAACCCCTTCAACCTCTGATCCACCTTCCACTTCTGCAGGTCCTCACGACAAACCCACTGAGCAAGCAAAGGAGACCACAGACCCTCTTCCTAGACCCACTCAGCTAAGGATTAGCTTACAGGATGCAAGCTCATTGACCGACTCATAGGTTGGCCAGCTACTCAACACCCTAGCAAAAGAGTCGAAGAGGAGGACGACCCGACTAAGGAAACAGCTCAAGGATAAGGAGATAGAACAAGTCGAGTTCCTCGACAAATGCAGGTCTCTTGTACATACTGTTACCCCAGGACCTGTCGAAGCTGCTACCGACCGACCGCTGGAAAGAGCATATCAGCTGTTTGAAGGTTTGGTGTCGACCATACAGACCCACCTCCAAGAGACCAAGGCTGGGCAAAAAGAAGAAACTGCCCGACTGCTCCTGAATCAGCACACAGCATTCTCGGAGGCTCACAAACTTCTACAAGACCACATGGAGGAATCCATTGTAACTGAGGAAGTACTCTCAGATTGGCCTACTCATTATGGACAGGTCTATACTCAGACGAGGCAGACCAGACAAGGCATTCAATCCTTGGAAAGAAGGAAGTCGACTGAGACGGAACTGAGGCAGACCATCGAAGAACAACTAGTGCTGGAAAACACTAAGCTGTAGAAGTTGGAACGTGAGGCACACCAGTGGGTTCAGCAAGCCCTCCCCAACTTGGAGAAAGTCGACAACATCAGCTGCAAAGACTACTTGATGCTGCAGACGAACACAATCAGCTGCTGGGCCCCAACATGGAAAATATTGCAGAAATGGCAATGGCAGAGAAGATGTCGGTACTCTCAAATCTTACTACTCTGACTATCGACATTCAGAAAGCTTTGCAGAAATGGACAGACTTTCAACATCAGCTTGCCATCACAGCACCAGCAATAGTCGAAGTCTGTGTGCAGAAGAGACCAACTATTCGCCTGCACAGCCCACCTCAGTAGCAGTCCCCCTTTGCAAATCTATTTTTGTACTTTTAATCTATTTTTTTACCTCCCTTTTTCTTCGGGATGAAGAAATGTTTTGTTTGTGGGGGAGATGTAGAAGGAGCAAGTCGACATAAGTCGACTTGAACGAAGACCGACTTAGTCGATCAGCCGACTAAGTCGAGAGACCGACTACGTCGGTCGGCTGAGTAAACAGAGTAGTTAGTCTGTTAACTAATAGTCGTGTCGGTTCGGTGAACCGACAGGTAGTTATGATTGTAACTGTTTGTAACCTGTATATATTAGGCTGATGAGCCACACAAGAACGAAGTTCAGTTCTTGGCTTTGTATGATCTATTGAGAATAATATAATCTGTTCATCCTATCTGTTCTTATCTCTTGTCTCTGTGTATATTTCTGTATATTTTATGTATTATTGGTAACTTTATGTGATCTGTGAGATTACAACAACCTCTAGTGGTGGTTTTCCCACATTGAGTTAGCACTGGAGTCAGTTCAAGTTGGTGAGTTCGAATCCTACCTAAGGAGTTCAATTTTTTCCTATTTTAACACTATTTTATCATATACAGATTATGGATAATTGATGTAAGGTTATTCTGAATTTTTTTTTCATCATGAGTGTGTAATTGCCATGAATATTTTGATCAGTTTACATTGAATTGTCTCTCTTATCTCACCTTCTTTTCTCAATGAATTCAATCAGGCCTGAGGATCTTATGCTTCACTAAATTAAACATGGTATTAGAGCAAGTTTTCAATCCAAATTCAAACATCAAAATTTTTTATTGATGCACCAAAATTCGATTGATGCACACACATAAAGTATCTGAACAAGCTATATGAATCATTTGAATTCATGTGCATCCGCATATCCAAGGAGTTACTCTTCCATCTTGATGGATTGAAAAATCCAAAGGAAGTATGGGAGAATCTTGAATCCTTGTTTGGAAAGAAGGATGAGTCAAGCAGCCATACTATGGAGAATGATCTGGTAGCACTACATCCCAAGAAATTCAAAACTATACAACAATTATTCTCAAAATTTAAACACCTTGTCATGAAATGAAAGCAATTTGAAATTTATAAGAAGGATGAGAAATTGGTGCTCTAAATTCTCAACAAAATTAGCCCAGAATTCTCAGTGTTCATATCCACCTTTCACTCCAAGATATTTACAACTCCTCATTGGTGAATTCCCTCCCTTGATGCCTTCACAAAATCTCTTATTCATGAACAAGAAAAGGTGATACACTTGGGATCCCTCAAAACCTACACAAATAAGGCTCTCTTGGCTATGGCGACAAAGAATGCACAATCAAGGAGGAAGTAGAAAGGAAAGGAGAAGAGGAACACTATATCAAACCTAAGGAAGAGTTTGATCCATCAAACGAAGCCTCATGATATAAAAATGGCAAACATTAGAGGTTTGACAAGGGAACTTGCTCCTACTGTAAGAAAGGTTGTATGAACAAGACCATAGGTCAAATGTCAAGATTCCTTGAACAACACAATATTACCCTCCTTAAAGGACGAAGGATCACTCTAGAGACAAAACTGAATATCATGAGAGATTTCATGCACTAAAGGCTGGATTGTCAAAATATCATGCTTTCTTAAGTTATTCGAGCCTCCAATGACATGGTTGCATCCAAAGAATCGGTTTGTTCATTACAAATTTATAATGGTCCAAGAAATCACGTGGGAGATGACACTCAAATCCAAACTGAAGGGAAGGGTTAAATCAAATTAGAGCATGGAGTGTTAAACGATGTCCTCTATGTTCCCTCCTTTGTAGAAAATATGTTGTATGTATAAAAGATGATTCATACCGGTTCACCAAAGCGATTTTTATTTGGTCTTAACTTAGTGGATAACTCAAATGTATCAACTGGGAAGTTGATAATGAAAGGTGTTACAAACCATACTTCCAAGGAATATGAATTCTAACACTTTCATCCATACTCATATCCCGTGCAATATTAGCTGCCATTTGAAAGGGAAGGTAAATTCATTATACCTAAACCTCTTGCATATGACCAACTTGAATCAATTTTGGAATTGAATATGTCGTTCAATCTGGTTCATATCCATAACTAGTCCCTACTCCCAATATTAGGCATAAATGGTCTCAAAACTTTATTGAGGATTCTAGGAACATGAATGGAGAGTCATCTGACATGAGGATAACAAGATCTCAGTTTCAAAATGTGACCCTTTCTCTATCTCAAGAAAATCCACTTCTTTGATAAAGGTGCTACAAAGTCTCAGAGAGGTGCTTCATAATGTTAAGGTCTAATCAACATTTTTTGTCATGAAAGAACAATGACACATTGGATCGTGTCAGTCTTCCTCCAAAAAGAAGAGACAAAAACAACTTTCTACATGAAAAATTGGAAGGAAAAGTCTACATGGAAAATCCTAAGGGGTACACTGAGTCACTCTTGACATGCAAGTTGATAAATTCATTGTATGAGATCAAGAAAGGCCCCAGCGAATGCAATCCCAAGTTCAAAACTTTAATACTGTCAAAGAGGTTCAAAATATGCAAGATTGGATGTGAAAGTAGCAACATGTCTTCTCTTATTTGTCATTAGATTAGAAGAAGGTGGAGAGGTTCACATGCACAATACCAGGAAACTACTACACACAAGGAATTCCACACTACATTACTGCTGAACAGAGATGCATACTGCAGAAAATTTTCACAAGTTTTTTTACTAAGGAATAAATTTTCTCTTGAGGTAAAGGCTTGATTAAGTTATTGTTTCTGGTTTTCCTACTTATTTTGAGGGGGGGATTTCCCACGAGGTTTTCCCCATTTTCTTGGTTTGTTAAGCTGTCATTTCTGTAGTTAGATTGTATGGGTGACATTTGGTCTTAGTTTCCAGGGTCCAGGTTGTCCAAGTTAGGATTAAGGGGGGGGGAGGTGTTAATATTAGTTAGTTAATCAGCCCTTAACCACCATAGTCTAATTTTCTTTTCCAAGCATAGCAAGTTATTCCCACTTTACTAGTTCCATGGTGGACTCATCAGGGGCCCACCTAACACGTGATGTGACTATTTGCATGATTTTAGGATCTCCAGAGAGCAATCCCTATAATTTAGGAACCCACTTTGAGTGTCACTGGCGTTCACAAGTCGTTTCCCCTATTCAGTGTTCAATTATGTTCAGTTATGATTTGATTCCCTTTAGTTAATTCATATTCAGTTAGTCTAGAACCACTTTGCATGATTTAAGGGAGGTTGGATGCATTTTATCACCTACCTATAAGGCTATATCAATTAACTGATTATGATCTGATTCAGTTGTCTGAAGTTTCACTAGTAATCTCTAGTGGCAATTTTTCTAGATTGAGTTAGCACCGGATTCAGTTCAAGTTAGTGAATTTGAATCCTACCTAAGGAATTTGATTTTTTCCTATTGTAAAACTATTGTATCACATATAGATTAATGATAATTTATATAAGGTTATGATGACAATTTTTTTCCTCATGAGTGCATAATTGCCATGAATCGTTTAATCGGTTTACATTGAATTGTCTCTCTTATGCAACCTTCTTTTCTCATTGAATTGAATCTTTGCTGAGGATGCTATGCTTCACTAAATTAACCAATATTGTGAGTAATATCAAGCTGAGTCTTGTAAGAAATATCAAGAATAGGATTGTTAGTAATATCATGTCAAGTATTCTCATAGAGGGTACCATATGAGAATGGATATCCAATTGTGGAGATCATCTTCTGTTGTATCAAGATCGAATTATTGTGTTGTATCAATATTGTGGACCTCCACTTGTTAAGTTGGTTGTACTATGTGATATATTGCTAGTCATGGCCAGTAACTGATATAAGTGGCCTTTAGGGCTTAGCTACCCCCAAAGTGAATAACTTTAGCATATGACTATATGGCCGAGGGTAATATATATGATCATCAGTATCTATGAAACAATTATTCTAAGTATGATACGATAAAATGGATAAATAATACACATATGGACCATGTATTACTTATTTAATGATAATGAGATAAAGCATAGAAATTTAATTCAAATTCCCCATGCGAATGTCTGAGTGAACTCAAGTTATAAAGATTCAATAAAATATGAATGCCTCATTCAATGCCTCGGTCAAAGAATTAGTTGAACTATTAATGAAATGTAATCGGTTAAGTAAGGAAGAGCTTAATTTTCATCAATCAACATGCATAAGTTAATTAAAGAGATCCATGAAAAAAAAATAGATATTGTGCCTGGATGTCACTAAGAGTGAATCAATGATGACACTTACGTTAACCTGTTAACTAAGTGATCAACAGTTAGTTAAAGATTAAGTTCAGTTCACATTTACTTCAAGTTAGTTAATAGTCAGTTCAAGTAAGTTAACATTCAACACAAGTTAGTTAAAATTCATTTCAAATAAGTTAACATTCATTTCAAGTTTATTAACATTCATATGTCAGTTAGCATTCAATTAAAGTAAGTTATCATTCAGTTCAAGTAAGTTAACATTCACTTCAAGTAAATTTAACATTCAATTCAATTCAATTAACATTTATCTCAAGTTAGTTAACATTCAATTCAAGTCACTTCACTTTTAGTGCAAGACAGTGAAAATTCAGTTCAAGTTAGTTAACATTCAGTTCAAGCCAGTTCACTTTCAGTTCAAGTCAATTCACTTTAGTTCAAGATAGTAAACATTCAGTTAAAGATAATTGAGGAAAGGGAGGGCACTAGTGTTTGCCTGGATGGAGTTCTAGTTAGATCCTCCTTGTGAATGCACTGTGTGGTCCTCTCAATATGTTTACTGAGCTTCCTATAATCTACCTTTTGTATGTTAGGTGTTTTGGCTTGTTATTAATATGCAAGGCATATGGAAAGTTCAATACATAGTTGCATCCTTTTGTTTTTACATGGTTTCATTAAATCTTTGTTCTCTAATTCTAAGGTGTTATCTCTTATCAAGCAATATTCTTATGTGTTGTAAACCATTCTCTACAAATCTATCTATCATACACAAAGAATTGTTGGTTTTTTCATCCTCTATGTTTGAAGCATTTTCCGAGTGAATATTTTGTCTCTCGTGGTTGATTCATTTATATGGATGATCTATTTATGATATTTATATGTGGCTGATATATTTATCAGTATATGTGGCTAATATATTTATGTGGTTGATATATTTATGAAATGCATATGTGCTGAAGTTGATTGACAAATGTTTTAAAGTTCAAGCATCTCTGATTTTGCTAAAAAAATCAACATCGTAAAAGTATAGGGTGTTAAAGAGCTTAGTTTTATGAAAATATATAAGCATATGTAGATATTAAGGTGTTGAGAAAAATATTTCATCCATGACATCGATTTTCGTTCGGCTGGAAGACCGAATTGAAAACACATGAAAGGAAAGAGTATTGAAGTTTATTTAAGAGCATGGCATTGACTTCTATGTATCCACAATGGTAGAGGATTATACCACCAAGTAATTACAAAAAAAAGTTAAGAATAATCAAGTAAATTCCAAGAATATCATATTCGATTTGCTTAAGGAAAATCTCATGTCCATGATCATTCGGCTGAAGAGTGCAAGAGAGTGTTTTGATACACTCACCAATATTTTGAAGAAGAAGGGAACATCTAATATATTCCTTGGGGAAAGAATAAATAGAGAGAGAAATAATTTCACTACAAAGAAGCTCTTTCATTCAAGTGAATAAAGAAGGACTTTGGTATTCTCTGCAAGTGTGCATAAATCAAGAGAGATGCCACACAATTCAATAAAAGGTAAGTACTTTATATTTTGATTGTTATATGATGTTATAAATAATATATAAAGGTTTTTTAATATATTTCATGACTTTCATATTGTTAGACCATCATATCACCTAGTACCATGGTCACATACACCTAGGACACACTCTCATTTGTTTTACACTCATGTCATATGGTCCAAACCTTGGTTATGTTGGTATAGCAAGGTATTTGGTGTTTTAAGCTCAATAATGCACCCAAGCACCCTCATTTGACCATCCAGGAGAAAAATGCACCCTAATTTATGTCTGTTCATTCCTTGGTGTGCTCCCACACCTTAAAACAGATAAATTGGTTGACTAAAGGCGTCCATACATGGTATTTGGGTTTTTTTGGCTCTTTTGAACCATTTATTGATACCTAGAGCCAATATCACTCACCCATGCACTATGAAATGCATAATATACACTTAGTTATGTCCCATCATGCTTCACCCATGATCCCGTGTCCATTTGTGATTCTTTGAGGTGGTTTGGGAGCTCATTGGTCAAGCTAAAGGGGTTTGAGGTCCAATCTAAGACTTCCACAAGTATGCATCCAATTTTCCTCAAAAGGATAAATTTTTTATCCTATTGTATTATAATAACGTTCCAAATATATTTACATGTTGTACAGTAATAGAAACTTCAGTTATTGGCACTATTCCTATGTGTTAATTCAACTCTTTTCATTGTTTTCTGCATTGTTTTGTGAAATTCTTGAGTTGTGAGGATTCCCTTATATTATATATCTTGTTGTGAATTATAATTTAACATTATATTGGATATTTTTAGAGATGCAAGTTGAATTTGTAGAGTTTGATTTGCATTCTAGGGCCTCCTCCGGACAAATTCGAGTGTTTACATTGCAGGTAGATCTAGTGTCTTTGTCACTTAGTGCACAAAAGGAAATGGAGGAGAGTCATGTATTTCTTACTCAATTCAATTATTTTGAATGAAATGCCGAAACGGTGATCCAACAGAGGTTTAAATTCCTCTATAGAGTGACCATAGGCATAGAGTCTAAGCCCAACTCTGCTATGGAAAAATCGAAGTACTTCAATAGGTTGGATGAAGCATTTGGGATGCTTTGTCTCAGTATTTTGAGGTACCTTCTCTTCCATGTAGAATATATTACAAAAACCAATGAAGTATGGCTCAATATAGAGTCACTCTTTAGGAATACTATTGAGATGAGAGGACAGCAACTCAAAAATGAGTTGATCTCACTAAGCCCAACTCACTTTGAGATGATCCAGGATTTCTTCACAAAGGTCCAATCCTTGGCACTTCAGCTAAAATATGTGGCATTGAGAATAAAGAGGAACAATTGATATTGTCAATTATTTTGAACCTAGGCCCTGATTATTTAGTGTTTGTCTCCACATTCCACTCAGGTAAGCTGACAATTCGAAATTGGAGAATTCCTTCACTAGCAGACATCATGGAGACTTTGACTTGGGAACAAGATGAATTTGTGAAAATACCTACCATGAAATCCACCAAGGATCACTCCATTTCTGCAGGTGTTTCAAATCAAGACAAAGGATAGAATAAATCCAAATATTTGAAGCAGCAAGAGAAGAAGAAGCAGGAGAAACACAAATCTTCATATGGGGGTTCGAATCCTATCAAGGACAGAGACAAGACGAAGCAAGAGAAGACAAAATGAAATTATTGTCACAAATTTTGGAATCCAAAGAGTGCACGCATGAAGGAAACCATTGACATGATTTCACAACTCCTTGATAAGAACATCATCCCCTTGTCAGAATGTGCAAGGAAGAAAGAGGGAGGTTCAAGCTCATAGAACAAGGAAAGATGCCATGCTTTGGTTGTTGGATCTTCTTGATATTCTTCCTTAATCATATATTTAGGTTCCTCAAGGCACATGTATTTCATTCAATATTCCTTCTTGTCTCTAAATCCTTACAGTAGTCCATCCATCATCATGGGTGATGACTTTGAGATCCAAGACAAAGGGATTAGAAGGATCAATCTAGAAAATGGGTACTTCAACAATGTGTTCCATGTGCCTGATCTTGCAGTGAACCTACTCTCTTTATATAAAATAAAATAGATAGGTACAACTAAGAGAGTAACATTTACTCAAAAGGATGTAGAAATTTCAGAAATTTCCATAGGTCAAGTTATTGCAGTGGATACTGTTGACCATGATTCGAGAATGTATCAATTCTCTCACTTCCTACCTTACTCCCAAGGGAATGCGTTCCTGTCACATTCCAATGAGACCAGAAAACTATGGAATGAGAGGTTTCAACACCTAAAATATGGGTATATTCAAGCATTAAGCAAATAAAATAGAAGGACTTCCAAGTATCAAGTTTTCCAAAGGCACATGCAAGGGTTGCATAGTGGGGAAACGCAGTGAGCTCAAATATGACAAAGGAAAGTAAAGGAGGGTTGTACAAGTGCTTGATTTGATACATTTAGATCTGATAAGACCTCTTCTCACACCCTAATATGGAAAATCAAGGTATTTTTTGACTTTCATATATGATTTCTCAAGGTACTTTAAGTGTATTTTCTCAAGAAAAAATATGAAGTTTTTGAGACTTTCAAAGTGTTCAAATCTTTAGTTGAGAATATGAGAGGGAATAAAATAAAGGTTATTCATATTGAAAATGGAAAGTATTATGTCATAAACAAGTTGCAACATATTTGTGAGGAATGTGGCATCCAGATGCAACATTCTGTGCCCTACACACCACAACAAAATGGTGTTGCAGAGCACACGAACAGAGCTCTCTAGGAGATGGATACATGCATGATGGAAGAAAAGGATTTATATCCTAATATATGGGATTAATCCATAAAATATGCTGCATATATTCAGAATATATTTCCACACAAATAATTGGAAGAGAAAACTCCATTTGAGGCTTGGAGTGGTCACAAGCCAAATATTTCTCATTTAAGGGTTTTTGGCTCAAAGGCTTAGGATAGAATTCCTCCCGAGAAGAGAAATGCCTTGAAATCTCAAAGAAAGGAGTAAATAATGGTTGTATATGATAAATATACAAATTTATACAAACTCTTTTATCCCCCATCTCATAAAACATTCATTGAAATGAGTGTGTAGTTCAAAGAAGAGCTCATGCACGAGACATAACTAGTCAAGGGGGAATGCTAACATCCTCCACTCAATGATGATGTAAGTGATGATTGTTTCTATTATTTTTGTGATTATGATATTGAATATTATTTTTATTACATTCATACGAATCATGACTCACCCATCATGCCAAAGTGGGATGATAAAACCATACAAGCAGCTGGTGATCTTGGTGGAGATCCACTGGAATCTAGGAAGACTAGATCTCAATTTCAGAATGCTTACTCCACTTATGAATTGAATATTTTAGAGAGGTGCTTCATGATGATTGGGTATAATCTTCAAACATATCAGGAATTATCACTTGACCAAATATGAAAAAAAACATGCGAGAATAGTTCAAGTCTTTGCAAGACAATGAAATTTGGGAGTTGGTTCCTCTACCTTCCCAGAGGAAACTAGTGCAATGTAAGTGGTTTTATAGGAATAAAATGTATTTTGATGGTTATAATATAAATTAAGAAGACATTTTTGTTTCTAAACTCTTCTCTCATGTCCATGGAGTGGACTATTCAGATACATTCAAACCTGTAGAAAATATGGACTCTATCAGGCTAGTTTTGGCCATTGTTGCATCTAAGTGGTGTGAGGTACACCATATGGATGTGAATAATTCTCTTATTCATGGTGAACTTCATGATTGTATTTATATTCATAATTATGAAGGTTTCACTCATTATCCTTCACTTTTTTGTAGGTTGAATAAGTCTCTCTATGGCCTCAAGCAAGCCCCCATGGCTTGGTATACCAAGATGGACAACTTTCTTCTATCACTAGGATTTGAGAGATGAAAATATGATCCTAATGTATATTTTAAGAAATTTGGTGATTCAATGTAGTTCATAGTGTTGTATGTTTATGATATTTTGATAATTTTAAGTTCCCTTGATGATATAGGTTCACGTAAGTCTTGTTTGCATAGTCAATTTTCAATTACTAACCTTGGATTGTTGAAACAATTTATTTCCTTGGAGGTTGAGAAATATAATGAAGGGATTGGATTCAGAAAATAAAATTATGCTGTAGAATTGTTAGTAAAGTTAAAAATGGATGAATGTAAGGAATCCAAGTGTCCCTTCCTTTCAGGAGTGAAACTAGGTGATTTTGGTTAATCTCCATTGGTGGACAACTTGTTGTATCTCACACACTATTGACCTTCTTTGGATTATGCATTAGGTTCTATTGCAAGGTATATGAAATATCCTCATGATATCCATTGGAAGGATGATAAAATGATCATGCATTATGTGCAAGGAACCAAACACTTTGGGATACACTATGATGCTAGTACTCCACTAGAACTAGTTGGATTTACTGATTCTTATTGAGCTGCAGATTCCATTGACATGAGTCCACTTAAATTTATGTATTCATGCTTGTATATGGTCCCATATGCTGGTCAAGTAAGGAACAACACACTATATCCTTGACATCAGTTGAGGCCGAGTACAGAGGAGCAGTGAATGCAACTACGCAACGTGTGTGGTTGCAAGGCATTCTTGGAGAACTTGGTTTGCACTTGATTCACCCACTGTCATTTGGTGTGACAATAAAACTGAAATAAATATTTACATTTATCTAGTACATAGACATAGGACCAAGAAAATTTAGATACACATGCACTACATTTGCATCTTGGTGCATGAGGAGGTGATATCATTGCAATATTGCCCATCTACAGAGAAAAATGATGATATTTTCACTAAGAGCTTCATAGACAAGACATTTACCTATATGATATCACTTATTAGAGTGGGTGACACATGGTGACGATTGATATTAAATTTCATATTTTTCTCCTTGTCCATTTTATAGGGGAGGTTTTGATCCCATGATGTTTTCCTCCTTACCTTGGTTTTGTGGACAAATAATATTTTTTTTGTAAGAGGTGACTTGATACTTAGTTGCCAACGCCTCAATTTTTTATGTGGTTACACTAAGTCAAGATTAAGGGGGGGTGTTATAGAATAATACCACATAGTACCATGGTGATATACACCTAGGACACATTTTCATTTGTTTTACACTCATGTCATATGGTCCAAACCTTGGTTATGTTAATATAGTAAGGTATTTGGTGTTTTGGACTCATTAATGCACCCAAGCACCCTCATTCGACCATACAAGAGACACATGCACTCTCATTTATGATTTTTCAGTCCTTGGTGCACTCCTACTCCTTAAAACATGGAAACGGGTTGACAAGACGCGTGCATGGATGGTATTTGGGCGTTTTTGGCTCTTTTGAACCATTTATTGCTTCCTAGATCAAATCCCACTCACCCATGCACTCCAGAATGCCTATTGTAGACTTCTTTATGTCCCAACATGTTTCACTCATGTTCACATGGCCATTTGTGATCGTTTGAGGTTGTTTGGGATCTCATTGGTGCCCCTAGGGGGGGTTTGAGGTCCAATCTAATATTGCCACATGAATGCATCCAATTTTCCTCCAAAGTGTGAATATTTTCTTCTATTGTATTATAATCATGCTCTGTACATATTTATATGTTGTCTAGTAATAAAAAATTCAGTTTTTGGCACTATTCCTATGTGTTAATTCAACTCTTTTCACTATTTTCTGCGTTGTTTTCTAAAATTATTAAATTGTGAGGATTTACTTAGCTTCTATATATTGTTTTGAATCATATTTTCACACATATAGGGATATTTATTCCTATACTTTTGAATTGTGTTGAGCATATACATTATTATTTGTCTTTTATTAGCATATTATCGATCTCATGAGTCCATATTATGTGATATGTTATAGGAATGATATTATACTTATGTTTGACTGATATATTCTTATATATAACTGATATAAAGTTTAAAATTTCCTTCACAAGGCATGATATAGAGGGTTTCATGCATTCTTCATGAGTTGTGAATATAGGACTGCATGATTGGTCATAATATATCATATAGGGGGCTTCATGCTGCTTCATGAGATATGAATATGGGGTTGCATATTTCCTTCATAAAATATGAATTTTTGAACTTATATAGGACTCATTAGAGGAAATTTCAAATCAAAATGGGCCTCCTAAAAAGAATTAATAAAATAATAAAATAATATTTATTAATTTTGGAGGAAGAAAAGAGAAAAACTACTTATTTGTTTGTATTTTTGACATATCTCCCCGTGTTTTTACTCAAATTTCGATCGGGAGAGCTTGTTGGATGCAGAATTAAATTTCGCATCCAACGATTATGCACTCGGTATACTTTTGACGGACCCCGCTACCCCAAAAATAATAAATACCTGAACAAATGTGATGATATCATCATCACATTTTTTCAGGTATTTCTTATTTTTGGGATAGCGGGGTCCATCAAAAGTATGTTGAGTGGGTACTCGTTGGATTTGTAATTTAATTCCGCATCCAACGAGCTCTCCCAATAAAAATTTGAGTAAAAACACAGGGATACATGTTGAAAATACAAACAAAAAAAGTATTTTTTTTATGATACTTATCCCCAAATTTATATTAAAAAAGTGTTTAAGACCTATACGGTATTTCAAATTTAAATCAATTTCATTGGCTAACGCATGATGACATGGAATTTGAGTTAAAGTTAAAAGGCCCATTTTGAGTTGAAATTTCCTCTAATGTATATATCGTTTCAAAATGTCACATAATATATTAATGGGATTAAGTGGAAACATTGATTTAATCTATGTACATAACTATGTTAACCATTGGCAGTATGTTGAAAGTTTTCATGTGATCACATTTATTTGTTATGTAATGTTATTAATAATTTGAATAATTTTATTGTAGGTTAAAAAATATTCCCTAATATACAATAATAGAGTGGCATGGATTCATATGGATGGCTGATCCTGAAAAAGAGAAGGTCGGGAGTTTCCTATGTTTCTTAGGAAGAAGACATAATAGAAGCCCAATTATATTTGGAGAAATGTAAAGAATCTTGAAGGTAATGAATTTATCTTAATTATATTCATATATGTGTTATATATAGAGAAGTATGAGCCTCCATGATGGAGGAATCAAAATAATGATTCTTGTATCCTAGATGTTGAGAGGGATAATCTATATTTGCTAGCTCCTAGAGAAACTAGTGAAACTAGTTAAATTAGCGTCCTGCTATGTAAAAACCATGCCTGGTACTCATATTCAAAAGGAATATATATGTAATAATATTGGATGATTCTTAAGTTTAGAGGTGTAATAGTTATTTTATAAGATTTTCTTCTATTGGGAAAATGTTCAATATAGTTCTTGAAAGGATTCAAGAATAGTGGATTGTAAATTCATGACCAGACACATAAAGATAAATATGATACTTGTTCAAATTTGTAGGATCTAATAGATGTTAGATATATCTATATAGATCCTAGGATCATCTATATGCTTTAAAGTCAGTACATATACATGTACAACAAAGCATGTGTTATGTTACCTACTTGGTACAAGAGTATGTGGATTCAGACATGTCACAGTCAATGAAAGTTTCATGGATATATGAATTCTGACTAGTACAGTGATCGAGAAATATCATATCAAATATGTTACTCTAGATAGATCATATTGTAAAGAGGTTAATATTTAATAGTGTTGGTAATAACTCCTGATTCAATATTCTATTCACGACTAAAACATTAATTTATAGATTACAATAAGGCAGTTGAGAACCAGCCCTTTCACCCTCCCGGGAAACTATTCAAATTCCTATTTAATTATTTATTTACAATAATCCTGATGGATTATATTCTAACAATCCCCCTCTTAATCTGAAGGGGTGTTCGTAAGTCCGAGCATGTTTCTAAATCTTTCAAACTTTTCTCGTCCAAGCGCTTTGGTGAAGATGTCTGCAACTTGATCATTTGTGGAACAATGTCGAAGATGGACTGTCTTGGCCTCTACATGATGTCAAATCAAATGATACTTTGTGTTGATGTGTTTGGTTCGATCATGGAATCTAGGATTCTTTGCCAGCTTGATTGCAGAAGTATTGTCGACCAACAATGAAGTGGAGTTCTCTTGTTTTTCTTGCAAATATTCAAGTATCT
Source organism: Pseudotsuga menziesii (assembly GCA_001517045.1). NCBI lineage: Eukaryota > Viridiplantae > Streptophyta > Pinopsida > Pinales > Pinaceae > Pseudotsuga > Pseudotsuga menziesii. The sequence continues at coordinate 164,709 of LPNX010022198.1, forward strand.
TCCTGAGCCATACTATTTCTTTCGTTGCTTCAGATGCAACCACATATTCTGCTTTAGTTGTTGAATCTGCTGGAACTGACTGTTTGCGTGATCTCCATGAAACAGCTGCTGATCCAAGACTCATAGTGTATCCAGAAGTTGATACTCCCGTCTCCTTATCGCCATCAAAATCTGAGTCTGAGTACCCAATAAGTTTGAAGTCA
>LPNX010022207.1:0-24649 GCA_001517045.1 Pseudotsuga menziesii
GTTTGAATCGTGATCTCCATTGGCTGCGGCTGCATTCTTATAAACAAATCTCAGGTATGGATTGTGATCTCTTTTTTTTTGCATTTTGAATAAATCGGATTGTTGAATATTCCAGCGCTTTGATTCTTAACCCCGACCTGGATGTCTGCGTTTTGAATAAATATGAATGGTGAATATTCCAGCGTTTGATTCTTAACCCTGATATGGATGTCTGCATTTTGAATAAATCTGAATCTTGAATGTTTCCAGAGTTTTACCAATACCAACGTCTGCAATTTGATAAATGTTAAAAATTTTCCCAACTTTAAAATGACTGTATAATGGAGAAGACAGAGAATAAGGTTGGTTCGAAAACGTTCCAATGCTGAAGTTGCAGAGGCTTCAACTCGCCAATGCTTAAATTTTATTTCAGTACACAACTTGAACACAAAAATGCAAAAAAGTCAGAAAATGAAGCCAAGCCATTTGACTGGTTAAGGTTTTCTTTGAATACACACGAGTTTAATTCTACACTTGCAGAGAGCTAAATCAATTGTCATGTCTATTATCGTCGTTATTGCATTGGTGTAATTAATGTAACGTAGGGTACAGTCGTGTTCTTCGAGTTCTTCGAGAAGTAATGGTGGTTTCAGTGGAATGGTTAACCCAGGGGATTCATTCACCAGTCGTGCTTCTTCGAGAAGTAACGGTGGTTTAAGAAGGGTTGTGCAAAGGATCTTAGAGGCTCTTTGTAAGTATCATAACTTTTCCAGGTTTTTCTGGTAAAAAAAAATCAAATCTTCTCCATGCTTTTCTTTGCAAAAAAAATCATATCATCTCCAGGAATTTACGGCCATGATAACAGATTTCTTTTTCTTTTGGAATGCTAAAAGATTTAGTAAGCACCGTACTTTTGCTAATAACAAATTCCTAGGTAGCGGGATTGGCCTTGTCTCCAAATTTCTTTTGAAAACTCCTGCTCATTCATTCTTGCAAATTAATGACTTTAATTTCATTACGGCAGGGACTTCGCCATCCCATGGCACTTGGATGTCTGCATTTTGAATAAATATGAATGGTGAATATTCCAGCGTTTGATTCTTAACCCTGATATGGATGTCTGCATTTTGAATAAATCTGAATCTTGAATGTTTCCAGCATTTTACCAATACCAACGTCTGCAATTTGATAAATGTTAAAAATTTTCCCAACTTTAAAATGACAGTATAATTTTATCTCTCAGTTTTGCTTATCTCTCTATTTTTTTATGCCTGAGATCTAGATGTTAAAATGTTTGAAGCGTTTGACTTATCTGATAACAGTAGATTATTATAAACCAATCTGATTTTGAATCATGATCTCCATTGGCTGCGGCTGCATTCTTATAAACAAATCTCAGGTATGGATTGTGATCTCTTTTTTTTGCATTTTGAATAAATCGGAATGTTGAATATTCCAGCGCTTTGATTCTTAACCTCAACCTGGATGTCTGCATTTTGAATAAATATGAATGGTGAATATTCTAGCGTTTGATTCTTAACCCCGATATGGATGTCTGCATTTTGAATAAATCTGAATCGCGTTTTACCAATACTAACGTCTGCAATTTGATAAATGTTAAAATTGTTGCCAACTAAATGTTAAAAATTTTCCCAACTTTAAAATGACTGTATAATTTTCTCTCTCAGTTTTGCTTATCTCTCTATTTTTTTTATGCCTGAGATCTAGATGTTAAAATGTTTGAAGGGTTTGACTTATCTGAATGTCTGCCATTTGAATAAATGTTAAAATTGTTACCAACGTTTTATTTTGGTAATGCACGATCTAGATGTTAAAATGTTTGGAGCATTTGACTGATGTCGATGTTTACGATTTGAATATATATGAATGTTAAAATGTTACCAACCTTTGGTTCAGATTGGTAATGCATGTTGCTTGGCTGTTAATAAGGTTTGGAACATATATTTGTTTTCGTGTTTTTTGTTTTGTTGCATATTGGATATATATTTGTTGCCTACCTGTTTTATGAATTCTAGACTTTGAAACATTTTCTGAATATGAATAGGTTCTTTAAAAGTTATGGTTCTGAATATGAATAGGTTCTTTATTACACAGTTTAATATTTGATTTGAATGGCACATAGAAAAGTTATGGTTTTGCAGATTTGAACATAATTTGCACGCAGGCAAGGGATAAACACTCAGATCCAAGAGGCATCACGATCAAAATGCTGGCAAGGTGCAGAGATTTGATTCGTAGGCTATATACATATACATATACATATCTACGACTTAGATTATAAAATCCAACGTTGATGACTGTTTTCATAGGTAATAAATACATAATACAGATATATCACTCATTTTATAGAACCCCACGATGATTACTGTTTAACATTCAGCACAAACAATATATACATAATATAGTTCTATTTCTCATTTTATAGAACCCCACGCTGAAGAATGTTTAACATTCAGATCGCAGCAATAAATACATAATACAGGTGTATTGCTTAGTTCGGAGAACCCCATGCTGATGAATCTTTAACATTCAGATCACAACAATAAATATATAATATAGGTCTATCGCTCAGTTCATAGAATGCCACGCTAATGAATGTTTAACATTCAGATCGCAGCAATAAATATACCAGCGTAGATCCAGCTTTACCAAGCTCTATCATGGGTCAAGAGGGATCAAATATTTCGAGGTGCAAACCTTTTTTTTGGAGTGCAATTGTTGAAGCAGGGTTTGCACCTCTAAATATTTGATCCCTCTCGGCGCATGATAGAGCCGGGTAAAACTGGATCTACGCTGGTTTTCATTCCATTCCATATTATGTGGTTGCATTAGCTATTAATACATTACTTATTCACCTTACACATAGATGTGCACATTGCAATTTGAGAGGGAATAGTTTTAAACGGTGATAGCCTACCCAAACACAATCATCATGAATGCATGTATTTGCTACTAGTCTACTGGCTTACTACAACATATTGTCAATTAATGTTTTATTTGCTACCATGGTACCAACTTATTAGAGGTGATGATCCATTAATGCTTAGGGCTTAGTGTTGCAATGAGTTGTGCTCGTTAAAAGGAAATTTGATGATGGTTTTGTATTTTTCATGCTATGCAAATTCATGAATGTCAAATTGCTTTGCATTTTTATATAAGATGATTCTAAACACCATCTTCGCAGGCACAGTACACACCAAGTTAGGTTTCCTGAGCACTAACATTAATACGCATGATTTTGAGTATCTACCTTGTAAATTTCATGGCACTATCTTGCGGTTGTCCAGCACACTTGATTTGTGTACAGATCATATAGTTAACATTATTTTTATTGCTTTGAGGTTCTCCATGTGATGAGTGACATTTTTCGGAATGTCAAGTGCCAAACTACTAGAATTTATGATAGGTTATGGACAAAACTAGAAGTCAATTTGAGGGTTCTCATTTTCCCATACTATGTAAACATTGACTTGTGACTAGTAATCTTACATGTCAAATACGTTCAAATTTGAAATATACTTCCTCTAGCGTGGATACAACATGCATCATAGGTGATTACTAAGAAAAAGAGTGAAAACGTATACAATCATGGTGTTCATGGATCAAAGAGCTGATGATCCATTAATGCTTAGGGCTTAGTGTTGCAACATGCATCATAGGTGATTACTAAGGAAAAGAGTGGAAACGTATACAATCATTGTGTTCATGGATCAAATTTCACGTATAAATCTGGTGGTCAGTTTAATATACATCCGGTGGCAGGCGTGGTGTAGGAATCGCCTCCAAGGGCACAGCCTTGGTCATGGTCGCTCCAAACTTCTCGCTCATGTCCATTTGATGTGCACTCATGCCCTTGGGAGGTGCCCAGTCGAATGAATGGAGGAGTGAAGCCAATACCAGATGAATGATCCGACTCGCCAACGGAACCCCCACGCACATTCTCCTTCCTGCTCCGAACGGTATCAGCTCGAAATGTTGTCCATTATAATCCATGCCAATCATCTCATTATCTATAAATCTTTCTGGCATGAATTTCAGCGGCTCTTTCCAGATCTGAGGGTCCCTTCCCATCCCACACACGTTCACTAGTATTTGGCTGTCTTTGGGTATTACGAACCCGGCAACCTCACAACTGTTAACTGCACTGCGTGGGACCATAGGAATTGCCGGATGAAGTCGGAACACTTCTTTCACCACTGCACGGAGATAAGGGAGACGCTCAATGTCGCTTTCTTCCACCATTCGGTTCCGGCTGATCAGCTCATCCAACTCGGCCTGCAATCGTTTCATTTTATCTGGATTGCGTATGAGTTCTGCCATCGCCCACTCTACTGTTTTCGGGGTGGATTCACTTCCACCCAAAAATATGTCCTGAAACAAGGGATTAAACGTCAGAGAGAGAGAAACACTATGTATTAAAGCTTCAACTGTGTTCACGATAAGCTACATTAATTGTGAAAATCAGATACTATTTATCAATCAAAACAATGGTTGTCTTGTATAGTAGCAACAACGACGATGAAAACAAAAAGTTACAATTAAGTAGACTCTGATGTCGGCGAGAGTAAATTCTTCGCTTCGCATGTCGAGCAGAGCGTCCAACACATCCTTCGAACCATCGGTTTCGGCCATGGTTTTACCTCTTGTTGCCAGACGGTTCTCCATCAATTGATCAAAAATGGCATATGACCTTTTCATATGCATTCTTGTATTACGCGCCACACCTTGGGGATCCAACAAATGAAGACAGGGCAAATAGTCCGCCAAATTAAGAGATCCTCCGTACATCCCCAGTTTCCAAATACTGTCTTTGAATTCTTCGAAAGCTGGAGAGTAGGGATCGAACATGTCTTTACCAAAGATCATGTTGCCCAACAAATTAATAATGCAGTGGACCAAAGCGTCTCCAATATTTATACACTTCCCCTTCATACTTTTCTGCAGAATCAGCTGGATCGTTTGAAATATTTGAGCCTTTCTATAATGCTCCAGGGCCTCGATCCTCTTGGCACTGAAGAGCTCCGTTTTGGATATTCGTCTGAGCATACGCCAGTGAGATCCACCTTGATTCCAAATTAAGGAGGACTTGTTGTGGGAAAGACATTTGGCTGCTTCTCCCACAGGCCGCCCTGCAAGGAAATGGTCATGGGTTTTCAGAACTTCCTTTGCCATGGCTGGAGAGGAGACAACAATAACAGTTTTCATTCCGAGGGAGAGACACATGAGAGGCCCGTATTTGTTAGCAAGGTGGAACAGAGATTCGTTGGGCTTCTCAACCCATCGTAACAGATTTCCCACAATCTGCCACCCCCGAGGCCCTGGAGGAAGCCTGCAACAAGTCTTCCTCCACAAACTTAACACCAAGAGTACAATGGTTGACGTCATCCCTAGCGCTAAATGCCATAATACCCGTCCAATATCCATCGAGAGTACTTGGGCTAGATGCAATTAAAGCAACAGAAATAAAAGTGCGTATCCTCGCTTGTAAATCCAGTCACATAAATAGATGAAAATGCGAGGGTTTGGCGTGTCGACGATTTGTTTCGGGCCGGCTTTTACTGGGAACCAATAGGCATCAAGCACCAATTAATCCAATGAAAAAACATCGCTTGTAAATCCAGTCACATAAATAGATGAAAATGCGAGGGTTTGGCGTGTCGACGATTTGTTTCGGGCCGGCTTTTACTGGGAACCAATAGGCATCAAGCACCAATTAATCCAATGAAAAAACATCGCTTGTAAATCCAGTCACATAAATAGATGAAAATGCGAGGGTTTGGCGTGTCGACGATTTGTTTCGGGCCGGCTTTTACTGGGAACCAATAGGCATCAAGCACCAATTAATCCAATGAAAAAACATCGCTTGTAAATCCAGTCACATAAATAGATGAAAATGCGAGGGTTTGGCGTGTCGACGATTTGTTTCGGGCCGGCTTTTACTGGGAACCAATAGGCATCAAGCACCAATTAATCCAATGAAAAAACATCGCTTGTAAATCCAGTCACATAAATAGATGAAAATGCGAGGGTTTGGCGTGTCGACGATTTGTTTCGGGCCGGCTTTTACTGGGAACCAATAGGCATCAAGCACCAATTAATCCAATGAAAAAACATCGCTTGTAAATCCAGTCACATAAATAGATGAAAATGCGAGGGTTTGGCGTGTCGACGATTTGTTTCGGGCCGGCTTTTACTGGGAACCAATAGGCATCAAGCACCAATTAATCCAATGAAAAAACATTAATAATGCTTTTACTTGAAGGGCGTTTCACGCCCTCTTTTACTGGGAAGCCATAGGCATCAGCGAAATAGACTTTCTCCCCGAGGAGCCTTTCAAATAGGTACTGTTGCATCTTTCATCGGAGGGTATCTAATTGACAGGCTTCCCTCCCCCCAAAAAAGTCTATCCAGTGTATAAGGCCCTCCCAAAAAAAGGCTCTCCCCAATGGGCATCGATCAACAATTAAACGAATGAAAAGCATTATTTGAATATAAAATAAAATATAAAAATAGAATATAAAAATAATTAATAGTTGATTAATGGATAATTGATACTAGATACATAAATGCATAAATAATATATAATTTAAACCATTAACTTTTTATCTATCTAATGAAAAGCATTATTTGAATATAAAATAAAATATAAAAATAATTAATAGTTGATTAATGGATAATTGATACTAGATACATAAATGCATAAATAATATATAATTTAAACCATTAACTTTTTATCTATCGACATTTACCAACCAACATTTACCAACCAAAATAGCTATGCTAGTATTAAGATTCTACATCTATTCTTACCAACCAACATTTACGAACCAAAATAGCATATATTCTTATCTACTTCTTGTGAGAGTCTTAAAAATACCGAAATGAGTTTTCTTCGATCGTCAAAGGTAGGAAGTAAGTAGCACGCGCTACTCTTTGAAATATATTTTATTTTTTTATTTTGTTTGATGTGAGCGTTAGAAACTGTAGGGATGCTGCTTTAAAGTTCATGGTAATGTGATTCCTTTCAATGAAAGGATAATATGTATAGTTTGACTTTTTCCACTTATGATGTGGAAGTAATATGATTTGTTTTTACGAAAATGCAAAGTTTATTAAAAATTGTATTACAATCTATTTTACTAATAATATAATTCGTAGACTATGAGACATGTCATCCCATGGTAACTGGATTGCGGTCTCTCCAGGAGAAATATGGTTAGAAGTTAATTTTATTTATTGTGGTTTGAGATTATCCTTTCCACTGGAATTTGATGGGTAAATGCTCGTCATGGGTCAATTTACCCGTTAAATACAAATACAGCTAAGATTTTAGGGAGACCGTCAAAATCTGGCTTAGAATACAGAAAACGTTTCATATTTTGATTGTTACCGACAATTTTGACGGGTGTCCGCCATTTGAAATTCCAACCCTGCTTTCCACTGATTTTTTTGCTTGGGTTATGTAGAGGAAAGAAAATTGTGAGAACCTCTTAAGTTTAAATACGTATAATAATGGGAGAATTTTCATGATACATCGGAAAGTGTGATATATATATATATATATATATATATATATATGGGCTGATGCACAATCATGGACTCCTTTAAAGACACTTTAGATGCCACATAATACTGGAATAAATGGGAAACTCTGACTTTAGGTGACAATTAGGGGTACTTCCCTAACTTATTTGAAGATGAAGTAAAAAGAGAAAAGATAGGTAATTGAATCAACTTTCATAATATATAGCATTTATGCAGAGAAAATGTGTGTAAATGATTATAAAATTAGTTTCCGTGAAAGTGGGTTTTCAAATTTTCAGCACATCTTAACATGTATGTTTGTATGGGTGCAACAATATATGAGGTAAATGATGTCCATTTGGGATAAAATATTGCAGACATATAAAGGACAATTGTTGATGAAGTTGTCATTGATGCCAACATGTGACTTGCAGTGGCTCTTTCAGTTATCATTGATGCCACTATTGTCCCTTGTAGTGGACAAGCTTGATGAAGTGGTACAAATGACCCATTCTATGGTCATTTGTCAAAGATGGTGTGGCTCATATGTGTGGAGCCCTTGGTATGCTGTAGATGATGCCCATGAAGGTCGTGGAGCCCCTGTACTTGATTGTGATGGATGGCTATGGTCTTGCATGGAGGTATGGTGAAGAAGTTTTTGAAGAGATCCTCAAACCCACAAGATGGTCTTTAATCCCACATGCTTAATAGTGGTTGAAACACTTGGACATGTTGTTTGAGCCCTCTCTCACTTGGTGATGAAATCATTTTTGGAGCCCAATGCTTGCCCTTGATGATGGTTTGATTACTTAATTGGATGGATGCCTGAAGTAGCTGATGCTCTTGATTATGCCTTGAAGTCCACAGGCTGGTCATTGAGAAAGTCCTTGAAGCAGCCCTCTTACTATAATAATATCTTGGTTAAGGCCCTTGAAAAGGATGATGATCACCTGCATACAAGCCCATGTACAAGCAATCAAAGACAACATGGTAACAAGTCAACACTCCAAAAGCCATGAAGAAAGGTGGACAAGGTTAGTATGCTTTAAATAAGCTTGACAACAATGTATGTGAACTACTATATGCCTATTCAAAGGACAAGGTCAGCCCAGTCAATTTGGGTTGAAAAACAAAAAGTATTAAATTTAATTTTGGCAGGTCGACCTCTTAATTTGTGAAACAATAAAAATAGTTTAGCTTTTGGAAGGTCGGCCTAGTAAAAGAAATCATGGAAAATGTGTATAAATAGCAGCCTAGCTGCTAGCGTTCTCATTCAAGTGAGAAACCTCGAGGTTTTTTATAGAGCTCTGAATTTTGGGTGATTGATTGAAGACTGAGGCAGCCGCGGTCTGTGACTCTGGTGGACTACGGAAATTTTAGGTGAAAAGGAGCTCTGATTTTCATTGAAGAGAGCTGTGACAGATTCCTTGGTGAACCGAACCAACCCATCTCAAATACACAACAACAGACAAGAAAACGCTGGTCACGAAGGCATTTTCTGATCGTCTTCGCAGTCATGGCATATTCAGTATGAAGTCTGACAGTAGTAAAAAATGTGTAGAGAGGGCCCGCGAGCCACATGAAGATTGAAGGCTATGCTGTGTGGATGCTTGGGAGGACATCCACGAAAGAGGAACACGTGATAAACTTATATATATATATATATATATATATATATATATATATATATTTGGTTGTTGTAGTCACGGTGAAATTGGGTTTATGTCTGAGGAGATTTCGATGACGTTTCCTTGTTGAGATGCTATCTATTGAAGGAAGAGAGCTGTGGATATACAACAGGCCCGATCCCTTTCTCTTACATAACTTGTGGGATCAAATGGAGAGAATTTTTGCTCTGATGTTTGGTGAGAAGAGGAAAGAATTCGCAGTCAGATATTGAAGGTTGATGAGATTTCAATGCAGTTTATATGCTTTGGGAGAAGGACATAGTCATCCAAGAGGATGCACTAGGGTTTATGTTTCTTACTGTTGTAGAAGGCGTCTTGAGAAAGTCCTTTCATGTCAAGGTGAACTATAAGGAGAGGCGTTCAGTACCCACAGGATCTCATTCATTTTGCTGCCCACATGACTGAGAAATGGAGGGCGACTTCCTTACTTACCGATATATTATCAAAAAGGGAGTGCAGTCACCTGATGATTGTGGGTTTGCAAAGAAAGGGGGACGTATTCTGATCAGGTATAGTGGGTCATTTTTGTCAGATCAGTTGTGGGCCATTCCAAGTAATTCATGTCCACCTTGGAGAGGTAAAGAAGAGTTAATTGCCTTGCAAAGAAACTGATCGTCACCTACAGCCACAATCGCATCATAAAGAGGCCTGTATATTCTCAATGGGGATACATCTACAATCATTCCCAAGGTTGTTGAATTGAAGTGACTTATACCTCTCTGAGTTCATAAAAAGGGGGAGAAAAGACTATTGAGGGTTTCTGTGGCCTTATGACTGAAATCGGTACATCTGCTATGATATCTTCCAAAAGGACGCACTTGCTAGTTGACTTTCAATTCAAGGAGTAAGAAGGAAGTTGTCTTTTCCTTGAAAGTTCTGTGGAAAGGGCATGAATTCTCTGTTGGGTATATATATATCCAATATTTTACTCCACTGCTGCATAATATTTCCCAGTACAAATCGTGGATAGTTGCAGAGGGTGTTTGTCGGTCTCTTTCCTTGAAAAGACTGTTTGATGATTGATCATTCCAATTTTGAGCTTCCTATCTACTGCTGCAAAGTTGCTTGTGTGGGTAAATGTTTAAAGACTTTGGGGGAAACAAGCTGATACAGGATTTAGGCTACCTTCCTAGCCCATTTACTGTGTTTCAAGTTGCCCAAGCAGTTGAGGACATAGTGGGTTCTATGGCGTGTCTATCGAGTATATATAAACACTTCCTTGAAATCTGCTAGCATATGACATGTCGATACTTGGATGATGCCTTAACCATAATGAATGTGCAAGAAGTATTTCTCATGAACAATGATAAATTATATTGACCTTAATGACTGATTACTGTTTAGTTAAAGTTTTGATGTTTGACAGTTGTATTGTTTCCTCTTTCAACTATGACTAAACAGTCCAAGTTTTCCTTGTAAGTGTTGATCATTTTACATCATACTCCAGCTATCTCAAGCTTGGAAGAGAAAGGCTTGAAGCAGAATTCGAAGTATTGAAAAGATCCAGTATTCCGAAGGTTAGAGCAGTAGTGAAGCATTTGGGCATGAGCATACTATGCTTAAGGCAGCAACAGTAAGAGATATAGAACAATTCTTACAACAAAAAGTCAAAGGTCATTGACATGAGATGCTTTGATGATGAAATGTATGATGATGACTCGTACCCCTGATGAGTAGATGATCAGTTGTATCGATTAGAGAATGATGAGCAGATTGACAGAAATTGGGCAGCAGTATTGATGGGCAATTTTGACATGGTTGATGAGTAGAGACTGATCAACTCAACCAGCAGTGTTGACATGGTTAATGAGCAAAGCAGAGATTGTTGAGCAGACCTTGATGATTTGACAGTGACTAGAGTACAGAGGTTGTTGAGCAGCAGTGAACAAATGAACAAGATGATTGAAGAGCTGGTGTTGATGAACAACGAAGATTGAGAAGTGTGTTGCAGCAGTATTGATGAGAGAGTTGAGCAAATGATCAGCAGTATTGACCAGCAACATAATAGATTGAAGAAACAGATGATGTTGATATGACAGTGAACTTTAATTGTAAATGCAAGCTTGACTTTCTTTTTAGGTTAGGATACCTCAAACCCTTCTTAGCAGGGTCTAAGAAAACTAGGTAGGGTCCTGGATGCAGAGTAGGTTCTCTTCATATCAGTAGGTGCTGATTTTACCTCATGGTTGTAGCCAAACCAAAACTAATATAAAAAGATTACAAAATTATATTGTGTTGTGTTATTTTGTGTTATGGTTCTTGATTATTCAAATGCTTATGATATGTTTATGAAATGATTATCAGATTGGTAGAATGATGAATTGGTAGTTAATTGTGACAAGCTAAGAAAAGTTTTAAAATTGGCTTCACACTGATTCACCCCCCCTCTCAGTGTCTAACAATTGGTATCAGAGCAGACCTTCATCACAAGCCTAGCAAGCTTGAAGGAGATCCTTAGACACAATGGAGGAAAAGAAAGAGTCATCAAGCAATGACGTGCCTATACTTGATATTACAGATTATTTCAGTAAAGAAGCAAAATGAAGGCTTATCTGAAGAAGTTTGGTATTTGGGAAATTGTCATCAATCCACCCGCTCCATCAAACAAGAAAGGAAAATCAGCTGCACCGAAGGAAGCAAAGAAGGACAACACTACAGCCTTGAAGTTCCTCATGGATGGAATTCCCAGCTCAGTGAAGGAAAGTGTAGGAGAGTACACTTCAGAAAAAGAACTATGGTTCAAGCTGGAGAGTGAGTATCAGAAGGCAAGACTAGAACCTGAAAAGACAGATAAAAAATCAGAAGACAAGCCCCCAGAAGAGCTCAATCAAGAAGAAGGCAAACAAGAAGAGGACTCTAGTAAAGGTATGGACTATTGTGATTATAATGATAGCTTGTGTGATGAAATTGAGAAGGTTCTTGCAGAAGATGATGAAGGGCTATCAAAGACTGCACATGAGATACATCTCACGTTGCTAAATATTGATCTTAGAGCCAATTGGTTCCTAAGCACAGTAAATATGAACCAGAGTGATTTCACGAAGTTCAAAAGGAAAATCTTGGACTCCTTGAATGAATATCAGCAGAAGACCATGTCAATGAAAGTGTTGCTTTTAAAGCTCGAAGACAAGGACAAAGAGTTGCGAGTTCAAATGAAAGACAAGGATGCTGAAGTTGAACAATTAAAGACTGAATTGATCGATCAAAAGGAAGAATCAGAAAAGCCTACTCAAGAGCTTGAAGAAACTAGAGAGGTCAATGTTATAGTGGATTTCACCACTCCAGGTGAATCACACTTTGTATGGCCTTCCCCTGTCTCGCTGCAGACTCTTTAGACCCCATGGACCATATTTTATCCGTTGATGTTACCTTCATCATCCCTAAAAACTATATAAAATATGATACACGCGTCTTTTCCCTGATAACCGCGTACATACGCGGGTTTGACTCCTATAACCGCGTACATCGGAATGTGTGCATAAGTCCAAATCCTTTTGGAGTTTTCCTTGACTTGGATCCGGCTCATTCGACTCTTGGCCTTCCATATGCCTTGAGATCGCTTCGATTCGACCCTTCATTATCCCTTGTGAAGCTATATAAGGAACCCCTTGGTACATTGAAGGCATATAGAGAGATTGAAGCAACGAAACTATAGTCCATTGTTGCCAGAACTATACTTGAGTCTGCATCCCTTTGTCCCTTTGGAGCACTTTTGTGTTCTTCCCAAGCTTGCCTTTGCTAGTGAGCTTGCTATCGAGAGATGGAGGATTGAGGTGGTGGAGGCCCAAGCGGGGAATTCAGTTTCTCCGATTCGCAGACGTGCCATCAGAGGTTGTATCTATCTTGTAATCTCTGATTTATATTAATAAGAACTATCTTTCCTTGTCCAATGATGTGTATTTGATTGAACATTGTATCCATTGGAATATGCCAAATGCTTTTACATTATTGATTATATATGCTAGAATAGATCTAACACCATGATATATAGTATGCTTGTATTGTTTACTTTTTGTTGAGGAAGTATTATATCAATTCAAGCTGAATATTGGAAAGCTCAACGGGGATCTACTTCAACCGTCCAGAATAAGGTACGAGGTCTGATCCTTTAGTGTTAGACATTTTGTTTCTATTGCATATTGGGAAAGATTGATTTCTGGAGTCAAAGCTGTCTGTTGTGGTACCCCAAGCCATAGGAATTTCTCTCTGTAACAGAATTGGTGACTCCGCTGGGGAGTTCCTAGTAGTTTTCCTTTGGGGGTGATTTTCTTGGCATTCAATGTATTTGAATTACTCTTTCTCTCTTGTTTCTGTGTCGGGTCTAGGGGCATGTATGCCTGGTAGATTCTGATTGGAGTGAAGTTGGTCTCAGCCTGTCTGTTTGCGTTGTTTTATGCACCTTTTCTTCCTGTACGCGGGTTTTTGATTTACAGTCGCGTATACATGTGGTTTCCTCTGGGATTTCCGCGTATACACACGGGTTTACTGCGAACAGTCGCGTATACCCTAGATTTTTCCCTTTTTGTGGAAGTTAATCGGTTGCTAGGTGAATGATGTTAGTTGATGAGTCTCCTTTGGCACTGCCTGAGTCTGTTTTGACCTCTGGTTCTGACTGGAAACGTTTTTTTGTAGCCTAAATTTTTTTTTAGGAAAGTTCTTGTCATGGCATTTTCGATTTTTTGTTTGAGATTAGTGCATTAGAGTTCTTTTACCTTAGTGCTTTGCTTGAATTCTGTCTATGTGTGCTTGTAGAGTCTGAGGGTGGTAGAATCATTCTTTTGCTTTTTGCATCTCTTATATTTTCAAAAAATCCAAAAAAATTTGCTTATCATAATGCATTGCATTTTGCACTTTGCATTGTACTTGCACTAGATCTAGATTTGCTTTGGAGTACTAGTTAGGACTTCATATAGGAAAATTTGCATTCATCATTTGAAGAAAATTGTGCATTTCACGTAGTACGCATACCCTGTTTATATGGACACAATGCATTTGCATTGATTGTTACGGTGTGTATTTCACTTCTTGTTGCATCATAACACCACTAGTTGCACGACCATATCCTATTTTTGAGTAATAAAGGAAACTAAAATCAACGCTAACTAAAATGAATTACACTCTTTTCTTTTCTAGGGTGCACCAACAAGCTTAGGTTTTAGGATCTTGGAATAGTTCATTGTAAGTTAATTCTCCAAGATCACTAAACAACAACATTTAGGTGTCTGTCCAGGGAGTGTGTGAAATCCTTGGTGTAACCATTGTTCTCAGGATCCTCCTCTCAAACGGGAGTCAAGCACGAGGCAGTGTGAGCAGTTATTGATTGGGATAAACCCTACTCATAACTGAGTAGCACCGACGATATTGCTAGGATTGTATTCGTATCTGGGGACTCTTTCGGGAGTTTCGGGCTTTGCTACCCTGCCCATACGGTCAATCCCGCCTGTGACTGTCCGCCTGAGCTTTGATTATATTGAGGTGACCTTAGTGACCTTACCTAGGATATCGAGGGGGTACGTGTAGAGGTTATTCTGCATGTGTCCCGACCAGGTTGGGGTTGGACAACACAGTCACTTTACGCGTTGAAGCTGAGGGCCACAATAATTGGTTACGTACCTCCGCTTGTTGTGTATGGGAGTCTCAGGCCTCTCCTAGGCGAGACATACCTGCTTCATTCGGGAGCTCACTTATCCAGCCCTTGTTTGCTTGCATTTGGATTTAGAATTTATTAGTGATTGCTCTGTGCATGCTAGTTGGCCTAGGGTCTACGTAAATAGAGAGTCTTTGCTTTTTGTTGAGTCATTGTGGATTCGAGTGCGGTTCCACGCTATTCTCATCGGTTAGCAGGACTTCCTCCTTCCACTTCTCCTCCTCCTTTGGGAGAGAGACCTAGACAGTCTGGGCGGACTATATCACACACTGATTCACACACCATGGAGGATCATTTAGAGACTATTCCTAAGCCACCTCCTCCCATTCGTATTGATGATGGGGAACTTACTCCTACATACGATCCTTTACCTGACCTAGCTGAGTTCAGTCCCGTGATTTCCCAGATAGGATCTTTGCATGATAGACCTACTCACCCTAGGGCTAATTCCCCGTTGACACGTTAGCGGTATGGAATGCTGGATGATGCCGAGACTCACTTTCCACCCGCCAGTACTAGCTACGGTAGTTATGCTACGACTGGTTTTCCTATGCATGATTTGACATTTCATGTCGAATCCGACTCTGAGCCTAGCACTATGCCTGGGGGCAATCCCATTCCTTACCTTGCGGAGAGGTTTGGGACTACTAGTCACTTTGCACCTTCCATCCCAGTGGTGGAAGCTACATCTCATCTCCCTCCTAGGTCTAGGGTTAGCAATCTGATTAGGATACCAGGTCCGAGACGAGTGACGATAGGCACGAGTACATATCTTATTACAGATATTCCTTCGTCCTCGGTTCCGAGTTCTTCAAATGTACATCCTCCACCTTACCCATGTGGTCCTTCAAGCCAATATATGGCTACGAGTCAGGTTCGTACTACGGTTACTAGGCCAATTGTGTCTCAAGTTTATATACCACCCATTGCTTCGGGAGGATATATCCACCCTTCTAGTGGTCAGCTTGTTATGTCCAAGGCATATATACCTACTGCAGGTATGTATGTTCCTCCATCTAGAGCTTATCTTCCTACCTACGGAGTATCCCATGGGACATCACATGCGATGACCTATGGACCTTATTACGGTCCGCAGTATGGACAGGTTTCTTCACCTTACGGAGGCGGGTATCAACAACTTGCTTACTCTCCTAATTATGGATTTGTAGCTCCTACTATTCAAGGTCCACCTTACTATGGTACTTCCACGTCACCTTATACAGGTCAAATAGGAGGAGGACACTATGGCCAAGGCCATGGTGGTGCTCAAACCTATGTGAACCAGGGAGTAATCCATCAACCTCATCATGCTAAGATCCCTTTCCTCGCGATGCTTAACCTTCTTGACTTATCGAGACTTACGAACGATCCCGTGGCTCATGACCTGGCTTGGCCGGCTGACCCTACCAAGCTTCCTTCAGACATACCTAAGTTCGAAGGCAAACCGGGAGAGGATCCGAGCGAACACGTTACCACGTTTCACCTTTGGTGCTCTTCGAATTCGTTACATCAGGACTCAGTCCGCTTGCGACTATTTCAAAGCACCCTCACCGGGCCTGCGGCAAAATGGTATATAGAGTTACCAAAGGGATCTTTTACCTTGTTCGACGATCTTGCGATGACTTTTCTTAATCACTTCCAGCTACCAGTGCGCTATGACATTGGTACTGAACTCTTCTCGACATTTCGGCAAGATAAAGCCACCCATATTTCTGATCATATTCAGGAGTGGTGTAGACAGAAGAGATTAATTAAAGCCTTTATACCGCCGGAGTTCCTTCTCGAGTGGTTCCTCAAGTCTTTATTGCCATATATCGCGAAGGATGTTTCCACATCTAGAGTGCAGAATGAGGAACAAGAAATATTTAGGGCGCAGGAAATGGACTTGATTTATGCTTAGTCCAGTTTGTTGTATGAGATTATTCCCAACGCTCCTTGTTCTAGTTTCGATCCCAAGGCCAAACCTGGACCACATGCCGATGGCATTGTGGGTTGTGCAAGTGCGAAACCTGCAAATTCGGTTGCAAAACAAGTTAGTCAATTGTCGCTCAACCAATCTGCTTCGGGACAAGCTACGACTTCGTCTCAACCCGCCCAAACGGCGAGTGTACTTTCTGTGCAATCGTTGGACCAGAAGGGTAACCAGCAACCTGGACGGAATAAGAAAAAGGGTAAGAATAATAATCAAAAGGGTGGGGATAAGAATGAGAATGCTTCCAATCATGACAAGAATGGTCAGAATGCTGGTGGGGACAAGCAAGTGAAACATAAGGTTAAGTTCCCTTGCAAGCTATGTAAGGATGATCACCTCACTTACTTGTGCCCTAGAATTAATGAAGCTTCGAGACTCTTAGCACAAGGCCCAGCTATGCTAACGAACCCTTTACCGCATAACTAGAATATGAACTCGAAGTCCCAGGAGCAATCTAGTGAGAATGATCCACCAGAACCTAGTGCTCATGGGTGCATTAACATGGTCCGTGCTACCAAGGTTGTGACTCGTGCGAAAGATTATGGATCGTCACAACCCAACCCAGGAAAAGAACCTGATCCACTAGGAACCCCTTTGCGCATTGAGAAACCTGCGGACAAACCTGAAGCTGCACCTCGCATTCCTAAGGGGGTACTTAAGCGCTCGGGGCATAATCCAAATGCCCGAGCCACCCAGAATTATTCAGTTGTCGAGGATTTGGGCCATACTCCTTGTGCGATGTCTGCATTGGAAGTGCTTCAGAGTTGTCCTTCACAAAGGAAGGCTTTGCTTTCTACTCTTGGTGTGAACAGAGATTATTCTTCCTCAGTGATCAAATTTGAAACCGCAGGTCATCAGCCTGACTTTCCCTACTATGTGTCGCTTTTGGTACACGTAGAATGTCTTAATATGATCGTCAAGCACACTGTGATTGACGAGGGCGTTGCTGCATTTGTGATGTCTTTGTCCTGTTGGAAGGGTCTTGGTTCTCTTGAGTTGTCGAAGTCAGCGACTATGTTAACTGCTTTTAATGGGATATATTTTAGGCCACACGACATCATTCCTTCCCTTAAAGTCCGTTTGGGAGGGAAGACCATTGTGATAGAGGTTGAGGTGGTTGATGCGCCTCTCGACTACAATCTCTTGTTGGGTCGGAACTGGATGTATAGTATGCAAGCCATTGCTTCTTCTGTGTTTCGCGTTGTATGCTTTCCACATAATGGGAAGATTGTAACGATTGATTAGATGGCATTCAAGAATTCCCCTGTTACTGCATCTTCAAAAACTTCGGTTCCGGTCGTTGAACACTCTTAGCCGGTAACTGGGAGTGTGGGTGTAGGCATGTATCCATCCCTCATGGGAATCTTTAGTTGTCCTGCGCCGGTCCTCATGATAGGATATTGTTCTGATAGGGCTTCATCTTCTACGACGTCAGTGTCTTTTCGCACGACTCATATGGAAGATCCTTGGATTCTTCCTACATTGAGCATTTCGCGTGAGCCTGTCGAGACCAACGTGTCACTTCCTGCAACCATGATAGCTTATCAAGCCAATCTTATGGATGTTGCGGAGCCTTGTTCTTCCTCTTTGCGGACGGAGGAGGAAGACCCCTATGTGCTGCCCGCATGGGCAGTACAGTCTTCTCATTCCCACGCCTGCCTGGATACGATTTTTCCTTCTGACGAAGCCATCATCGAGGCTATGTCGGGTGTTGAGCCGCCATGGGAGGAAATTCATCATAGATCATATTTCCTTCCACCGCTTGACCATTTGGAGCATGAGGATTATAGGGAGATTCTTAGTTAGAGAGTTGGTAGTCCCATGATTCCATTAAGCTCTCTTGGTCAGATGGCTGATGGGAACATGGCAAACATATCTTCCACGATTTCTATCAACATCTCTTGAAATCCTAGCACCATTGAGAATGTTTATATTGGGGCGGATTGTTCCCAGGCTGAGATTCTCGAATATACCGAGCTATTCAAGGAATTTCGTGATATTTTTGCTTGGTCTTATGATGAGATGCTAGGTATTAACCCTCAGATTGTCGAACATGAGATTAAGACTTACCCCAACGCTAAGCTTGTTCGACAACGCTTACATGTCGTGAATCCTAGGAAAGCATCCGCCATTAAGGCAGAGATAGAGAAGCTGTTGAAAGCCGGTTTCATCTATCCCATTCCCTTGACGAAGTGGGTTTTAAACCCCGTTCCGGTGGATAAGAAGCAGGGAGCGATCCGAATATGCACTGATTTCCGCGATTTAAATTGTGCCTGTCCTAAGGATAACTTCCCCACATCGTTTATTGATCAGATTTTGGATGAGTGTGCAGGTAGCGAGGTGTTCTCCTTTATGGACGGATTTTCTGGGTATAATCAGATCCAGATTAAACCTGAGGACCAACACAAGACTGCATTTATTTGTCCTTGGGGAACGTTTGCATATCAGAAAATGCCTTTTGGCCTTAAAAATGCCGGAGATACATTTCAGTGGGTGATGACCTTGATTTTCCATGATCTCAAGTCTATTATTGAAGTATTTTTGGATGACCTCGCTGCTCATTCTCGTATGAGAATGCGTCATTCATATCACTTGAGATTGGTTTTCGAAAGATGGCAGCACAATTCGGTTCGATTAAATCCTCATAAGTGCATCTTTTGTGTAAAGTCAGGTCGTTTATTAGGATTCATCGTTTCAAAGGAGGGCATAAGAGTCGATCCCTTAAAGGTTGAGGCAATACTTCAGTTGTCTCCCCCAAAGAATATTCATCATCTTCAGTGTTTGCAAGGTATGGCAAACTTCTTGCGAAGATTTGTGGTCAATTTTTCCAATTTGACTAGAGGCTTCATGCGTCTCTTGAAGAAGGATACTCCCTTTGAATGGGATGAGCGAGCCCAGGATTCCTTTGATGCACTTAAGCGAGCCCTAGCATCGGCCCCGGTGATTAGTCCTCCAGATTATAGCCGTGATTTCATATTATATGTGGCCGCGTCTTTAGAGACGATTGGTATGGTTTTGGTTCAGGAGGAAGAGGAGCTCCAGGAGCATGTCTTATATTATCTGAGCTGAAACCTTATTGACGCAGAGATTCATTATTCTCATGTCGAGAAGCTTGCTTTAGCGATCGTACATGCGGTTCAGCGTTTGAGACATTATATTCTCCTTCGCCAGACCTTGGTTGTGGCCCATGTCAATCCATTTTAGTTCGTCCTCACACGAAAGATGATTGGGGGAAATTATAATAAATGGATTGTCATCCTGCAAGAATTTGATCTTGAATTTGTTTCGGCAAAGTCGAAGAAATCGTTGATTTTTGCAGAGCTTATATCAGATTTTTCGAGCGAGGTTGAGGAGTCGGTTTGTGAAGATACGTTTGTTGACGAACACATCTTCTTAATCACAACGTCTGACCCATGGTATGGAGACATCATAGTATATCTACAAACACAGAGGACCCCTACTCACCTCTCGCGAGATGGACGACGACGATTACGTCACATCTCTAAGAACTACCTTATAGTGGACAATACTTTGTACCGACGTGGGGTAGATTCCATTTGACAACGTTGTTTAACTCATGAGGAGGCTGAGGTTGTGCTGAATGATTGCCACGGAGGGGCGTGTGGTGGTCATTTATCTGGGCTTTCTATAGCTCAAAAGATTTTGAGAGCAGGTTATTTCTAGCCGTTGATCTTTAAACATTGTGTTGATGCGGTCAAGAGGTGCCACCCTTTCCAGGTGTTTGCACGAAATATGCACTCGAAGCCTGCTCAGTTACATCCCATTATCACCGCCAGTCCCTTCACCAAGTGGGGGCTTGATTTTATGGATTACAGCCCAGCTTCAGCTGGGGGGCACCATCATATTATAGTGGCTGTAGATTATTTCACGAAATGGGCTGAGGCAATGCCTACAGTAAAATCTGATGGTGAGACAGCCGCTCACTTTGTATTCAACCAAATCATTATTCGGTTCAGGATTCCGAGAGAGCTTGTCACTGACCATGGCTCGCACTTTCAAAACTGTATGATGGAAGAGTTGGCATCCAAGTTAGGGTATAAGCAAGAGCACTCCTCTTCTTACTACCCCCAAGCGAATGGACAGGTTGAAGTAGTGAATAAATCACTTAAGTCCATTCTCCAACGAACCATCGCACAGAGCAAGACGAATTGGCATATTATGTTATACCCTGCTTTGTGGGCATATCAAACCGCAGTTAAGACTGCCACTGGTTTTTCTCCATATCAGCTTGTGCATGGAGTGGAGTCGATATTGTCGATTGAATGCGAGATTCCTTCGTTGAAGCTAGTTGTGGAACTCTTACCAGACACTTCACCTTTGGAGGAGCGTTTGGTCCCCCTTGAGCAACTTGATGAGCAACGTCGAGATGCCTTGGTGGCTCTAGAGGTTAATAAACGTTGTGTTAAGGTCCAATATGAAAAGTCTGTCCGTCCAAGAGTGTTTAGTGAAGGAGACTTGGTCCTTTTGTGGGATCAATCAAAAGAACCCTTGGGGGCAAGGAAGTTTAATCCTATGTGGCGTGGTCCTTACGTGGTCAAGCGTGTCTTAGAGAAGGGTGCCTATGAGTTAGTCGATTACGAAGGCACAACTTTGGCGGAGCCTAGAAATGGGCTCTATCTCAAAAAATACTATGCATGATCTTTAGCCAAGGCTGCTTGTTGTATACTATTGTACAGCTTTGCATAGTTAGGTCTTTTTTATCGTGATCGGGTTTGTGATTAGTTTCCGTTTCTTGTGGCAGATGTCAATGGAATCTTCCACCTACATAGGATTCGCGGATGGTGCAAGCCATCACACTCAACACTTAGCCTCTGCTGCTTGGGTGGTTTATACTCCTATGGGTCAGGTACTGTCTTCAGGAGGTGTATGTCTATGGCCATCTTCCAACAATGTTGCTGAATATAGTGCCGTTATCGAGCTTCTACGCGATGCCATTTCACATGGTGTTCTATCTCTTTAGGTACGTCTTGATTCGGAGTTAGTAGTGTCACAACTCAATGGTTTGTACCATGTTAGAGATCCGACGTTATTAAGAAGATTCTTACATGTGAGATTGTTAGAACGACAATTTGACAGTATTACATATATACACATTCCAAGAAATGATAATCAAGTTGCTGACTCATATGCTAACTACGTGTTAGATTGGCATTTGTTTCATTCATAATAAATTAATCACAAACATTTTTACACATGTAAATAAATAAACCGATCACCATAAAACTTTTTATATATATCAAAATGTGGTAATACATAGTGTCATATACAAAGGTGGAGCTTTCAAAGCTTCCATCATATAATACACGGTCGTACAAAACATATATACTCCCAGGTGTCTAATCCTATGGAGGGGGAGGGTTGTGATCATGATATGTCACTACGGCTCTAGCTAGCCGTCAGAATAAACGCACCCATGCGCGTGGCACACCCACCACCTATCGCTGCATGGCCTCAGGCAAGTCATCGACTTGCGCCATGGGAACCCTGTGAGTCAGTCGCACAAAGTTGGTATGAATGCCCTGGAGCATTTGCTCCGCATCCGCACCTGTGATGTCATCCCCTCTTCCCCTCCGTCTATGACGTGGGAAGCCCTTTGGTCGCTGTGGTCCTACATCTGCACATGAGTGGTAGATGTCACTATGTGTTGTCACGCAAAAAACATGTCTTTTTGATTTCACATAATCAAGAAAATACAAAAAAATGAAATAACTCAAAAAATTTTAAAAAGAGTGAGAGTCGAGATTCGGTACCTATCTCTCCATATGTCGATCCTGGTGGTAATGGCATGTTTGGGTCCCCTCGGAAATCTATCCCTCCATAGGGGTAGTCATCTATGGCAACAATCTGTCGTCGCCACCATGGAAATAAGTCAGCTAGATATGGGTTGGCCACCCTACCACCCCCCAGTCTGCGCATAGCATCTGCCCAACGTTGTTGGGCCGGATCTCGAACCCCGTGGAGAGGAACATCCACTATAGGGCTCAATCCTGGAACACGCTCGAAGAAAAACGTGCTCAATATGCTGTTGAACCCGAAGTTCCGTATCCTACCTGCCTTACACTCACTGAGCCGGTGTTTCATGTTGCTCAGTAGTGTAGTACTCTAGTCGTATATGGTCGGTATCATACACTCCACCGCATAGTACGTCAGTGGCCACGAGGTCTGATGGAGTGAGGCTAAGCCTGCTATCCTGCCCAGTGTCAGTAGTATGGCCTTTAGGCCCAGCACCTGTATAACATTGGTAGGGACTTGACTCCCCACCTTCTCAGTATCTGGGTAGTAGTACACAGCTACGTACTCATCGATAGTAAGCCCACCGCCTGGCCCACCTCGGGAATGAAGGTTCAC
Organism: Pseudotsuga menziesii; assembly: GCA_001517045.1. Lineage (NCBI taxonomy): Eukaryota > Viridiplantae > Streptophyta > Pinopsida > Pinales > Pinaceae > Pseudotsuga > Pseudotsuga menziesii. The sequence continues at coordinate 23,201 of LPNX010022207.1, forward strand.
CACCTCCCCTCGTCTAGATAGACCTGTGATGAAGTATATGTCTTCCACCTCTATAGTGAGAGACTTCCCATCTATCCTGAAGGACTCTGAGTCTGGATCCCAATAGTTTACCAGCATCTCTAGCAGTCTTGGTTTGGCTCTCAAGCCACCAGGGCACCAGAACTTGTAGAGTCCACATCTTCTAAGAGCTTGTTGAGCTATCATGTCACCCCTTACATTTTCCTCTACTTCACCATGCTCACACTCTCTCCATTCTAGCACCATCTTGCATGAGAAATTACCCAATTGTCCATTAGATTCTTCTAAATCCACTTGTGCGGCGTCATACGCGACTATTTTGCAAACAGCCGCGTATGTACGTGGTTTCCAGTCTCTTTTCCGCATATAGCCAGCCCTATACGCGGAAAAAGCTTTGATACCTGCGTGGGCCGCAACGCTCATGTAGAATTGGCCTGAACTACCTCATTTTACCATGAAAATCAACAAAAATTATATTGAAATGCATGAGGAGAGCATGAGTAACTACCTGGAAGAAACGGTTGTGAATTCCGCCGGCTGGATCTCCTAGAATTTGCAGTTGAATATCAGAGCTCCAATGGGTAAAAGTTTCAAATGATTCATATTTTTTACTATTTATAGAAAATTTTCCAAATATTTGAAAATTTTTACCCCCTTTCCCATAGTTTTGATAGTTTCTAACCATTTTGGACCGTTTCTGACATTATGTGTGATGTAGAAGACCATTTTCAATGCCGTTTCAGCCTTTGGATTAACCCGTTCATACTGATCTCAGGTATCACATCTACACTGGCATATAGGTTAGGTTCACCACCATTTGCATTTTGCATGACCTTATGACCATGTCACCATGACCTTAGGTACGAACCCACTCTATTATGTCATGGAACCTTCTTGCTGCTATAGAAGTGGCATGATGTGAGTGGTAGAGCTTCACCTTAGATGGGTACCCTAGTTAGCGCCTTATTTGCATTTGGTGCCCATGCCGATGTTTTCTCCTTTAGGGTGTGGGAGTCCATTGTATAGTATTTCCATGACATTTAGCAAGAGCCTCATACTCCTCTTGATCTTATGCTGGCCTGTTTCCCCCCGGACTCCCCTTATGTCAAGTTGTGAATGCATTATCATGAACTTTACCTGCCTTATTGAGCTTTATGCCGGCTCCCCTGACATTGCGTTTCAGCCATATAGCCCGAGCTTGTCTCATGTGTAGCCATGCAAAGCCATTTTTATATCCTTCGCAGCTTGATTCCCTTTTTACCGGGAGGGGATTTTCCCCTGAGTGTCGATATCCTACACATGTATCCTTGCATTGAACATAGGTATGTTCAACTGCTTGGAACTAGTTTGTTTTCCCTCATGACACTCGTCTCCTCCTAGTTTGTAACTATAAAGCTAGTTTATTCTTTTTTCAAGCTTTTCAAATAACTG
>LPNX010022207.1:26405-41188 GCA_001517045.1 Pseudotsuga menziesii
CAGAACTATACTTGAGTCTGCATCCCTTTGTCCATTTGGAGCACTTTTGTGTTCTTCCAAAGCTTTCCTTTGCTAGTAAGCTTGCTATCGAGAGATGGAGGATTGAGGTGGTGGAGGCCCAAGTGGGGGATTCAGTTTCTTCGATTCGCAGACGTGCCGTCAGAGGTTGTATCTATCTTGTAATCTCTGATTTATATTAATAAGAACTATCTTTCCTTGTTGAATGATGTGTATTTGATTGAATATTGTATCCATTGGAATATGCCAAATGCTTTTACATTATTGATTATATATTCTAGAATAGATCTAACACCATGATATATAGTATGCTTGTATTGTTTGCTTGTTGTTGAGGAAGTATTATATCAATTCAAGATGAAGATTGGAAAGCTCAACGGGGATCTACTTCAACCGTCTGAAATAAGGTACGAGGTCTGATCCTTTAGTGTTAGACATTTTGTTTCTATTGCATATTGGGAAAGATTGATTTCTGGAGTCAAAGATGTCTGTTGTGGTACCCCAAGCCATAGGAATTTCTCTTCGTAACAGTCAATCATGATCTGAAGACTCAGCTGGATAAAGCCAAGAGGACAGAAGAAATATTGAAGAGTCAGCTAGAAGAAAAGAAGGAGACAGTCCAGAAGTTGGAAATGGAGGTAGTTGGTCTTAGGAAGAAAGGTAAGAAGAACAAAGCCTTGGTCAAGTTCCAGGATAGTTCAATTGTCCTAGATAATATCTTAGATTGCCAAAGATATCCACTTGACAAAACTGTTCTTGGTTACAAGAAGAACAAAGAAAAATCTGAAGATGACTCTTGGTCTCCGAGGACTCCAGAAGCAGGTCCATCAACGTCCAAAGCTGCTCCCCATGCACCTGCACATGACAACAAGGATTTTGGAATTTCAAATATGAAACAAGGAGTTAGGTCTATTCCTCAAAGCAACTTCATAAAAGAAAAAACTCCAAGACCTAGGTATGAAAGTGGCTTCAATGGTTATTGTTATTTTTGTTCTAACTTTGGTCATAAGGCTATGGATTGTAGTTTCTTTGGAAGAAGAAGGGCTGGAATCCCTAATGACTCAGTTAGATGTTGGACATGCAATCAAGTCGGACATGTTGCTGCCACATGCCACACATTGAGGTGCTACACCTGTAGTGGGTTTGGACACAAATCCCAAGAATGTGCCAGTCAAAGAAGTCAACCAAGAAGGAGTACTCCATACACATCAGCAAGAAGATTTGAAGATCAGAAGACAAATTTCTATAGTCAAGGACACTCTCAAGCATGGAGAAATGAAGTTGATCAAAGAAGTGTTAGAAGCTCCAATTGCTCAGTCAGATGTTGGTCATGCAACAATGTTGGTCACATTGCTGCACATTGTTGTACGATGAGGTGTTATAGCTGCAGTGGCCTTGGGCACAAAGCTCAAGATTGTTGGAGTACATGAAAACAATCCTTGAGAAGTTACCTAGACAACTCATCAAGGAAAGCCAGTACAAATGATGGAACAAATTCTCAAAGGAAAGAGTCCAAGAAGCAAGTATGGATGAGGAAGACAGAGCCGTTGCAGATAGGAGAGGTTGATCAGAGCAGGGAGGATGGCTGCCATATGGCAAGCCAAGTGTAAGGTCTCTCAAAGACCTTAACACAACTTGAGTTCATAAGGTTGGAGAATGAACTCAAAGGAGAAAGGATGGTTACTCCAGACATACATACAGGTCCTAGGATCATGCATATTGACAGGGGGATCGGTCAGCAGTGATCAGAGATTTCAGACACAGGTATGTGGACACCCTTTTCCATTGATGCCAAAGGGGGAGAAATGAAGACAAAGGGAGAGATGAAGACAAAATGGGAGCATGCTCATAGGAGGAGCATGCCATTGCTTTCATCAATGACAAAGGGGTAGATTGTTGATGAAGTTGTCATTGATGCCAACATGTGACTTGCACTTGCTCTTTCAGTTATCATTGATGCCACTATTGTCCCTTGTAGTGGACAAGCTTGATGAAGTGGTACAAATGACCCATTCTATGGTCATTTGTCAAAGATGGTGTGGCTCATGTGTGTGGAGCCCTTGGTATGCTGTAGATGATGCCCATGAAGGCCGTGGAGCCCCTGTCTTTGATTGTGATGGATGGCTATGGTCTTGCATGGAGGTATGGTGAAGAATTTTTTGAAGAGATCCTCAAACCCACAAGATGGTATTTAAGCCCACATGCTTAATAGTGGTTGAAACACTTGGACATGCTGTTTGAGCCCTCTCTCACTTGGTGATGAAATCATTTTTGGAGCCCAATGCTTGCCCTTGATGATGGTTTGATTACTTACTTGGATGGATGTTTGAAGTAGCTGATGCTCTTGATTATGCCTTGAAGTCCACAGGCTGGTCGTTGAGAAAGTCCTTGAAGCATCCCTCTTACTATAATAATATCTTGCTTAAGGCCCTTGAAAATGATGATGATCACCTACATACAAGCCCATGTACAAGCAATCAAAGACAACATGGTAACAGGTAAACACTCCAAAAGCCATGAAGAAAGGTCGACAAGGTTAGTATGCTTTAAATAAGCTTGACAATAATGTATGTGAACTACTATATGCCTATTCAAAGGACAAGGCCATCCCAGTAAATTTGGGTTGAAAAACAAAAAGTATTAAATTTAATTTTGGCAGGTCGGCCTCTTAATTTGTGAAACAATAAAAATAATTTAGCATTTGGAAGGTCGGACCAGTAAAAGAAATCGTGGAAAATGTGTATAAATAGCAGCCTAGCTGCTAGTGTTCTCATTCAAGTGAGAAACCTTGAGGTTTTTTATATAGCTCTAAATTTTGGGTGATTGATTGAAGACTGAGTTAGCTGCGGTCTGTGACTCTGGTGGAATGAGGAAATTTCGAGTGAAAAGGAGCTCTAATTTTCATTGAAGAGAGCTGTGACAGATTCCTTGGTGAACCGAACCAACCCATCTCAAATACACAACGGCATGCAAGCAAATGTTGGTCACGAAGGCATTTTCTGATCGTCTTCGCAGTCATGGAATATTTAGTATGAAGTTTGACAGTAGTAAAAAATGTGTAGAGAGGGCCCATGAGCCACATGAAGATTGAAGGCTATGTTGTGTGGATGCTTGGGAGGACATCCACGGAAGAGGAACACGTGATAAAATTTGATATATATATTTATATATATTGGTTGTAGTCACAGTGAAATTGAGTTTATGTCTGAGGAGATTCCAATGACGTTGGGTTTATGTCTGAGGAGATTCTCATGGCATTTCCTTGCTGAGATGCTATCTATTGAAGGAAGAGAGCCGTGGATATACAACAGGCCCGATCCCTTTCTCTTACAGAACTCATGGGATCAAATGGAGAGAATTTTTGCTCTGATGTTTGGTGAGAAGAGGAAAGAAGTCGCAATCAGATATTGAAGGTTGATGAGATTTCAATGGAGTTTATATTCTTTGGGAGAAGGACGTAGTCATCGAAGAGGATGCACTAGGGTTTCTGTTTCTTACTGCTATAGAAGGCGTCTTGAGCAAGTCCTTTTATGTCAAGGTGAACTAGAAGGAGAGGTGTTCAGTTCCCACAGGCTCTCATTCATTCCGCTGCCCACATGACTTAGAAATGGAGGGAGACTTCCTTACTTACTGATATATTATCAAAAAGGGAGTGTAGTCACCTGGTGATTGTGGGTTTGCAAAGAAAGGGGGACATATTCTGATTAGGTATAGTGGGTCATTTTTTTCACATAATTTGTGGGCCATCCCAAGCAATTCATGTCCATCTTGGAGAGGTAAAGAAGAGTTAATTTCCTTGCAAAGAAACTGATCGTCACCTATAGCCACAATCGCATCATAAAGAGGCCTGTATATTCTCAATGGGGATACATCTACAATCATTCCCAAGGTTGTTGAATTGTAGTGACTTATACCTCTTTGAGTTCATAAAAAGGGGGAGAAAAGACTACTGAGGGTTTCGATGGCATTATGACTGAAACTGGTACATCTTCTATGAGATCTTCCAAAAGGACTCACTTGCTAGTTGACTTTCAATTCGAGGAGTAAGAAGGAAGTTGTCTTTTATTTGAAATTTCTATGGAAAGGGCGTGAATTCTCTATTGGGTATATATATATCCAGTCTTTTCGTTCACTGCTGCATAATATTTCCTAGTACAAATCGTGGATAGTTGCAGAGGGTGTTTGTCAGTCTCTTTCCTTGAAAAGACTGTCAGATGATTGATCATTCCAATTTTGAGCTTCCTATCTACTGCTGCAAAGTTGCTTGTGTGGATAAATGTTTAAAGACTTTGGGGGAGACAAGCTGATACAGGATTCAGGCTACCTTCCTAGCCCATTTACTGTGTTTCAAGTTGTCCAAGCAGTTGAGGACATAGTGGGTTCTATGGTGTGTCTACCGAGTATATATAAACACTTCCTTGAAATCTGCTAGCATATGACATGTTGATACTTGGATGATGCCTTAACCATAATGAATTTGCAAGAAGTATTTCTCATGAACAGTGATAAATTATATTGACCTTAATGACTGATTACTGTTTAGTTAAAGTTTTGATGTTTGACAGTTGTATTGTTGCCTCTTTCAATTATGAATAAACAGTCCAAGTTCTCCTTGTAAGTGTTGATCATGTTACATCATACTCCAGCTATCTCAAGCTTTGGAAGAGAAAGGCTTGAAGTAGAATTCAAAGTATTGAAAAGATCCAGTATTCCGAAGGTTACAGTAGTAGTGAATCATTTGGGCATGAGCATACTGTGCTTAAGGCAGCAACAGTAAGAGAATATAGAACAATTCTTACAGCAGAAATTCAAAGGTCATTGACATGAGATGCTTTGATGATGAAATGTATGATGATGACTCGTACCCCTGATGAGTAGATGATCAGCTGTATCGATTAGAGAATGATGAGCAGATTGACAGAAATTGGGCAGCAGTATTGACATGGTTGATGAGTAGAGACTGATCAACTCGACCAGCAGTGTTGACATGGTTGATGAGTAGAGAATGATCAACTCGACCATAATTGTTGACATGGTTGATGAGCAAAGCAGATATTGTTGAGCAGACCTTGATGATTTGACAGTGACTAGAGTACAGAGGTTGTTGAGCAGCAGTGAACAAATGAACAAGATCACTGAAGAGATGGTGTTGATGAACAACGAAGATTGAGAAGTGTGTTGCAGCAGTATTGATGAGAGAGTTGAGTAGATGATCAACAGTATTGACCAGCAGCAGAATAGATTGAAGAAACAAATGATGTTTATATGACAGTGAACTTTAATTATAAATGCAAGCTTGACTTGCTTTTGAGGTTAGGATACCTCAAACCCTTCTTAGCTGGGTCTAAGAAAACAAGGTAGGGTCCTGGATGCAGAGTAGGTGCTCTTCATATCAGTAGGTGTTGATTTTACCTCACGGTTGTAGCCAGACCAAAACTAATATAAAAAGATTACAAAATTATATGGTGTTGTGTTCTTTTGTGTTATGGTTCTTGATGATTCAAATGCTTATGATATGTTTATGAAATGATTATGAGATTGGTAGAATGATGAATTGGTAGTTAATTGTGACAAGCTAAGAAAAGTTTTAAAAATGGCTTCACACTGATTCACCCCCCCTCTCAGTGTCTAACATATGGGCCTAGTGCAACACTATTTATTTGGAATTTTTCATGAATTATTTTATTTATTATTAATTATTGAAGTCAGAAAAGCTTGAAATTAAAACCTTATGTGCGGGTGCAACACTTTAGGGGCAAAAATTAATGAAATCCTTTATTTCTAAATATAAGATCGTAGAGCTTGATATCGTCTAGTGCACCATATAGTTTTTTTGGGAAATGGTGATGGAAATCAAAATTTATATAACAAACAATCGATGTATGTATTTTCAAAAACTGATGTGTGTAATTTAGAAAAGTAATTATAAATAAATAAAACATAGTTTTGAAGGAAAAAATTACATATTCAAAATCATCATTTCGTACTCTACAATATCCTACATTTTCATAAAAAAATATTGTGTATGCCATATCAAAACACGCCATCTAAACTAACCATATTGATAGAGTTCTAAAAGACAAGCAATAGCCCTGGTTGATTTGTCCTAGCCAATAGGTTTGGTATTCCAAAGCTGCTTCCAAACCTAATACCAAACCTTAATCCCACCAATTATTTAAATTTTAAAATAATGCATATGCGATATAACGCATATGCGATATAATGCATATGCGTTATAGCTTATTCATATCACATATTCGATATAATGTATATGCGATATGATAAAGCTATAACGCATATGTGTAAATTATGTTGTGATGACATGAGTACCACTTGAACTTGTAGGGAATAATTATACTGTTCCTTTTGGAGTCATAACTTTCACCTACAGACCGTGTTTGATAAAAACAAACCATTGTTGGATAGATATTGGTATATATAATTCACTGAGGGAACTAAAGACATATGTACTCCACATCTAAGCCTTACAATTTCACTACTTTGATCCTCCAAGGAAGGATTTACCATTAGGGTATGTTATTACAATTGTTAGGTTCTAACCAAAACTAACCCTTGTATGTCTCATGTTAAATATTAGCAATTCTATAGAATCAATTTAAGGTCATATGGTAACTATGTAAAATCATTTTGGATAGTTTTCACAATACAATTAATTTAAATGCATGTGCAACTTTTATAAATTGATTTTCCTTCCTACTTTTGTGTCCCTTTAGGTGCCTAGTTGAATGACAATTTTATGTATTATTTATCATGTGTAACATCAATTATATCAAAAACATATTTTGATATTCTCAATTTCTTCAAAAGGTTTATTGTACTCAAAACTCGACTAAAATTAAAATCACACTCAACTAAGGTGCTTGATAGAATTATGTTCAGAGCTAATTTATGTGGCATGGCTTCTAGATTCACAATGCCACTAGCTACTTGGAAATTGTATGGGTGGTGGGTTCCCGCTATAGCTTACTTCATGGAAGTTATCTAATGTTGCTAGCATAATTGAACTAGGTAAATTCTAATGGTGCTATAGGTAAATTTTAACTAATTTTTTTTTTCCTAATGCATCATTGTTCATCACCCTCATCCTCATCATCATCACCACCCTCATCCTCATCATCATCATAATCACCCTCATGCTCATCCTCATCATCATCATCATAGTCATCATCCTCCTGCTCCTCCTCATCTTCATCATTGTTCATCATCATCGTCATCACCATCACCCTCATCAGCCTCATCATCATCATCATCACCCTCATCCTCATCAGCTTCATCTTCACCCTCATCCTCATCCTCATCATCACCCTCATCCTCCTCCTCATCATCATCATCGCCCTTATCATCATCACTATTTATATTCATATTACTTTTTATATTAATATAAAAAAAAAATTGTGGTTTAATGGATAGGTAGGTAAGAGAGAAAAAAAGTAAAATAAAATTTTATTATATTTTCGTAACATTAAAAATATTTTTTATTTTTTATTTTGTTAGTATTTAAATGTTTTATTTATTTTTGGATGTAATAATTAAATATATTTATTTTTTAAATATTATTTAATAATATTAAAAATACTAAATATCTTTTATTTAGTATTTCAAGATAAGTCTATTTAAAATTAAATATTATTTAGTTTTCTTTTTAAAAAATTGATTAATAAATGTTTTTAGTATTTCAAAATGTTTCCACTACAATTTTAACTAATGAGAAGGTTATGATTTAGAGGATTTGGAAGTAGTGATCAAATAAAATATTCTATATTTATTAGTTAAAGTTTATTTATCTTATTTCGAGGTGATCTTTTCAAGAACTTAACCAATGTGAGGTTGATATGGAGTTAGCTATTGTCAAATAAAAATATGACACATAATCATTATGTGTCCAACTCAACCATAATGATTGACCAAATATATTGAAATTCTATTGGTTTAAAAATTCAACTCAATCCAGCTCATCCATGGCACAGTTTTTTATAAGGCCCATTTTAGACCCCAAATTTCCTCTAATGATGATGATGATGATCATCATCATCACCCTCATCCTCGTCACCATCATCATCATCCTCATCCTCGTCCTCCTCCTCCTCCTCATCACCCTCATCTGCATCAACTTCATCATGGTCATCATCCTCATCCTCTTCCTCCTCATCATCATCACCCTCATCCTCCTCCTCCTCCTCATCATCATGGTCATCATCATCATCACCCTCATCCTCATGGTCATCATCATCATCATCCTCCTCCTCCTCCTCCTCATCACCCTCATCCTCATCATCCTCATCATAGTCATCATCCTCCTCATCATCACCCTCATCCTCATCCTCATCATCATCATCATCCTCATCATCATCATCATATTCATCATCATCACCCTCATCCTCATCATCATCATCATAGTCATCATCCTCCTCATCATCACCCTCATCATCATCATCATCATCATCATCATCATCATCATCGTCGTCACCCTCATCCTCATACTCATCATCATATTCATCATCCTCCTCATCATCACCATCATTGTTCATCATCATCTTCATTGTCACCCTCATCCTCATCATCCTCATCACCCTCATCCTCATCATCGTCAACCTTGATCCTCATCAGCAATGTTCATCACCCTCATCCTCACCATCATCATCATCTTCATCAACACCCTCATCCTCATCATCATCATCATATTCATCATCCTCCTCATCATCACCATCATCCTCATCCTCATCTTCATCGTCACCCTCATCCTCATCATCCTCATCACCCTCATCAACTTCATCACCCTCATCCTCACCATCATCATCATCTTCATCGACACCCTCATCCTCCTCATCATCATCATATTCATCATCCTCATCATCATCACCATCATCCTCATCATCATCTTCATCGTCACCCTAATCCTCATCATCATCAACCTCAATCCTCATCATCATCATTCATCACCCTCATCCTCATCCTCATCCTCATCATCATCATCATCATGGTAATCATCATCATCATCATCATCATGGTAATCATCATCATCACCCTCATCCTCATCATCATCATCATCATAGTCATCATCTTCCTCATCATCACCCTCATCCTCACCATCATCATCATCATCATCATCTTCATCGACACCCTCATCCTCAACATCATCAGCATATTCATCATCATCATCATCATAATCCTCATCCTCATCCTCATCCTCATCCTCATCCTCATCCTCATCATCATCATCACCCTCATCCTCATCATCATCATCATCATCATCACCCTCATCCTCATCATCATCATCATAGTCATCATCCTCCTCCTCATCACCATCATCTTCATCGTCACCATTATCCTCATCATCATCACCATCCTCGTCCTCATCATCGTCATCATCATCATCATCACCCTCATCCTCATCCTCATCATCACCCTCATCCTCGTCCTCCTCCTCCTCCTCATCATCTTCATCGACACCCTCATCCTCAACATCATCAACATCCTCATCATCATCATCATAATCCTCATCCTCCTCCTCCTCATCATCATCACCCTCATCCTCTTCATCATCATCATGGTCATCATCATCATCATCATCATCATCATCATCACCCTCATCCTCATCATCATCATCATAGTCATCATCCTCCTCATCATCACCGTCATTGTTTGCCATCATCTTCATCGTCACCATCATCCTCATCATCATCACCATCCTTGTCGTCATCACCATCATCATCATCATCATCACCCTCAACCTCATCATCATCATCACCCTCCTCCTCCTCCTCCTCCTCCTCCTCATCATCCTCATCCTCATCGTCTTCGTCGACACCCTCATCCTCAACATCATCAACATCCTCATCCTCATCATCATCATCATCATAATCCTCATCCTCATCGTCATCATCATCATCACCCTCATCCTCACCCTCATCCTCATCATCATCATCATGGTCATCATCATCATCATCATCATCATCACCATCACCCTCATCCTCCTCCTCATCATCATAGTCATCATCATCACCATCATCTTCATCGTCACCATCATCATCATCATAATCACCATCCTCGTCATCATCATTGTCACCATCCTCATCATCACCATCACCCTCATCCTCATCATCATCATCATGGTCATCATCATCGTCGTCATCATCATCATCATCCTCATCCTTATCATCATCTTCATCCTCATCATCATTGTTCATCAGCCTCATCCTTACCATCATCAACACCCTCATCCTCATCATCATCGACACCCTCACCCTCATTGACACCCTCATCCTCATCATCATCGACACCCTCACCCTCATACTCATCATCATCATGCTCATGGACACCCTCAATGTTCATCACCCTCATCCTCATCATCATCGACACCCTCACCCTCATACTCATCATCATCATGCTCATGGACACCCTCAATGTTCATCACCCTCATCCTCATCATATCTAGATAAATGTAAATTCCACATTTTCATTGAGCACTAAATCGCATATGCAATATATCTCATATGCACTAAATCACATATGCGATATATCGCATATGCATTATGGAAAACATGTAAAAACTTGCCCGTTCATTAAAAAGATGGAATTCAATATCGCATATGCGATATATCGGAGGTGCGTTATATCGCATATGTGATATGTGTTTTATAGAAAATGTAGGGTGGCGTCATGTTGGTCAGCTTTAACATATCAAAAGACATAATTCGTCTAAACCCACGCACAGAGAACTATTCGACATGCAATTTTTTATCATTACTTACATAATTCCATAGTTTTGTATAGGTTTGGGTGGATTTCAATGGGGAATGTACGTAATAGAGGACGAAAGTCAGCAAGGAAGGTGCTTACACCGGAAGAAGCAGAAAATAAAAAACAAAAAAAAGGGAAGATTCAAGAAATCGTCGGCATTCATTACATGAGCAAATAGTTCCCATTCCCCCTCAACAGATACCTGACGTAGAGGCTGAGGAAGATAATGCAACGTTGAAAGAATTTGGTTATACGGAAGTTGATATTATTCATCCATTAGTAGATGGAAAATCTTGTGAAGAGTTCAATAATTATGTTCCTCCCGATGTAAATGTGACTCAACAACAACCATGTTTGATGGTTCAATCTCCTAATCAAAGTTGTGATCCGGTAGTGGATGTAAACGTCACTCCAGCATTTCAAATGGCAAGAAATTTTGCATCAAAATGAAAGAGAACTCCTAAACAAATACAAGTGGACGAGAGTGGATTGACTTCCATGGAAGGTAATGTGGCTAAACGCACTATCCTTCATCATTCTTCTCAAATAATGAAACAATATTTTGATAACAAATCTGAAGCCGGTAAATGCCAACTGTCTTTAGCTTTACTTAAATCTAGAAATATGGAAACTGTTAGAAGAAATTTAGGCATAACAACAATGAACAATATCGAATTAAGTAATCACATTGTTAAATCTCTTGCTGCTGCATTCACATCGATTGGTAAAAAAACTCGTTCAAAAGACTGTAATGTGGCTCAGCGTGTATTGGCTAAATCAATTGTATGTAGATCCACAAGACAACATCATTTACTTAAATGCACATCACAAATTGTTCATTTACATCCAAAGACACTTAACAAATATTTATTAAGAAGAGACAACCTGGATGTAGAGGGACAAATGGAAACAGTATGGGCATTTAGCGGTAGGTTGCCCTGCAAAGACATGAAGTTAGTCGAAGCAATGAAGGGCCTAGTGCAAACATTTTGGCATGATAACACTATGCCTTCTTCTAACACAAAGGATGTGTTAAAACATTGTAGGGGTTCTCATCACACTGAACCTCATGTTCAGCATTATCTTGACATGACACAAACTCAACTGTTCGAGATGTTTAAAGTTTCCCACGTAGAGCTAAGGCTCGGGAAAAGATATTTTGAAAAATGAAATCCTTGGTATGTTAGAATCAATACCATCCAAAACACTTGTTGTTGTAGATACCACATAGAGTTTGACCTATATTACCATACATTTTCACATATACGTCATTTTTTGCATCCTAACCATGTGCAGGAATGCTCAAGTACAGTACCACCAATGTCATCCAGAGATTTCATCCATAGAAACATGTGTTCGAGGAAATATGGGAAAACAAATTACTTAAAACAATGTGTAGATGGTTCTTGCAACAATTGTGGTGGGCTATCCTTATGGTCTGATTGCATCCATGAAAGTGAAGAGCAAGCATTCGGGAATGCAATTGTCGATAAGCAGAACTCTTAGTATGATACATATCAGCTAAATGATGGGAAAGAAAGTAGGAATATTAAATTGGTGACTTCACAGGTAAATTCTTGAATATTGACAAATTAATATTCATGTACACATTTTTTTATGTGGTTTATTGACATATTAATATTCATGTACCAGGTGCGAGTATGTGATTTTATTCCATAGTTTTGTGGAAAGATCCAACAGTACATTCAACATGTCAATATGGCATGGTGGCAAGATGAGCAATTCAGAATATGCCGGGACACCTTACCTCTCGGAACAATACTATTAGTGGTTGACTTTGCAGAAAATTACACCCTACAACCACAAAATGAAATTCAAAGTCAATACTATCACTCAGAGCAGGTGAGCATAATCGTGCATATCACATATCGACATGGGCAAGATAGCAATGAAGAGAAACGTGTGATACTAAAAGAAATTCAATTCTACATAAGTGACGACCAGACCCATGACATCCATTACATGCAACATTGCTTTAAATTATTCTATGATGACGTGATAGCTATGGATATACCATTTTATCGCCATTTCATTTGGTCAGATGGTTGTGCTAGACAGTTCAAGAATGCACATGTATTTGAATAGTTGTGTTTGTTGCACATAAAATACAAGGTGCCACATGTATGGAACTACTTTGAAACTAGTCATGGAAAAGGAGAGCACGATGGTGCTGGTGCACACATTAAAACTGCCCTTCGAAGGGAAGAGATGAAGTTTACAAGTGCTCTCCTTCGAGACACTACATCTATAGCCCAATGGTCTGCATCTGTCATGGGAGAACAACCAACAAGGAAACACTTAGTGCAAAGAATATTTTGGGAGGTTACAAATGTGGACTGATCACAAACACCTCAGGTGAACACAGTGCATGGAAATCGACAGTTTCATTCAATTATAAGCTCAGACAACTCAGCCCTACAAATTTGGACAAGATTGAAGGCTTGCTTTTGCAGTTCCTCTAGCATCGGTGAATGGGGTTATTGTGAGCATACAGATACCGTTGATACATGGGATTGAGTGACACTTGGCACCAATTTCAATGGGGGTAATGAAATATACCATCTGAAAGACAATCAAACACATATTTCTAGAGACTATGATCACATATCGGATCTCATACAAGCAGGTACATGAGTAGTACCTAAATAAGAAAATGCATTTATGTATTGTTTACTCGACCTTTGTAGAATTTAATTTATGTAGAAATTAGAAATGCAAGACCTTATTTACAAAATGTATTATTAACTCGACCTATTTCCTTTCACAGGTAATATATATGCAATGGTTTCCCCCCCAAAAAATGAATGGGTAACTGACTATTGGTTGGCACGTTGCTTAAAGGGGAAACAAGCCCTTCTAGAACCTGTTATAGATGATGAAAATATTGAATTCCTAACCGGCTTGATGATTATAAAAGGGGAATACTTGACACTTGCAGCACAACAGAAAAGGAAGGGTGGGTTTGTATATCAGGATTATAGATGAGGAGCTATTGTATACCACTTCACCAACCTATTAGTTGGTATAAAAATCAAGCTCCGCACTCTTGCTCACAAAAATAGGTCACATGTATGATACTTGCTACCTCATATAGAACATGAAAGATTGATGGACACCATCGGCACCAGAGATGATCCAGATGGCCTACTTGTATGAGTGCATTGTTAGGTGCATTATTTAACCTTTTTAAAAGTGAATTCTGAAGCACAATTTCCATTATTTAGCCTTACTGTATTACCAATGTAATAAACCTGTGATTGAAGGATACCATTCATAGACATAATATTATTCAGAGGATACTAGACACGATAAACATGATTGTACAACCTTGGGTGAGTTATCTATAAACCATGTTTGCACATTTTCATTGGGTTCTCTTTTCTTTCTTATGATGTTACTAATGTCTAGACTTTCGTGTGCCTAGGATACAAACACCATCTACAACACATTGGAGGCACCAAGAATGGTGTCTTTAGACACCACCAAATATAGTTAGGAAAATAACAAGCTCTTGAGTTGTTGAAATTTACATTTCTTGATGTTTTTAGTTTAATATACATTTAATTACATTGCCATGTACAAATCAGAATCCATCTAGAGGCTTTCATACTTCCATGCACCAATTAGGGTCAAGACAAGGTATGAGATCGAACTAGAAACACATGAGATCACCAATACTAGGCTTTCATGAGTCACCAAGTTGCATGCTTCAACTAGGTTCAAGACAAGGTATGAGATGTCCAACTAGGGTTTGGTGAGCAATCATGCAAATCAGGAGAGGGAACTAGAAACACATTATCACCAATACTTGCATGCACCAACTAGGCTTTCATGAGTCACCAAGTTGCATGCTCCAAGTAGGCTCAAAACAAGGTATGATATGTCCAACTAGGGTTTGGTGAGAAATCATGCAAGTTAGGAGAGGGAACTAGAAACACATGATCACCAATACTTGCATGCACACCAACTAGGCTTTCATGAGT
>LPNX010022207.1:52109-73935 GCA_001517045.1 Pseudotsuga menziesii
TCCTCCTCCTCCTCCTCATCATCACCGTCATCATCCTCATCCTCATCCTCATCATCATCATCGTCAACCTCATCATCATTATCACCCTCATCATCATCATCATCATCATGGTCATCATCATCATCATCATCCTCATCACCATCATCATCATCCTCATCCTAATCATCATCATCATCATCATCACCCTCATTTGCATCAACTTCATCATGGTCATCATCCTCATCCTCATCCTCATCATCCTCCTCCTCCTCCTCCTCCTCCTCCTCATCACCCTCATCCTCATCCTCCTCCTCCTCATCATCATCATCATCATCATCATGGGAATTATCATCATCACCCTTGTTGTAATCTCACAGATCACATAAGGTTACCAATAATACATACTAAAACATATATATCTATAAATCAGAGACAGGAGACAAGAGCATATAGGAAAACAGATTATATTATTGCAATGAGTTCATACAAGGCAGAGAACTAAACTGAGTTCTCATTTGGCTCAATAGCCTAATATATACAAATTTACAAAACAATTACAAAATAACTACCTGTCGGTTCGGTGAACCGACACGATTTTTAGTTAGCCGACTTAATCTTCTGGTTTAGTCGGTCGATTGACTTAGTGGTTTGATCGACTAAGTCGTCTCATCGACTTAGTCGGCTGATCGACTAAGTCGATCTTCATTCAAGTCGACTTGTGTTGACTTGCTCCTTCTAC
This sequence comes from Pseudotsuga menziesii, assembly GCA_001517045.1. Classification (NCBI taxonomy): domain Eukaryota; kingdom Viridiplantae; phylum Streptophyta; class Pinopsida; order Pinales; family Pinaceae; genus Pseudotsuga; species Pseudotsuga menziesii. The sequence goes on from LPNX010022207.1 coordinate 52,828, forward strand.
ATCTCCCCCACGAACAAAACATTTCTTCGTCCCAAAGAAACAGGGAGGTACAAAAAATATGTCTCTGTCAGACTCTTCCAAAATGCTATTGTGGAGGGCTATGAAGACGAATGGTTGGCCTTTTCTGGATGCAGATCTCGACAATGGCCAGAGCGGTGATGGCAAGGTGATGCTGAAAATCCGTCCAACTCTGCAAAGCTTCCTGGATGTTGATCGTTAGTGTAGTTAAGCATGACAGGACCGACATCTTTTCGGAGAGTGGGACTTCTGCGATCTTCTCCCTGTTGGGGCCGAGGATCTGGTTCTGTTCGTCAGCTATGTCGATGAGTCTTTTCATATGCAAGAAGATGATGTTGACTTTCTCTAAGTTTGGAAGGGCTTGTTGGACCCACTGGTGTGCCTCTCGTTCCAGCTTTTGCAGCTTGGTTGTCTCCAACACAATTTGTTCTTCTATCGTCTGCTAGAGTGCTACCTCTGTCATCTTCCTTCCTTCCAAAGCCTGAAGGCCTTGACGAGTCTACCGGGTCTATTGATAGACTTTCCCATAGTGAGTGTGGAGTAATGGAGAATTGCTTTCGGCGCTCGAGGTCATAAATGCGCGATGGGACTTTTGAGGTTGTCAGCTGGTGTCGGTGCTGAGAATGGTCGGCCGGATTGGTCGATGAAGATGGTCGGAGGTGATGATGTCGGTTGTCGAAGTAGTGAGTTCCTGTCATGTTTTGGTGTGTCGGGTGTATTACTTTGTTTTTGGAATTTTTAGCTTTTTATGGATTTTGATTGACGGTTAAGGTCGTTATATGATTTTTTTTTTCATTTTTTGTAACGTTTGAGTCAGGCTCCATTAACAAGCTTCCGAAATACTAGGCCTTGCAATTTTTTTAGTCGGACTGAACCATTGGGGTGTATCTCTTTGACAAGGTAAGGTCCCATCCATTCTGTGTGAAGTTTCTTGGGTTTTCCTTTGACTCGACTATTATAGAGTAATGAAAAGTATCCGACCGACAGGTTTTTGTTTTTGATGTTGCGGTCGTGCCATGCTTTCTGCTGTTGCTTGTGAATTTCTTGGTGTTGTATAGCCATGAGTCTGTGTTCTTCCATCTTGCTAAGTTGAAATAGTTGGTCCTTTCTTGCATGTTCAACATCGACATGTAATAGTTGTGCAATAATAGGTGTGTGCTGTTGAAAATGTAGGGGGACGACTGCTTCTTGCCCGTAGACTAGTTGAAAGGGGGTTTGGTCAGTCGACCATTTATAGGCTATCCTATATGCCTAGAGGACCGCAGGGATTTTCTCATCCCAGTCGTCTTTGTTTGTACTGTATATTTTGGTTAACCCTTTTTTCAATGTTTTATTGAAAGCTTCAATCGCGCCATTCGATTGAGGGTGATATGTTGTACTCCATCGATGGTCGATGTGAAATTGGTCGGTCAAATTTTTGATGGTTTTGTTGATGAAGTGTGATCCTTGGTCGCTGATCAATGTGAGTGGGCATCTGAATCTAGTGATGATGTTTTCCTAGATAAACTTAGTGGCTACCTCACTGGAACATGTATTTACAGGTTCAACTTCATCCCATTTAGTGACATATTCTACTGCCGTGATAATATATCTTGCACCTGATATTTTGGCTGGGATAGGAAATGGTCCTATGAAGTCTATAGCCCAGATTTCAATTGTGAGACTAGGCTTTACAGATATCAAGGGAATCTCTGTGCTCGGCAGAGGTCGACCAAGTCGTTGACATCGATCACATCGACTAACAAAGTTTTTGCAATCTCTGTGGATTGTCGGCCACCATAATCCCGACTATTGGATTTTTCTTGCAGTTGTATCCGCTTGAAAATGTCTTCCTGCAGGTCCATAGTGTGCTTCATGCATGATTTGGTCTTGCTCATGGTCGAGTACACACCTTCTGAGAATGTTGTCTAACCCCATTTTGTATAGAAATCCATTGATGAGGCTGTAAGGGACAGCCTTCATAGCTAAGATTTTTTTTCTTAGTGTTCAGACCTTCTGGTGCCTGACCTGTCTCTAAGAACTGAGCTATTTCTTTGAGTTCTTCTGGCACTGCTTCTATGCGAAATAAATGTGCATCCGGCAAGTCATCATCGACTCTGGTCGGTTCCTCTCCTGTGTCTATACGGGATAGGTGGTCGGGCCCGACATTTAACTTTCCTGGTCGGACCACGACTTCAAACTCAAATTCTTGAAAAAGAAGTAGCTAGCAACAGATTCTCCCATGATGAAGGGGTTTATTGATGAGGTATTTCAAGGCTTAATGGTCGGTATAAAATGTGAAGGGGTTGGCCAAGAGGTAATGTCGATACTTTTGAAGTGCAAAGACCATACCTAGGGCTTCTCTTTCAGTGGTCGAATAGTTCCTTTCAGCTTTATTTAATTTTCGACTGCTGTAAACGATATGGTAATCCATCCCATCATCCCCTGGTTGAGTTAGGATGGCTCCGATTGCGATTCCTGATGCATCAATATGCACATGAAATTTGGTCGACCAATTTGGAAATTTGAGTATGGGGGCTTCGACCAGTTTTATTTTCAGTTTGTCAAAGGAGATTTGGCATTCCTTTGTCCACTTGAACTCTTGATCTTCCTTTAGTATTTCTTCTAGAGGATAGGTCATATCTGAATAGTGTCTTATGAACTTTCTATAATAGCCTGTATGGCCAAGTAACACCTGAACTTGTTTAGGGTTTATCGGTTGTTTCAGGTCGAGGATGATTTTAATTTTGGCAAAGTCGAACTTGATACCATCTTTACAGACAATATGCCCTAAGAGTATGCCTATGGGAGTCATAAAGATACATTTCTTAATATTCAGGGAGAGTTGAATCTGTTGACATATTTCCAGCATAAGTCGAAGCCATTTGCAGTGATCTTTTAAGGTGGAGTATATAGTCCAGTCGTCGAAGTATACTGCCATGGTTTTATATATGTATTCTTGGAAAGTCTTGACAACAATTCGGAAAACACTATAGGTGCATTCTTCAACCCAAAAGGCATAACTCTATAAGAAAAGGAACCAAATTCACAGACAAATGTTGTCTTCTTTTGATCTTCTTTTGCTATGGGTACTTGGTTGTATCCTGAGAATCCATCTGTGAATGAGTAGCATTCGTGACCTGCAAATTCATTCAATATTTCATCAGCATAGGGGGTTGGGAATGGATCTGTCAATGTTACTTTGTTGAGCTCCCGAAAGTCAACACAAATTCTTAACCTTGTCGGGTCATGTTTCTTGGGCTGGACGACCATGGGACTTTCCCATTCGGACTGGTCAATAGGGTAAATGATCCCTGCTGCTAACATGTTGTCCATTTCCTTTTTAACTATCTCCTTGTACTTGTGAGCTAGTTTATAAGGTCTTTTCTTAACAGGTCAGACATCAGGTTTAGTATCTATTTTCATTTCTCCCATTTCTTGTACTAAGCCTTTTAAGTCTTTATAGTCCCTGGAAAAGACATGTTGGAATTCTCTAAGTAAGTTCACTATTTTGGTGGTCTGTTGGTCTCTCCAGTACTCACCAATCTTGGCTATTTTTGGTCGGTTTTCATTTGAAATGTCGACCTCTTTAGTTTTCACTTTTGCATCTAGCCACTCTAGTGCTTTAGCTTCATTAATCGGTCGACTTCCTTCTTTGAACTATGAGAATGTAGCAGGAAAGTTGGCTGCAGTCATTCTATCCAGATCTGGTTTGTCGATGGTCTCGACTTTCAAGATTGAATGGATAGGTTTTGTTGTTTCACTATGGTCGATTTTCCATCTGAAGCTCTTGCCTTCGGTGTGTTCATTTTCTAAGTGTAGACGGGTCGCCTGTGGTCTCGATGCGGTTTGTATATTGTTACAGTCCTTGATCTGTCGGTGGTTCTGGGAGGGTTGTTTTTCGGTCGGTTGGAGAAATTGTTTGATTTATTATGCTGTCTCGGCCAATTTGTCATTTTGAGGTATGAAATGGAAGTCTTTGATAAAATTTTCCTTGAGTTCCTGCCAAAATAAGGTTTCACCTATAGCTTCCCCCATCTTATACCATTTATTGGGTAAGTCGGCTAGGGTTGAAGGGAACAAATGTGGCCACGCTCTCTCATCTTTATATCCAAGTCTTCTCCACTCCTTTTCACAAGTCTTAATGTGTTCTTCTAGGTTTTCTCCTTGGGTAAAAGTAGGGATATGGGCTTGCTGAGTTAACTTGTTTCCACCAAACCGTTCGACAAATAAAGTTGAAGCAGTTGTCCAGGTCCGGATTTTTGTCTGATGGGTATCCCACCATCTAGCTGCTTGACCTGTAAATGTTTCGTCTAAGCTTTGGAGTCGGCCATGTTCTCCAATATTCTTAGACACTTGTTCAATGTGCATGACTGGGGATTCCCTCTCCTTATACCTGGGTAGTTATGTAGTGTTTAAGTTGGTTGGTTGTAAGGTAGGTCATTCCCTTACTTTCTTTTCAAAATTTTTGGGGATAATGGATACTATGAAGCACTGTCGGGTGGGTTTTTTCTGTACCTTTTGTATAGTCCAGCACCCTCTTGCTTGTGTTTGATAATTTTCCATCTCCCAGTCATATAGTTTAGCATCTGAGTTATAACCAATTGAATCTTGGTTACCTAATTAAAGTTCTCCATGGTTGTTGGGCTCTGTGTAGTTCGTATTGTTGTGGATCTGGTAAAGTTGTCTGACATCGACTTCCTCATCAATCGGTTCGGTCCAAGGTTCTCCTTGGGAAGGATTAATGGGTATAATGACTTTGTGACCATTTCCTTTTAGCTTGATTCGGTCCTTGTCTAAGGATATGGAGGCTTTCATCTTCCGTCCCCAAGGTCGATCGACTAGTGGTGGGAAGGAATTAGAGCCTTCTTTTGGGTCGATAATTTCAAAATCAACCTTGGTTGAAATTCCTTTGATGGTTGTGTCGACATTTTTCCAAACCCCAATGGGTTCAATGAGACCTTGGAAGGTGATTTTTAGGTAAATACCTGACTCGTAGAGTCGAGGTCTTCCCATCTTTTCCCATGTATCCCGGGTCATGATATTTACATGAGACCCGAAGTCAAGCACTACTTGTCGGACGTGGTAACCTTCGATTTCTAGGTCGACAAGTGGGTCGACATCGTTTTTTTCTTTTTGATTTAGGCTGTAGATGTTCTTAGTTTTTTTTTTGGTGTTAGTACTTTTTATTTGATGCAATAAATCAATGAACTGGGCCACGGATTTGTCTATTTGAGTGAGAGAGATTAATTGCTGTATTGTGTTAGGTCGATTGCTAATGAGGTCTTCTTGTTGTGCATTGTCATGAAATATGTGGGTTGCCTCTTGATATGTGTGTTTCTGCTTTATAGGGTCAGGATAAACATTTGTGTCTTTAATATTGCTAATTTGGGGGTTATTAGGCCTTATTTTTGTGCCTTGTCGAGTAACAATATGTAAATTCTTAGTAGTTAGTACATCATGCTTTTGTACACAATACAAGACATTAACATTTTTCTTCGTATTGATTTTCTCTAACATAGTAGGACAATCCTCAAGGGAGTGATCACCTACTCCACAGTGTGTACAGAATTTAAGATCAGTTCTGTCCTTGTACGGACAATCTGTGTATCGGTGACCTTCTTTGTAGCATGTGAAGCACTGAGTGTGTTGACGCGTTCGGATGTCACGATTCCCAGGGAATCGACCTCTTCCTCCATATCCCTGACGTCGATTGTCATACCGGCGCTCATATCGTCGGCCGTCGTATCTTTGTCCATTTTGGTTGTTTGTATTGTTTTGCTTGTTGTTTTGCGCTACTGCATTCGTTTGGTAGACCGCCTAATAGTTCTGTCGGTTCTTCAGGTTTAACTGACAGTCTGCCATGTTGTGACTTTTGGTCTCACAGATGGCACACCAGGAAGCCTTTCTGTTCTTCATGTTAAACATACAATCTTTCATAGAATGCTCTTCGTGTTCCTGGAAAATGTCGCAAAATGATTTGGTTTGTACAAAGCGGACGTCTTATCAACTATACTCTTGTCGACAGTTATCTTTCGAGTGCCCAGCTGTCAAACATTTAGTACACCAGATTTCCTGCTTCTTGAGGGTTAGTTCTTTCAAATACTTCTGCACGTTCTTGAGTTGTTCCTCTAATTTGTGTTATGTAGGGTAAGCAGGTATGTCTTCATCCATCTCAACCTGCAGAGCTTTTGTTAGCGCGTCTTCATACGTTTTGAATGTCTCCATACTGATATGTCAACGTACTTTCAGCGATAATCCTGCAAGGAACCATTGAATTAGTAACTGTTCATCAATAATGTAATCTAGTTGGCTTAGTAGGTCCTTCCAACGTTTGTCGTAGTCGTGGACTGTCTCCCCTGGCTTTTGCTGTGTTGTTTTGAGCTTTTTGGCGGCCAGGTGCTTAATGTCTGGGGTTTTGAAGAATGATAAGAACTGCGCTTTAATATTGGCTTTCATTGCTCTAGGTTTCCTTTCCGAAAAGGTCATGTACCATGTCAAGGCCCTTTTCCTTAAGGCTCTGGCGAACTGTGCCATTTGTCGGTCTTCATTTGTTACCTGGTTTGCTTCCTAGGTCGACTCTCAGACGAACCAATGTCATTTGGGGTCTTCATCTCCCTCGTAGAGAGGAATGTGAGCTAATCCGTGACCCATGTCTGAATCACTTTCACTGCTCTCAGAAGTTGGCGGAGGTGGAGGTGGTGTTGGTGGTGAAAGTGCTGGGGTTATTGATGTAGTCGAGCCTGCAGAATTTTGGTCGATGGATCTTGAGCTCCCGTCGGTCGTCGAGTTTTCATCGACTTGTAGTCGGTTGATGTCTACTTCGGTTGTTGATGGTCCACTACAACTTGGTGTGCAGAGGTCTGCTTGTACAACTTCTTCTAAAGCTGTATTTGCTGGGGGGGGTGCTCCTTCATGTGTCAGTAAGAGAAAGTGGATACTCCAGAGGGAGGGTACCGCCTGAAACGTCACCCAATTTCCTTCGAGCGGTCGACGTATAATAAGATGTCGACCGATGTACGTTTCATCGCCTAGTCGAATCCATATATTGAAGTCACCAGCTTGTAGTCGGAGGTCATATTCGACAATAGTCTGTATTCTAGTACGTGGATTTGTTGGGGAAAGGCTTATTCCATCGTTGGGAGCTGTTATTTGGAGAGCTTCTGGATGCTCTATCCACACTTATTCCTCCTTAGGGGATACCTTTTTCTCTACGCCATCTTCCTGTCGGTCATGAACCGACTCTGGAGGATTATCTTCACGGTCGTCCTCCCTAGGGTTTTGTTCATTGTGCAGCCTTGCGGCTCTTTCACATCTTGATTCCCTTCTCTTTTGTCTTTCGTCCCTTTCTTGTTTCTGAATGTCTGACATACTTTCATACAATACTATTTTCTTGAGGTCCTCTTTGGTCAAATTTTCATTATTGGTGACATTTATCGGGTCTAGGATGATTAGGATCCACTATACTCTACCTTTGACACATGACCAGCTACCCCCCCATAGCCTACCCAACGCTTTTAGAAATCCCGGATAGTTCGATTTATTTGCTCAGGAAGTATTCCCACTCTCTTTCTGCAATGAATTTCTCCCACTTCCTTTGCTTCTCCTCCCAGTTGGTATTTGATGGATTTTCGCACAGTGGTGGATGAGGTTCAATGAAGTGTCCTGCTCCTTTCTCTATCAAGAATTTAAACAGCAAGGTCGATAGGGAACACAAAAATTGTTCGGTGAAGTCTGTGTAAAATTTTTCTTTGACAGTTTCCACAGAAGTTCTGCCTTCAGCTGCTTGCTCCTCATAGAAGTCATCGACGATTTTCTCAAACCACTCCGATAGATTTGTTCGGCCTCCTCAGATCAGTTTTTCCAGAAACTGTTGTTCTTTAGTTTCATCCGGCTTTCTCATCCAGAAGCTGCTTCAAGATTTGTGGCACTGATTCGACAAATTTTTCATGCGTCTCTATGAAAAATATTGCTTTGGCTTCAGCGACTATTAATCTGTTCTTTCTTGCATAATTTTGCAAGTAGTTCGCAATTTTACGGTCCCACCAGTGCTTAATCTCCTGTTCTGGTATCATATGTGAGCATATATTTCAGACATGTACTACTGGCAATGGAACCAATGTTGTAATCTCATAGATCACATAAGGTTACCAATAATACATACTAAAACATATATATCTATAAATCAGAGACAGGAGACAAGAACATATAGAAAAACATATTATATTATTGCAATGAGTTCATACAAGGTAGAGAACTTAACTGAGTTCTCATTTGGCTCAACAGCCTAATATATACAATTTACAAAACACTTACAAAATAACTACCGGTCAGTTCAGTGAACTGACACGACTTTTAGTTAGCCGACTTAATCTTCTGGTTTAGTCGGCTGACCGACTTAGTCGGCTGATCGACTAAGTTAGCTCATCGACTTAGTCGGCTGATCGACTAAGTCGGTCTTCGTTCCAGTCGACTTGTGTTGACTTGCTCCTTCTACAACCCTCATCCTCATGGTCATCATCATCATCATCATGGTCATCATCACCATCTTCCTCCTCATCATCATCATCATCATAGTCATCATCCTCCTCATCATTACACTCATCCTCATCATCATCGTCATGGTCATCATCATCATCATCACCCTCATCCTCATCATATTCATCATCCTCCTCATCATCACCATCATTGTTCATCATCATATTCATTGTCACCCTCATTCTCATCATCATCATCACCCTCATCCTCATCATCATCAACCTCGATCCTCATCGGCATCGATCATCACCCTCAATCCTTACCATCATCATCATCTTCATCGACACCCTCATCCTCATGATCATCATCATATTCATCATCCTCCTCATCATCCTCCTCATCATCACCATCATCCTCATCATCATCTTCATGGTCACCCTCATCCTCATCATCATCATCACCCTCATCAACATCGTTCATCACCCTCATCCTCACCATCATCATCATCTTCATTGACACCCTCATCCTCATCCTCATCATCATATTCATCATCCTCCTCATCATCACCATCATCCTCATCGTCATCTTCATCGTCACCCTCATCCTCATCATCATCAACCTCGATCCTCATCATCATTGTTCATCACCCTCATCCTCATCATCATCATCATGGTCATCATCATCATCATGGTCATCATCATCATGGTCATCATCATCATCATGGTCATCATCATCATCACCCTCATCTTCATCATCATCATCATCATAGTCATCATCCTCCTCATCATCACCCTCATCCTCATCATCATCATCATCATCATTGTCATCGTCTTCATCGACACCCTCATCCTCAACATCATCAGCATCCTCATCATCATCATCATCATCCTCATCATAATCACCCTCATCCTCATCATCATCATCATGGTCATCATCATCATCATCATCATCATCATCATCACTCTCATCCTCATCATCATCCTCATAGTCATCATCCTCCTCATCATCCCCATCATTGTTCACCATCATCTTCATCGTCACCATCATCCTCATCATCATCACCATCCTTGTCATCATCATCATCATCATCACCCTCATCCTCATCCTCATCATCACCCTCCTCCTCCTCCTCCTCCTCCTCCTCCTCCTCATCCTCATCCTCATCGTCTTCATCGACACCCTCATCCTCAACATCCTCAACATCCTCATCATCATCATCATCATCATAATCCTCATCCTCCTCCTCCTCATCATCATCACCCTCATCCTCCTCCTCATCATCATGGTCATCATCATCATCATCATCATCACCCTCATCCTCATCATCATCATCATAGTCATCATCCTCCTCATCATCACCATCATCTTCATCATCACCATCATCCTCATCATCATCACCATCCTCGTCATCAACATCATCATCATCATCCCTCATCCTCATCATCACCATCACCCTCATCCTCATCATCATCATCATGGTCATCGTCATCATCGTCATCATCATCATCATCCTCATCCTTATCATCATCATCATCCTCATCATCCTCGTCCTCATCATCATTGTTCATCAGCCTCATCCTCACCATCATCAACACCCTCACCCTCATCCTCATTGACACACTCATCCTCATCGACACCCTCACTCTCATACTCATCATCATCATGCTCATGGACACCCTCAATGTTCATAACCCTCATCCTCATCATATCTAGATAAATGTAAATTGCACATTTTCATTGATCACTAAATCACATATGCGATATATCTCATATGCACTAAATCGTATATGCGTTATGGAAAACATGTAAAAACCTACCCGTTCATTAAAAAGATGGAATTCAATATCACATATGCAATATATCGGAGGTGCGCTATATCACATATGCGATATGTGTTTTATAGAAAATGTAGGGTGGCGTCGTGTTGGCCAACTTTAATGTGTCAAAAGACATAATTCGTCTGAACCTACACACAGAGAACTGTTTGACATGCAATTTTTTATCATTACTTACATAATTCCATAGTTTTGTACAGGTTTGGGTGGATTTCAATGGGGAATGTATGTAATAGAGGACGAAAGTTAGCAAGGAAGGTGCTTACATAAGAAGAAGCAGAAAATAAAAAACAAAAAAAGGGAAGATTCAAGAAATCGTTGGCATTCATTACATGAGCAAATAGTTCCCATTCCCCCTCAATAGATACCTGATGTAGAGGCTGAGGAAGATAATGCAACATTAAAAGAAGCTGGTTATACGGAAGTTGATATTATTCATCCATTAGTAGACGGACAATCTTGTGAAGAGTTCAATAATTATGTTACTCCCGATGTAAATGTGACTCAGCAACAACCATGTTTGGTGGTTCAATCTCCTAATCGAAGTTGTGAGCCGGTAGTGAATGTAAACATAATTCCAGCATTTCAAACAGCAAGAAAATTTGCATCAAAACGAAAGATAAATCCTAAACAAATACAAGTGGATGAGAGTGGATTGACTTCCATGGAAGGTAAGGTGGCTAAGCACACTATCCTTCATCATTCTTCTCAACTAATGAAACAATATTTTGATAACAAATCCGAAGCTGGTAAATTCCAACTGTTTTTAGCTTTGCTTAAATCTAGAAATATGGAAACTGTTAGAAGAAATTTAGGCATAACAATAATGAACAATATCGAATCAGGTAATCACATTGTTAAATCTCTTACTACTACATTCACATCGATTAGTAAAAAAACTCGTTCAAAATACTTTAATGTGGCTCGTCGTGTATTGGCTGAATCAATTGTATGCAGATCCACAAGACAACGTTGTTTACTTAAATGCACATCATAAATTGTTCCTTTACATCCAAAGACACTTAAAAAATATTCAGTAAGAAGAGACAACATTGATGTAGAGGGACAAATAGAAACATTATGGGCATTTAGCGGTAGGTTGCCCCACAAAGACATGAAGTTAGTCGAAGCAGTGAAGGGCCTAGTGCAAACGTTTTGGCATGATAACACTAGGCCTTCTTCTAACACGAAGGATGTGTTAAAACATTGTAGGGGTTCTCATCACACTGACCCTCATGTTCAGCATTATCTTGACATGACACAAACTCAACTGTTTGAGATGTTTAAATTTTCCCACGTAGAGCTAAGGCTTGGGCAAATATCTTTTGAAAAATGCAAGCCGTGGTATGTTAGAATCAATACCATCCGGAACACTTGTTGTTGTAGATACCACATAGATTTTGACCTATATTACCATACATTTGCACATATACATCATTTTTTGCATACTAACCATGTGCAGGAATGCTCAAGTACAGTATCACCAATGTCATCCAAAGATTTCATCCATAGCATCATGTGTCTGAGGCAAGATGGGTAGACACATTACTGAAAACAATGTGTAGATGGTTCTTGCAACAATTGTGGTGGGATATCCTTATGGTCTCATTGCATCCATGAAAGTGAAGATCAAGCATTCAGGAATGCAATTGTCGAGAAGCAGAACTATCAGTATGAGACATATCAGCTAAATGATGGGAAAGAAAGCAGGAAGATTAAATTGGTGACTTCATAGGTAAATTCTTGAATATTGACAAATTAATATTCATGGACACATTTTTTTATGTGGTTTATTGACATATTAATATTCATGTACCAGGTGCGATTATGTGATTTTATTCCAGAGTTTCGTGGAAAGATCCAACAGTACATTCAACATGTCGATATGGCACGATGGCAAGATGAGCAATTCAGAATATGTTGGGACACCTTCCCTCTTGGAACAATACTATCAGTGGTTGACTTTGCGGAAAATTACACCCCATAACCACAAAATGAAATTCAAAGTCAGTACTATCACTCAGAGCAGGTGAGCATAATGGTGCATATCACGTATGGACATGGGCAAGATAGCAATGAAGAGAAATGTGTGATACTGAAAGAAAGTCACTTCTACATAAGTGACGACCGGACCCATGACATCCATTACGTGCAACATTGCTTTAAATTATTCTATGATCACATGATAGCTATGGATATACCATTTTATCGTCATTTCATTTGGTTAGATGGTTGTGCTGGACAGTTCAAGAATGCACGTGTATTTGAATGGTTGTGTTTGTTGCACATAATATAAAAGGTGCCACATGTATGGAACTACTTTGAAACTGGTCATGGAAAAGGAGAGCACGATGGTGCTGGTGCATGCATTAAAAATTCCCTTTGAAGGGAAGAGATGAAGTTTACAGGTGCTCACCTTCGAGATGCTGCATCTATAGTCCAATGGTGTGCATCTGTCATGGGAGAACAAGCAACAAGGAAACACTTAGTGCGAAGAATATTCTGGGAGGTTACAAATGTGGACTGATCACAAACACCTTGGGTGAACACAGTGCATGGAACTCGGAAATTTCATTCAATTAGAAGCTCAAACAACTCAGCCCTACAAATTTGGACAAGATTGAAGGCTTGCTTTTGCAGTTCCTGTAGCATCAGTGAATGGGGTGATTGTGAGCATACGGATACCATTGATACATGGGATCGAGTGACACTTGGCACCAATTTCAATGGGGGTAATGAAATAAACCATTTGGAAGATGATCAGACACATATTTCTACAGAATATGATCACATATCGGATCTCATAAAGCAAGTACATGAGTAGTACCTAAATAAGAAAATGCATTTATGTGTTGCTTACTCGACCTCTGTAGAATTTAATTTATGTAGAAATGATCTAATCCCGGGGCGAGCTCGAAAAGTCATCGAACCCGCTTGAAACAATCGGGACCAATAGGATCATTTTACTGACATTAGTGCAAGTGAACATGAGCATAATATAAGTGTGTAACATACAATCATGCACATGAAAATGAAAAATCATTCAAGCACATTAGGGACATGATTTGATTACGGAGTTCATTAGATCTCCTGGCTACATCTCCGGGCCTACTCCAAAATAGAGTGACCAATCCATTGCAAAGATGCACAAATACATAAGATACATCACAACAGATTCACCTGCAGAGTCTTCATCATCTGTTCATCTCTATCGCCGCACCATAACTACCTCTGATGGGTCACATAAGTGCACAAGCTATAGGACTCAATCAAAGACTGCAGAAATCAAGCAAGCAAATGCCAGCCTCCTTTGTCTCGAGAAGTTGCCAAACTTGGACATGAAGATATTTTATCAATGTAGCCAATCACACTCTTTCAACTGACTCTACGAGCCATAAACCTCGAGTGGATCAAAGACTTGCATAATGTTGCAAATCGCACTCTTTCAACTGACTCTACGAGCCACGAACCTCGAGCTACGCCACACAATCTTGTGTAGGATAGTCTCAATAGACGACAATATGTTTTCATGACAAGTGCATTAATAAAACCAAATTCACACTCTTACCAACCAATCCCTTCACCTTTGTCCTTCGAGATGAGAGTGTAGATGGTCGCTACTTGCCTTCAAATGCAAATTGAAATGTTCCCTCCTCGAACTGACTCTGCTTCTTTGTCTCCTACGTTGGATCACCGTCAGACATGATGGAGCCATGCTTTCTCTATGAGCTGGAACTATAAGTTTGGAGCCTCTCCATGAGCTTCTCCAATGGAGACCCCCAATGGGGCCTCTCAGATGCTTGCTTCCTCTATGGGATACAACTCTCCAAACTTGAGCTTCCTCCAAATGCACATGACAAGTGCTTAAATAGGAGAAGCTACTCTTGGTGGCATGATACATGTGATTCTCCAAATTGGGATTAGTTACAAATTGGTTTGGCTTTTAAGAACATAAACCAAAAATATGGTTCATGCCCACATGCCCATGGGTTTTCACATTTAGTTACTTCCCCATAATGAAATTTACAAAATCCAACAATAATCCATTACATAACAAAATCCCTTTTTTAAATAGCATGTTGGTTTTTCAACCATAAACCGACTTGTTACAACTTATTTACAAATATGGCATGTTTGTTTTTGGTTACAACCATGCATTAACTTCATAACAACTCAAGGAATAAAATAAATGAGTAATATGTGAGTAATTTTTCCACTCACTTCAAATATTAATCATTTTACAATTTCTCATGAGTAAATGCATGAATGTCCTAAAACTCATTTCAATCACAAATGCATGCATGCTAGTCATCATGCCACTTCATCATGCCCCACATCACCATGCCATGTCATCATGCCACATCATCATGCCATGTCAGCATGCCACATCATAATGCCACATAATCATGACACATTATCATGCCATGTCATTAGAATTCACTTTTGACTACCACGTGGCAGCTTGAGGGAGTGCCACGTGGCACTTTAGCCAAAATTTTCCCTATTGGGGCCAAACTTCAAAACGCAATATCTTTTGCATCCAGAGTCCGTTTGACATGCCGTTTACACCGTTGGAATTGGCTTGAAGAGATCTTAGACATGGTAAAAATTTTGTTGCAATATGATGATTTTGAAAATTGGCCTTTTTAGATCCTCCTGGATCATTCCTCCCCACTAGGAAGGCGTTTGGTCCCCAAAATATTCTTGCAGGTATGCTCATCTACTTCTTGCTTCATTAGTGCCTGCATAAACTACTTCCAATTCCTATATTTTCACACACTACAAAATTTCGCTCATAACAGTCCACAACTTGCAACACTTGTCAGCCTGCTCTGATACCACTTGATCTAACCCCGGGGTGAGCCCGAAAAGTCATCGAACCCGCTTGAAACAATCGGGACCAATAGGATCATTTTTTTGATGTTAGTGCAAGTGAACATGAGAATAATATAATTGTGTAACATAGAATCATCCACATGAAAATGAAAAATCATTCAAGCACATTAGGGACACGATTTGGTTACGGAGTTCACTAGATCTCTTGGCTACGTATCCGGGCCTACTCCAAAATAGAGTGACCAATCCATTGCAAAGATGCACAAATACATAAGATACATCACAACGGATTCACCTGTAGAGTCTTCATCATTTGTTCATCTCTACCGCTGCACCATAACTGCCTCTGTTGGGTCACATAAGTGCACAAGCTATAGGACTCAATCAAAGACTGCAGAAATCAAGCAAGCAAATGCCAGCCTCCTTTGTCTCGAGAAGTTGCCAAAATTGGACATGAATATATTTTCCCAATGTAGCCAATCAAACTCTTTCAACTAACTCTACGAGCCACGAACCTTGAGCGGATCAAATACTTGCATAATGTTGCAAGTATTTGATCTGCTCGAGGTTCGTGGCTCGTAGAGTCAATTGAAAGAGTGTGATTGGATACATTGGGAAAATATCTTCATGTCAAAGTTTGGAAACTTCTTGAGACAAAGGAGGCAAGCATTTGCTTGCTTGATTTCTGCAGTCTTCGATTGAGTCCTATAGCTTGTGCACTTATGTGACCCATCAGAGGCAGTTATGGTGCGGTGGTAGAGATGACCAGATGATGAAGAATCTACAGGTGAATCCATTGTGATGTATCTTATGTATTTGTGCATATTTTCAATTGATTGGTCACTCTATTTTGGAGTAGGCCCGGAGACGTAGCCAGGAGATCTAGTGAACTCTGTAATCAAATCGTGTCCCTAATGTGCTTGAATGATTTTTCATTTTCATGTGGATGATTCTATGTTACACACTTATATTATGCTCATGTTCACTTTCACTAACGTCAGAAAAACGATCCTATTGGTCCCGATTGTTTCAAGTGGGTTCGATGAATTTCCGGGCTCGCCCCGGGATCAGATCAAGAAATTAGAAATGCAAGACCTTATTTACAAAATGTATTGTTAACTCGACCTGTTTCCTTTCACAGGTCAGATATATGCAGTGGTTCCCCCAAAAAATAATGAATGGGTTTCTTACTATTGGTTGGCATGTTGCTTAGAAAGGAAACAAACCCTTCTAGAACCTGTTACAGATGATGAAAATATTGAATTCCCAACTGGTCGATGGTTATAAAAGGGGAGTAATTGACACTTGCAACACAATAGAAAAGGAAGGGTGGGTATGTATATCAGGATTATAGACCAGGAGCTATTGTATACCACTTCACCAACCTAGTACTTGGTATAAACATCAAGCTCCACACACTTGCTCACAAAAATAGGTCACATGTATGATACTTGCTACCTCATATAGAGCACAAAATATTGATGGACACCATCGGCACCAGAGATGATCCGGATGGCCTACTTGTATGAGTGCATTGTCAGGTGCATTATTTAACCTTTTTAAAAGTGAATTTTGAAGCACAATTTCAATTATTTAGGCTTACTGTATTACCAATGTAATAAACCTGTGATTGACAGATACCATTCACAAACATAATATTATTTAGAGGATTTTGGACACTATAAACATGATCGTACAACCTCGGGTGAGTTATCTATAAACCATGTTTGCACATTTTCATCGGTTTCTCTTTTCTTTTTTTATCATGTTACTAATGTCTAGCCTTTTGTGTTCCTAGGATACAAACACCATCTACAACACATTGGAGGCGCCAAGAATGGTGTCTTTAGACACCACCAAATATAGTTCAGAACATAACTAGCTCTCGAGTTGTTGAAATTTACATTTCTAGATGCTTTTAGTTTAATATACATTTAATTACATTTCCATGTACAAATAAGAATCCAACTAGAGGCTTTCATACTTGCATGCACCAATTAGGGTCAAGACAAGGTATGAGATGCAACTAGAAACACATGAGATCACCAATACTAGGCTTTAATGAGTCACCAAGTTGCATGCACCAACTAGGCTTTCATGAGTCACCAAGTTACATGCTCCAATTAGGTTCAAGACAAGGTATGAGATGTCCAACTAGGGTTTGGTGAGCAATCATGCATGTTAGAAGAGTGAACTAGAAACACATGATCACCAATACTTGGATGCACCAACTAGGCTTTCATGAGTCACCAAGTTTCATGCTCCAACTAGGCCCAAGATAAGGTATGATATGGAACTAGGGTTTGGTGAGCAATCATGCAAGTTAGGAGAGGGAACTAGAAACACATGATCACCAATACTTGCATGCACACCAACTAGGATTTCATGAGTCACCAAGTTGCATGCTCCAACTAGGGTCAAGACAAGGTATGAGATGTCCAACTAGGTTTTGGTGAGCAATCATGCAAGTTAGGAGAGTGAACTAGAAACACATGATCACCAATACTTGCATGCACACCAACTAGGGTTTCATGTGTCACCAAGTTGCATGCTCCAATTAGGGTCAAGAAAAGGTATGATATGTCCAACTAGGGTTTGGTGAGAAATAATGCAAGTTAGGAGAGTGAACTAGAAACACATGATCACCAATACTTGCATGCACCAACTAGGCTTTCATGAGTCACCAAGTTGCATGCTCCAACTAGGCTCAAGACAAGGTATGAGATGGAACTAGGGTTTGGTGAGCAATCATGCAAGTTAGGAGAGGGAACTAGAAACACATGATCACCAATACTTGCATGCTCACCAACTAGGCTTTCATGAGTCACCAAGTTGCATGCTCCAATTAGGGTCAAGACAAGGTATGAGATGTCCAACTAGGTTTTGGTGAGCAATCATGCAAGTTAGGAGAGGGAACTAGAAACACATGATCACCAATACTTACATGCACACCAACTAGGATTTCATGAGTCACCAAGTTGCATGCTCCAACTAGGGTCAAGACAAGGTATGAGATGTCCAACTAGGGTTTGGTGAGCAGTCATGCAAGTTAGGAGAGTGAACTAGAAACACATGATCACCAATACTTGCATGCACACCAACTAGGATTTCATGAGTCACCAAGTTGCATGCTCCAATTAGGGTCAATACAAGGTATGAGATGTCCAACTAGGGTTTGGTGAGAAGTCATGCAATTTAGGAGAGTGAACTAGAAACACATGATCACCAATATTTCCATGCACCAGCTAGGCTTTCATGAGTCACCAAGTTGCATGCTCCAACTAGGCTCAAGACAAGGTATGAGATGGAACTAGGGTTTGGCGAGCAATCATGTAAGTTAGGAGAGTGAACTAGAAACACATGATCACCAATACTTGCATGCACCAACTAGGCTTTCATGAGTCACCAAGTTTCACATGCTCCACCTAGGGTCAAGACAAGGTATGAGATGTCCAACTAGGTTTTGGTGAGCAATCATGCAAGTTAAGAGAGTGAACTAGAAACACATGATCACCAATACTTGCATGCACCAACTAGGATTTCATGAGTCACCAAGTTGCATGCTCCATTTAGGTTCAAGACAAAGTATGAGATGTCCAACTAGGGTTTGGTGAGCAATCATGAAATTTAGGAAAGTGAACTACAAACACATGATCACCAATAGTTGCATCAACAACTAGGATTTCATGAGTCACCAAGTTGCATGCTCCAACTAGGGTCAAGACAAGGTATGAGATGTCGAACTAGGGTTTGGTGAGAAATCATGCAAGTTAGGAGAGTGAACTAAAAACACATGATCACCAATACTTGCATGCACCAACTAGGCTTTCATGAGTCACCAATTTGCATGCTCCAATTAGGGTCAAGACAAGGTATGAGATGTACAACTAGGGTTTGGTGAGCAATCATGCAAGTTATGAGATGTGCTTTATGAGACGGAACAAGGTATGAGATGCGATTTTATTATGATTGTTAGTGGCATTGGTATGGAAAAAGAGAACTCAAAATGTTTAAATTAATTATGTGTACATGGTCATATGGGGGATTTGACTAGGGATGAACTTAGTTCTTAATTCTATTTGAGGAAAAAATCGTTTTTTTGTTCAAGAATTAATCTCTTATTCAAGCATTGTATCAAAAAGTACACTAAACACATGTATCTAATTCTTTTCCCATGGTAGCTTACATATCAAAGTCATGGGTTTCCTTGGTGGTGCATATCAAAGTGATCTGAATTTTAGTATCATAGGGCATCTTATTTTTCTTTGATATGCATGTCAATAAGTATAAAGTTGGAACTCGCATTGGAACAAACAACTTTGCATAATTAATGGCCTCAATGATTTTGATGAAATTTGCTTTCAATGGTGGTGTAAAAACTCTCTAAGTTTTTTTTGACTAGGATCTCGCTATAAATTGGATGTTAAACAAGACATAATTGTCAAATATTTCTACTCTTTAGTACATTTATTTTCAGCATGTTTTTGGGAACTAAACATTATTGTTGATTCTCTTCCTAAAGCAAGTCAAATTCTAGAAGATATGGAGTTACAAGAGATAATTGAAGGGTCGTATTTGGTTTCTTCCTTGTGATTCAAATAAAGGTGACATGTAATATCTATGTATCTATTTCACTATTTTGGTTGAGTTAGATAATCTTTTGGTTCATACAGTTTTTTGGATGTATAAAACTATGTGTGTTTTTGGATATTTTCTATAATAATATTATTATTATTTTTGGACAATTTTTGAAGTTGGCACATTTGCAAAGATGATGTAGTATTTTGTCTGCTATTATCTATTAGGGTATTTTGATGAGATGGAATTAAAGGCCTGTGGTGTAACTAGGGTTACCAAAGTATGAGATGGAACTAGGGTTTCGTGAGCAATTTGCAAGTTAAGAGAGGGAACTAGAAACACATGATCACAAATACTTGCATGCACCAACTAGGCTTTCATGAACAACAATTTGCATGCTCCAACTAGGGTTACCAAGGTATGAGATGGAACTAGGGTTTAGTGAGAAATCATGCAAGTTATGAGAGGGAACTAGAAACACATGATCACCAATACTTGCATGCACCAACTAGGCTTTCATGAACACAAATTTGCATGCACCAACTAGGGTTTACTTCAACCAATTTAGGGTTTGTAGGGTACATGATGGATGTTAGTATGGTATGATGAACTAGTATCATAGAGCATTGTAGGGTATGATATGGTATTTATTACACATGCATGCATGAATTAGTGTAAAATGGTACATATTGTTAGTATGTTATGTTATGGTACATGTTATTGTATCATAGTATGGTATGATGTTAGTGTCGTAGGGTAATGTAGAGTATGTTATTGTGTGTATGTTAGAATTGTAGAGTATGTTAGTGTGTGTTACTATGTGTAAATTAGGGTATGTTATTGTATGTTAGAATTGTATGATGTTAAAAAGTTGATGAGTCGTTTAAATTCTTCCTTTAAGTATTGGAAATTCATTTAAGTTAGCACACATGCATGAACCACACATATCATTATATCACATAGGTGAACCACACATATCATGTTCCAAGACCAAGTCAACCATATATATGTATAAATTTGAACCTTGCTTTATATTATATATGTATAGCAATAATGTTGTACAAAAATTGCCATGCCACATGGCCATAATACAAAATAGTGGATCAAAAAGTACATCTGTATGTACATATGAACAAAAAATTACATCTATGTATGCCCCCTATACATTTTTTCTAGTTAGCTCCCGTTTTGCTGCCACTGATAGAGTCTTCGAAGAAGTGTAGCTTTCTTTTGCGACTGCTCACTGGTGATCCCCATCGTTGAGCAAGAGGGATAGGTCTCATCAGTGGAGATTGCAGAAAAACCAAATTTTGTAAGTTAATTTACCAATATTTAAAAATTCTATGTACATTTGTTCAAATTCCAAAACCAAAATAACATTTCT
>LPNX010022207.1:74567-88504 GCA_001517045.1 Pseudotsuga menziesii
CAAATTTACAAAGAAAGTGATCTACATAAACATACCTGCTAGCTCGTCAAAGGTGGCCTACCGGTTTGGTGCTCTTCACGCACCGGTGCCTCACTAGGGGCCTGCATATAAAGTAACATATATATGTCAATTTCATAGAAAATAGTGAATCAGAGACATATATACTACTTGGAAGGAAAATGATGAACTACCAAAGAAAGTGAAACATACATACCTGGCTGGGGGGAAGAGGTGGGTTGACAACAACCTCTCTTTGGTGCTCTTCAAGCACCACTGTCACAATAGGTTCCTGCATAAAGTAACATATGTCAAAGCGATACAAGTTACAAAATGATTTTTTCAAAGAAAGAAAAACATAATTAAAATCATATATATATAAGCATATTTCAAATAATACGTTTGTCTGCGAATCTAGCTCTGCATGAGAGGGAATAGGCTGCGATACAATATACTCATCCTGGTCAACCTGCATAAAACATGTTGTATCAAAATTAGAATACATATTAAATGTTACAATCTATACTATAAATATGTAAATAAAGTTTACAAATTAACAAGTATAGTTCTTACCCCTATTGGTGAAGAACCAAACCCATAAGCAATATTGACAGTCGCATCAATGTTCTCAACGTTGATCGGCGGACTATGTGACTATGGTGTGCCATGGGACACCAGCTACATATTTGTTCACATAATTTGTGTGATAATTAAATAGAAATAAATTGCAAAACAATTGAACATTTTGACATGAACAAAATATAATATGAAAATAATGAGTTTTACTTACAAAGCGAATAATACATCGTCTCGGAAGTCGGAAGTAGGGCCATAGCATATGCCTCCACACAATGTGCAAGTGTGTGGAGTAACACAATGCTCTGAAGACTCTGCATCTCCCCTGTGATCTGTAGATGGGCCTACCTTAGAAGTGCCATCCCCTTGGTCTATATTGCCTTGGACATCAGTCCCATGCTGAAGCAATGTATTTGCCATGTCAAATAATTCCTCCTGTGTATACTCAATCACAGGACCTGCAGGAGGATATACCCAAGGGGGTTTTGGTGTGTGTGGTGGGTGTGGCACACGGTTAGTATCTGTCCTGGCACCTTCCCTATCTTGGTGCATCCCATGACCAACATCCTAGTTGTCTAAGAGATCGAAGTAGTTAACATGTTTCCCTAGGATGAATTATGCATACAACTTCCTAAGGAAATAAAATGGGATGTCCTTATTCCCATGGGGGTCTTCATCGAAGACCATATACCAATGATCCATCCAATTGGCCTTTATATTTGGTTCAATGCACCAGTCTATGGAAATGTGTGCTCGATTGGTGGGTGGAACCAATCTGGTGCTAGGGTCCCGGAATAATGAAAATAACTGGTCTTTTGTAATTTTAAGGGCTTTGATGTCTTTATGAGTTAATCCATCGGAGTAGTATTTCCTCCTGGATTCTCTGTATGAGGTAATGTTGTACATAGCTCCTTGGGATTCGACAACTGTATCTGTTATTGTGTCCAAGGCATGGGCTAAAGAATCTCTCAAATGATCCGCCCTCTAATAGATGAGCTAAGGCACCTCAATGACACTAAGCACGCATTAATATGTGTGTTTGTATCTTGTTCCCCCTCCGGGTTTGGGTTTGGGTTTGGGTTAGGTTGTGGGTTAGGTTGTTGTGGGTTATTAGAGGGTGGGTTTTCCACATTGTGTTGTTCATTTTTGTTGTCTGTTAAGATTTAAACAAAAAACTACAAGTTATTTTACTTTTAATCATTATTTGATTGAACATTCAATTTTTTTTTAAATTTGTTTAAAATAATTATAAAAACAATGAAATTATGGAAAAAATTAAAGAATGGAAGAATAAGTGAAAAAGATAATCTAACATTTACTTTCCATTGGAGCAATCCATCTCGAACTCGACCTCGAAAAGCTAAAACGCAAATCGCACTTGCGCTATTTCGCTCTTGCGGTTTTTCGCTGTCCCGATCCTGTGCATATGAAATTTGAGGGGCCTGCGGCCTCTGTTTTATTTTATTTTTTTTCTTTTCAATATCGCATATGCAATATATCACACTTGCAATATATATCGCATATGTGATATTGAAAAGTAAGAAACACTATATTGCATGTTTTTTTATCAAGGGTAATATGTGGTATCATTTGTGTATATTTTCTAGGCACGTTGTGGAGATTCATTACTAGCCATATGTACTATGCAATGTTAACATACTAGTTTGTGGAGATAATATCACTATTTTGTTATTATTTAATAGCATTGATCATTATTTCCCTTTGGACATACTGCTTTCAACTTACAAGCACTAAATATCTTATGGCATGTAAGAAACATTTCTGAGTCCTCTTACATTCCTTGTTCTATCCAGATATAATTTAATTGGAAGAATTCATGATAAAATACCAAATGGATTATTGTGTATTAATAGCTCATATGTTAATGAAGAAAAATTTAGGCTTTCCTATCTACTAGATGATGGAAGGTTGGAAAGAGTAGGAAGGATGAAAAGAGTGTCATTCAAAGCTCATTATACTATGGAGGCTATGAGAAATTATATGATTGATCTTGTTCCTTCTGAGATTAAAATATTGGAACAGAAATTCTATTCAAACAAACTCAAATAAAACAATATATATAATTCACATTTTTCATTTATGCCATATTGTTTTGTATGAACAATAAATTCTAGGAAAATCTATAGATATGTTTTGGACCTTGCTATTGTAGTCCATCCAATGCAAATATCAAAATGAAATTGATTGATTGGGTGTTGTTGGAAGTAGGAAACCTTCATTGGGAAGGTAGTGGAAGAAGAGAGTGAGATGGAAGGGTTGTTGAATGGTTACTCTAAAATCATGGATTTCGATCTTTACATTTCGAATATCTTTAGATCGTATATCCTCCACAATTGTTTCTCCATAAAACCTAAGAAATCCCCCTACTCATATATATAGATATGTTTTGGACCTTGCTATTGTAGTCCATCCAATGCAAATATCAAAATGAAATTGATTGATTGGGTGTTGTTGGAAGTAGGAAAACTTCATTGGGAAGGTAGTGGAAGAAGAGAGTGAGATCGAAGGGTTGTTGAATGGTTACTCTAAAATGATGGATTTCAATCTCTACATTTTGAATATCTTTATATTGTATATCCTCCACAATGGTTTCTTCATAAAACCTAAAAAATACACCCTACTCATATCATCCCATGAACCATCACCTTTAATGAAGCAAGGAACCAACATGATGTATGGATGCAAGGAACCAACATGATGCATGGATGGGTATCATTAGTATGGATAGGTATCAACTGTGTCTTCCACATCCATTATGATCATTTAACAATCCTTCCAACAATAATGTTAAATATCGCATATGCGATATATCACATATGCAATATTTAACATTACAAAATGCATATGCGATATATCGCATACACGATACGTTTTCACGAACCTTAGCCTTGTGTTTGGGCTCAGGTTATTCCGAATGTACCATCAATAATGCATATGCATTCTTGATTTGCACTTCAAAAGTGCATTTCTAATTTCCTAAGTCGCACCAAAAAGTGGAACCAACTTCGTGCAAGTGCCCGTTTATCATTAGCCTAATTTTCAAACTTGTCAACCCTACTTAGATTGTTCCTACTTCCACCATCACCATTGATTCTTGAGTCTATTTCAATTTCATATTTCTGCATTATTTTGTGTTTTAGTACATGATAGAGTTATAGTAATTAGATAGGGGGAGGGAGCTCATGCCAGGGTACATGTAGCTTCGAGCTTCAATCGAGACTTGACAACGATTAGTTGGTTAGTTAGGAAAAAATACATAATTATCAAGACTCATGTTGGAGAGAGTTCCTTAATCACTTTTCGATCAATATTTATTTTGTCATTGAAAAGTGAGTCTTGGGTATTTATGCTAGTAAGCAATTTGGTGAGCCACTTCCTCTTTCGTTGGGTTTGTGAATGGTTGATGTTGATACCTAGCTAGAAGAGTTTGTTCATATATCTCAAATGGATCCATTAGTGTTATAACTGATTTTACCACGTCAGGTAGATCACACATTTATGGCCTTCATGTCCCTCTGCAGACTCCTTGGACCCCATGGAATTATATTATGCTTTGGTGTTCCAAGATCATCCCCAAAAATTGTCTATTTATACCTATATGCAAATTTTAAAGCAATACTCGTCTGTATACGCAGCTTTTGACCTCAAACCTATGTACATAGGGATGTGTGCAAAATGACAAATATTTTTGGAGTTTTCCTCATTTGAGTCCAAATAAGTTGACTCTTGGCCTTCCAAATGCCTTCAGAACACTCATATTCGACCCTCCATTACCTCTTTAGAGTGCTATATAAGGAACCTCTTGGATACATTGAAGGAGGAGGAAGTGAAGAGTAAGGAAGCTATAGTTCATTGTTGCCTCAGTTTTTCTTATACATGAATCTACATCCCTTTGTCTTTTGGAGCACATAGTGTTCTTCCTAAGCTTGCCTTTTCTTTGTGAGCTTGCTATCGATATATGTAGGATTTAAGTTGTGGAGGCCTAGGTGGAGGACTCGGTTTCTCCGGTTTGTAAAACTACCGACTGATTTTGTCACTATTGTATCTCTGATTTATTAATAGAAATATAATTTCCTGCCCAATCCATGTGCATTTTGAATATGAATATTGAATCCATGGATGTATCTAATTGCTTATACATGATTGAATATATATGCTAGAGTAGTGCTAACACATCTATATATATCATGCTTTGTTTGTTTTCTATTGTTGAGAGAAAATTATAATTGCAATTACATTGGAAAAGCTCAACGGGGATCTACTTCAACTGTATAGAACAATGTACAACCCTATATCCCGTAGTGTTAGATTTGCGTACTGCTCTTGTGTATTGGGAAAGATGGATTTCTGGTGTCATACTATCTGTTGTGGTACCCCCAAGCCATAGGAAGTTTGTCTTCATAACAGAATTGGAGACTCCATGTTGGCAAAAAACCCACCAACAAAGCCTCGTCGATAGGGGTTCTCACTCTATTGACGCCCAACCAACATGATCTCCCTGAGCATTGGCCCAAACAGGTTTTACCCTGCCCAACAACATCTGCAAAGTGGACAAAGTCTCACTTGAGACATTCAAGGGAGAGCTGTCGAAACCGAGTTTCCAGTAGTAAGAAAGGAATATATGGCATCCATGGCTTTGACCTGATAACTATCATATTATGGAACTAAGACAGTTATCACAATTCATATTCACAACTATGGATCTAACAGATCACAGTATTCATTTATCACAACAGTCTCATTCATAAAACAACTTTAATAAGCTTCATCATCATTCATCAGAATTGCAACAGAATTAGGACAGATCGCATCATCAATTCATTGCACCAACATCAGTAAATCATAAACAGATTCAATACACTTCTCATTGACATCGCATCAGAGAAAATAGAAAAAACATAAAACAACATTTAGGCAACAACCGTCATGTCATATTAATTCTATGCAACAGATCATTCTTCTTCACAACAGGAGACTGATTACATCTTTGAAAATTCAATATCTGATAGACATATCACAACAGATTGGTCACTCTCAGATATTGAATCGAACTTGTATTTCACTGATCATGATTTTGATTTTGATTATCTATCATTCTTTTTTTTCAATTGAAAAGCTAGCTCTATATATAGGCTTGCACCTTTACATCAAAGGTTCACTTCTAACTAAATTCTAACCACTAATGACCTATGTCCACAAAATGTGGTCAATTAATACATTAAATATTCAAAAATGGTTATCCTTCCACCCATCACGCTAATCTGGCATTGTGTGGTGTCACATGAGCTTGCGCAGTTGCCGCGATGCTATGCAACTTACTTATCCAAAATCTCTACCAAGAGGCCCCCAACACAGTCTTGTGGCTCGTCCTTGAGCCACGTTAGGTTGACAGGGTATATGCTAATGTCTTGTCCTTGAAATATTCAAACTACTATGATATCTCTTGAACCTAGATCTGGACTCTTTCGGTAGTGCTTTGACAGTTGAGCAAATCCTGCTGCATGAGGTGCACTGCCCTAGGCTTACCATCAACCATATTGTGACTATCTTGCATCGCTTGCAGCATTGTGACTGCTTGACAACTAGCTGCCCACCAAATTCTTGAAACTCATCCAACTGGGCACAATGCTTTTGTTGGCATTATTGGGCATGAGTAGCTCTCTGATGGAGGTCCTTTAATTCCTCAAACCGCATGATCTACATTATGAGCGACAATTCTCACAGCGACGTCTTCAGTGTCATCAACTGTCCTTCGGATTCTTGCACCTGCATGGTCAATTGGTCAAGTTGTTTGTCTTGGACAACGCTTTTCTAGAACTGCATCGTCACCTCCCTAATTTTATGTGCTTCTTTCTCCATTGTTTCAAACTAGGACGCGATCTCCTAAATAGTAGCCTTCCAATCAACAACCTACTCTAGTGGCATCTCTGGATGGACCAGGGCATTGAGTAGAAGCTTGGTGTTCTGGATTTGGGCAATAACTTCCCCAAGTTGCTTGGCCTTAGCGACTGTAGTAAGATCAACCATTTGCTCAAAGATATGTTGACATGACTCATCCACAGCTTGCTCAACTTAACCACAACTTGCACATAGCTGCCCCTTCTCAATGATAAGGTGGTCTTGCGCCTTATTAAGCTTAGTGATTTCTTTGGTAGCCTTGTGCTGCAACTCAGCCTATGGAGCCTTCAATGCATCAATCTCCCATACCTTCTCTTCTTCCAGCTGTACCCTAACCTGATGTAACTCCTCAGCTTCTTTCTGCAACTTCTCATTTGCGCTCTACAACTGGGCATACCCATCAGTAAGCTCCTTTTGCCTATCTGCCAATTCCTGGGAAGAAATATGTTGCAGCTCCACATGCGCTTGAGTGGGTACCTTTTTAAGATCCAAGGTGATTCTTTGGAGTGACCATAGTAACAGGTTCACTTCTTCACTCCCCATATTTATTTTCAGTCGGGGGAACTTGAACGTTCCTAGCCTGCGGCTGGGTGCTGATCAACGAAAATTCCTGCATCACATCTTTCTCGGGTGTCCTCCTAGAAACAACATCATAAATAGAATTCAACTTATCTCTTACCGCAACAAACCATTCTTGGTTGGACTCTCGTATCACTTGATCGTAGCCTTAGAGGAGTTAGTGTCTACTTTGATGAGCCGCTACAGTTGGTCCTCCATCCTTGGTCCGGTACCACAGCCCGCGTCGTATTCCAGGCGCAATTTGGTTCAAGTGTCCTCCTGCATGTCACATACCCCAATTTTGTAAAATAATGTTAATTGTTTAATTTAATTTCCTAAGACATTATGTTAAATTTAATGCTAAGTAGGAACTGATGACTCAGCAGAGTCAAAAGAAGTGGAATGTAATTATGAATATTTTATTATGAATAAATAAAAAGTGGAGACAACAGCATGGGAGAGCTATTAATAAGAGTGTTACTGGTCAAATTGGTGGAAGGAACTAGGTGGAGGGCAAACGACAAGTGGCATCATCCTCAAACACTTCCTATGTTGCAGGTGGAAACTTCCCTACATTTGGGGTCATGATCCCCCAAGAAAGTGGGATCAGAGGAGGTGGCTCAATAAATGACAACTAACCCAAAAAGACCTAGGCAATCTTTTAAAAAGTACCCAATGAATAGAGCTGAGGCTGCTCAAATATTTTCCAGGAGAAGAATCATTCAGGAGGAATGCACTTCAAGGAATTCATTGGGGAAAAGGGAAAACTGCAAGGAAGGTGTTTTGAGAGATAATCTGCAGTAACTTGGTCTAATACAGCTTGCTAGCTGGGAGGATTTACTGATAAGTCCAGGATTAGTATTGAATTTGAAGACTGGTACTTGATTATTGCTACACCTAGTTCCAGCTAGGGAGACTAGAGCAAGCTCGAGGGTCCTGAGGAGTCGTTGTTTGAGCGCTCTCCAGGAGTTGGTAGGGAGGAACGACCTCCCATTACTGTTGTCATCCAAGCTTAAGAACAAGTTCTGCCATCTAATAACCTTTGTTTTTAATATTTGTGTATGATTGAATGTCATGTTTGTAGCTTATGATGTAAATATTTATATGGTTTAGTAATGAAATTGTTTTTAGATTGTTTAGTAATAGAACCTTTTGATGAAAAACAAAAACCCCACCTGTGTTTTTCCTCATCTGGAGTGACCAGACCGTACTCCAACACAGGGGTGAAATTATAAATAAATATAGTATGATGAAAATGCAGAATAGAATGTTAATGGAATTATAGAGTATTTTCTTTATGTTGTTATCAAAATAAATATCTTTTTTTTTAGGAGTAGTGATAACCTGTACTAAAACTGTCAGTCTATTAGAATCAGAGAACATAGCTATATTATTTACTGACAGTAACATGAATGAGTAGATAAAACAATTTTTTATACAGTAGTTACTTTAAGTAATCTCATTGCTTAATTGAATTCAAAAGAAGAGTATAATAGTTAACTATAGTAGGATTAAGTTAAAGATGCTTTACAGTCTACTTCTTTCCGGTTTTAACTATTGCTTGTATAATAAACAAAATTGAAAGAAAGATTAGCTAGAATGTTGATTTGTTTCTATAGATGAATTATTTGATTTCAAAATTTGTTTATAGATAGTGATGTAAGTATATTCATTAATTTTCTGTTCTATCTAGCTAAGCATAAACAGAAATCTATAACTACCAACCTATATTTTTTTAGATGTCCATGAATGTTGAACATAGTTCTTATTCTTTCATTTTTTTTTATAAACATTAGCCTTATAACATAAACATATAATATAGGATACATAGTGTAACTATATAAATTACTCAGTGCAATAAGTATAAGAACACAATAGTAGAATACTATTTTATTCTAGGATTATAAGTAAAAAAAGAACAAGTTAATAAATATATATAATTATTAGAATAGTATTATTAAGTAAACAAGTAATGTTCTTATTATATTATAGTAAACAGTAATAAGATATAAATTTCATACTCGAAGGATGTATCTATCAGATACAGAAGAACTTCAGTAAAACATAATTCATTTTATACCAAAGGATAACAAGTATATAACAATATTCACTTTTCCTTTAAATAGAATAAATTAATATAAAAGTAACGCACAGAAACCCTAACAACTAAATTTAAAAATATTACAGGTAATAATCAAGTACAATAACGTACAGGAATTATCCCACAAAGCGACAGAATGCTCGACCTATCGAGCTTAACCAAATATTATACAACCTAACTAATGACCTCATAATTTACAGAGGTATTTTATAAATCAAAGATAATTACAAAGAAGCTGTAAATATTTTCTTACGGCCGAGCTTAAATATTATAATTATAACACAAGTAAAATAAACAAATTTCAGTACTGTACTGTAAACACAAGATATTTAAAAAGACTGTATTAACAACTTATATTATGAAGTTAGGGTGAAAACCCTGTAAATACCAAAATGATAACAGAAGTATGAAATCGAGGGTTTTAAGCCGTTTTTCCAAATTATCTCTCAGCCTCATCAATTACACAGCAAATATAAACAAAGAGTCTAAAAACTACCCAAATCCCACGGCTTCTTCAAGTATTTAAACAAAATTAACATATACAGTCACGGCCGGAGCCGGAGCACCCCCGCACAGCGCAAGGGCCTCATAAACCACAAAAATAATAACAAACTAAGTAACAGGTAAACCGAAACCCTAAGGGTTGCAGATCTCGACGACGCACCCACAATTGTCCCAAAGGGACCAAACAAGGAGGAACGACCATGGTCAAACTAGGCTTACCCGTGAATTCAGTACTGCTGTCGCAGCCTCGCACAAACTAAGCAGAGAGGAGAGCCGACCTGTCAACAAGAAAAAGGACCATTGTTAACAACCTGTTACAAAATAAACATTATATGTTAAAACAAACAACGAAGTAAGGGAAGGATTAACAGCCTTCTTACCTGAATGTTAAATGAGGCGCGACTATCATCGAACAATAAGCAACCACCAGCGTGAGGAGGAAACCCTTCATTTCACTGCAGGAAGGGAAAAAAATCACCAGTACCGCAAACAAACAATATCAACTCAGAAGAACAAGACTTCGAATTTCACTGAGGAAGGATTTCGGTTACAGTCAAAGGGTTCAGGTTCAAGCTGGTAAGACAGTGAAACCCTGAAGGAAGAACCGCTAACATATGTCCAACAGCAACACTTTAGGGATGGCACTTCTTAAACGTGCCTTTGGATAGGCCTATGAGAAAGATAACGAGCTGGAGAATACCCCTGCAGAGGAGCGGTGCGAAAAGGGTGCACTAGGACCATTGCAGAGTGGCAGGAGGCCGAAAAATATGGAAGGAATAATAAGATTAGGGTTCGAGGGAGAGTCCCTTATATCCATGCAGCACTTGGCCACAACAATGCCACATTAGCAGATAAATAATTCGCGAGCTGTGGGTTCGAGTATATAGTCCCGGATATCTTCTCTCCACGATTATTATCATTTCCTACTCAATGATTTTCGAAGGTTCCACTTTACCATGATCCATGTAAATGCTGCATGGGAACATAAAACTTTATCATTATAAACTCATCACCTTAAGAATCATCAAGGTCATGGGAAGGGTTACGACCCTTTACTATATAAAGTATGGTATATATATATAAACTCAAGTCAAGTTTAAGATTATGAAAATCATGGCGTGGTCATTTCCATGACCTCTCTAGGCTATGAAATTGTTCTTTCTTCTATAGTTCAAGCTTGACAATAATAAAGTCATGTAACAGTGTTATAAAAGAATTAAATACAATTACCTTTAGTAGGAACAATGCTTACAATAATTATATGCTCAACCAACATATATAATCCTGACACAGAAGGTATACCACTTGTTTTTATAAAGGAGGTTTCAAGAAACTAACTTGGGCAACTTTCATATTGTTATTGTTAACCTCACTGGCCTTGTTTATTTTATTAAAATGGTAAAGTTTGGCAATAAATACAAAAGAAAGTAATAACTTTTATTTCCTTAGTGAGAACCTTACTCACAAGTACATATTCTATCAATCAAGTAATTGTAACTTAAATAAAAGTAAAATTACTAATTAACAAAGTATTTTATGCATGCAAAGGAGATAAGGAGGCAATATGGTAAAAGATGACAAGACTTGTCAAGGGAGAGGTCTATCCTATGACCTCGGTTGTTTTATAAACTTGGCCTTATTTCATTAAACCAATTTTAACTTTATTCAAAGCTAGACTATTGTCATGTTATGAAAAGAAATTTACATAATCCTTCCATGATAAATATCTCCATACTAGTGTCAGTCTCTTACCTTTGAATGATTTATTATTCAGCTAGCAGGGTTTGCATATAAGCATGATAAGCCTCTAATAGTTTAAGGGTTAACCTTGAAATTGTTAATGATATTTATTAACCACAACTGGATGTTATTCTCCAAGCGATTATAGTACAGAGGAATTTAACCCTCCAACACTAGTATAACTTTTAATTGATTATAGTATGCAATAAGGTTATAACCCCTTAAGCTTCGAAGTAATGAAAGTGAGAGTTTGGTACATAAACTCTTTATCATTTTACACTGTGCAGTAGCCCATTTAAGCATGGTGTAAATTAGTAAGTTTGTACATATAAAAACTAGACCAATTGACTTTATAATTCTGCCATACTTGCTATGCTTGTAAAGAAATATTTAAAGCATTTTATACTTGATGACTAGTATAAACATCAAAGAGTTTAGTACTCAGTAAGCACATTAAATCACACCTTCAAGAAGGAAAACAACTATCGTCAATACTAGTAGAATCAAATCTCTTTCCGTAACATCTTAAAAAGAAGAACAGTTTAACGCTTTACCTCGATAAGCTTTGGAAACTGACTAGCATGTATATTCTTCTACGGAATTAATTATTGTGCAAAGATTTTATTTTTAATACTTTAGAATTTTGATAAGCAACACCCGAACCTCTTACCTGTAAATCTGTAAGAGAAGGAAAACTTCTACGTTAGCTCGAAATCTAAGTAAGCCCAGAATTGCATGACAGTCCCACCTTGTGGTCACAAAAAGAAAACAAGTCAGTAAACTGAAAAGAACTGTCCAGTAAAATACACATAATGTAACAGATAAATCAGATAATGATTTCCGTAACACACAACTAATTAAACATTTAGTTGACTGCTTTTGTTATTTAGCTGTATTTAAAAATTTTAAATTTTTCAAAAAATTTGGAGTTGTGACATGTGGTATTAGAGCATAAGTTTCAAACACTAGGCCTTGATGCAGCCCAACTAGTTTCCATAGAACAATAAAGTAAAATAATATACTAACATATATTCTATTTTATATAAAGAACATAATTTTTTTTTTTCCTAAAGTTTAACAGGCAGGTATGGAGAAGCTGGGAGAGTATGCTTAAGAGGAGTCTCCAAACACAAAAACAAGACAAATTCCTAGAGAACCTATGTTAGAAGAGATGAATGCCAACTCTTCAGAGCTGTTGCAGACTGAAATGGAATCAATCAAAAGGGAGAATGAGAAAATTTTGAAGGCTCAGGAAGAATTGAACCAAATTTTAATAGAAAAGTTCCAAGCTGAAGGAAGGAGCAGAAGATTAGAATCTGAGGATGTTAGTCATAAAAAAAGATCTAAAAAGATGAAGCTGAAGAAAACTGAAAGTAGTTCATCATCTAAAGGATTCAGTGAATGACAAAGTTACCATACTACTAGTGACAGTAGTGAAGCTGAGTTGTATGACAAAAAGAAGAAATACAGACCATATGAGGAAATTTCAGGGGAGTTTAAAAAGATAAAGCCCCTGACTTTTAATGGAGAGACCGAAAAAGGAGAAGAAGCAGAGTCTTGGTTATCTGGGATGAGGAAGTATTTTCATATATACAATTATTCAAATCAGCTGAAGGCAAGAATGACAATCTATAATCTCTTCGAAAAAGCAAACATATGGTGGCAAGATCTGAAGAGAGTCAAGGGTATCAGGGAAAAAGAAGTTAATTGGAGTACCTTTAAAAGGTACTTCAAGAATAAATTTTTGTCCGAACAATATTACAAAGAAAGATCTAAAGAATTTTACGAATTGAAGTTAGTTTCAATAACTATGAAGGATTTGAACAGTAAATTCTTAAGCTTGCTTAGGTATGTACCTTACCTATTAAACGAGAAACCTAAAGTGCAGCGATTTCTCAGCTGTCTATCGTATCATATTAAGGACAGAATCAAGTATGATAACCCAAAGACTCTGGAGGAAGCCACGAGGAAGGAAAATTTTTGTTTTGAGCAGAACAAGAAGAAAGAAGGCTTAGCCAACTGGAAGGCTAAGAAAAATAACAATCAGCCTGAGTTTAAGAAGAAGGAATTTGTACCCCAGAGGAATTTCAAGAATAATAAGAATAAAAATTATTCTAACAATAAGAATTTCTAGGGAAATAGAAATGGTACTTCCAATAATTCAAATAATTTTAAGGGCAAGGAAGATGCAAATAACCAAGGGAATTTTACCAAGAGTTTTGAACGTAAGGATCCTGTTAAGTGTTAGGAATGTAATGGCCCGCACTATGCCTCGGTCTGCCCAAACCAGAAAAAGTCAGTCAACAATATTCATACTGTGCAAGAGGAAATGACTGTAGGAGAACTAGCGAGGACTATGCCCAGAATAAATGCAGCTTTGGAGAACCGCCAAGCTGACTATTAGACTTCCATGGTGGAAGTGGAAGGTATGATTAATCAAAACCCTGTAACCATTTTAATCGATCCAGGAGCTAGTCTTAGTTACATTGCACCTCAGATAGTGGAAAAATGTAAGTTGTCTGTCGATAAGTTTGATAATTCC
>LPNX010022207.1:88587-108258 GCA_001517045.1 Pseudotsuga menziesii
ATGTTTTGTGAAAGAATGTGCTTTACTTATGGATGAATTTAACACTATAGTTAAGCTTAATGTTTTTCCACTTAGCTCATATGATTTACTGATTGGCATGGATTGGTTAGAGCAGCATAAGGTAGTTTTAAATTGTTACGATAAAACTTTCACGTGTCTAAATAGTGATGAACAACCAGTGAAGGTTAAGGGTATTCCTAGAAAGACTATAATCAGACAGATTTCTGTTTTACAACTTAAAAGAGCTGTTAGAAAAGGATTTAAATCCTATGCTATAACTATTACAGATGAGGCAAGTAAATCTGAAACAGATAAGTTAAAAATAGAAGATATTCCTGTCTTAAAAGAATATACTGACGTATTCCCAGAAGAAATTCCAGGATTACCTCCAAGGAGGGAATTGGATTTCACTATTGAGCTCGTACCAAGTGTGGTGCCTAGCTCAAAAGCTCCGTATCGAATGAACATCTTAGAACTTAACGAGTTAAAGTCGCAACTAAAAGAGTTAATAGATAAGAAGTACATTCGACCTAGTGTGTCTCCTTGGGGAGCATCGGTCATCTTTGTTAAAAAGAAAGACGGAACCATGCGATTATGCATAGACTACCATCAGCTAAACAAGATGACTATTAAAAACACATATTCGTTTCCCCACATAGATGATCTGTTTAATCAATTGTGTGGAGCCACAGTGTTCTCAAAGATAGACTTGAGGTCAGGATATCATTAGGTAAGAATTAAGGATGAAGATATCTTCAAGACCGCCTTTATAACAAGGTATGGACACTACGAGTTTGTCGTAATTCCATTTGGGCTTACCAATGCCCCAGCTGTATTTATGTGCTTAATGAATAATATAATGCATAAATACTTAGACAAATTTGTTTTCGTGTTTATTGACGACATCTTAATTTACTCTAAAATGGAAGAAGAACATAAAGAACACCTAAAGATAGTCTTACAAGAGTTGTGAGAACAACAACTCTTCACGAAGTTTAGCAAGTGTGACTTCTTTAAGGATGAAATCCAGTACTTAGGTCACATAGTGACTAAGGAAGGGATTTCAGTTGATTCTGAAAAGAGTCGGGAAATCGAAGATTGGACGGTTCCTAAAGATGTAACGGATGTGAGGTCGTTCATGGGAATTACCGGTTATTACCGGAGATTCATTGAAGGCTTTTCAAAAATAGCAAATCCGATTACTTCCTTGCAAAAGAAAGGCAAGAAATTTGATTGGAACTCAAAGTGTGAAGAAAGTTTTAAGAAATTAAAAACCTTATTAACAAGTGCACCTATTCTAAGAATAGTAGATCCTAATAAGGATTTCGTAGTATGCATTGATGCTTGTAATGATGGTTTAGGCGATGTTCTAACTCAAGACGGGCATGCCATTGCCTATGAGTCTAGGAAGTTAAAAATTCATGTAAATAATTACACAACTTATGACTTAGAACTTGCGGCTATTATACACGCCTTAAAAATGTGGCAACATCATTTAATAGCCAGAAAATTTATTCTAATGGCTGATAACAAAGGACAAAAATACCTTTTAGATCAGCCTAACTTAAACGCAAGACAAGCAAGGTGGTTATCCTTCTTGAGTGAATACGATTTTGAAATCCAGCACATAAATTGTAAGGAAAATAAGGTGGCTGATGCATTGAGCAGAAACGCAAAGCTGAAATTTACAACAGCAATTAGCACTTATGCTTTTGATTTAAATGAACAGCTTAAAGAAGGGGTAAAACAAGATGAAAATTATCAGAAATTGCAAATTATAGCTAAGGAAAAACCTACATAAAGCTTAATAAAAGGTTATATTTTAAATGAAAATGGATTTTTATTATTTAAAGATAAACTGTATGTGCCTAATGTGCCTAAGGTTAAGTTTTTAATTTTGGACGAAGTCCATAAAACACCTTACTCAAGACATCCAGGTTACCAAAAGACTGTAACCATGCTAAGAAAAGAATATTTTTGGCCTAATATGAAATCTAAGGTAGCTGAATATATTGCTAGATGTTTGGACTGTCAACAAGTGAAAACCGAACACCAACATCCAGCTAGTTTGCTACAACCTTTACCCATTTCTATCCGGAAATGGGAAGTGATTAGCCTAGATTTTATTACTGGACTGCCCAGAAATCAGAGTCAAAATGACTCTATTATGGTGGTGGTAGACAAGTTAAGCAAAGTAGCACATTTCATTCCTATCAAAACTACTTACAAGGCTGCCAATATAGCTGATATATTCTTAAAGCATATTTTTCGATTACATGGAGTATCGAAAGTTATAATTTTAGACAGGCATCCTAAATTCACAGGAAATTTTTGGAAGTCCTTGTTTAAGGGATTAAATACAACGTTGAATTTCAGTACCTCCTTCCATCCTCAAACAGATGGACAGACTGAAAGAGTGAATCAGGTGCTGGAGGATTTATTAAGAATGTATGTCAAAGGTCAGCCAAGTAAGTGGGAAGACTACTTACATTCAGCAGAGTTTGCATACAATAATAACCATCAGTCATCAGCTAAGTTTAGTCCATTTGAAATTTTGTATGGACGTAAATGAAACACTCCTATCTCTTGGAATAATCCAGTAGATAGATTAGTGTTAGGACTAGAATTGTTGAAATAAATGGAAGAGATTGTGAAGCAAGTGTAGGAAAATTTGAAGGTGGCACAGGATCGGCAAAAGAGCCAAGCAGATTTGAAAAGAACTCCCAAGGAGTTCTAGGTAGGTGAGAACATGTTTATAAAGGTAAGGACAAAGAAAATATCTCTAATACTGGGGAGTTGTGCAAATTTAGCACCACATTATTGTGGTCCGTTTGAAATTTTATCTAGAATTGGTCAAGTTGCATACCAGCTAGCATTACCACCTAACTTGAAAGTACATAATTTTTTTCATATCTCTGTTTTGAAAAAGTATGTTCATGATGCTACTCATGTGGTTGATTGGAATGTTGTACAGGTGGAACCAGAAGGAGAAATTCTGGTGGAACCGGACTGTATCCTTGGGAGGAGGGAAATTACTCTGCGAAACCGCACCATTAGACAAGTGAAGGTGCAATGGAAGCACCTTAGTCCTGAAGAGGCCACCTGGGAACTGGAAAGTAAGATGCGGGTGGCATACCTGAATCTATTCTAGGATACTGCAGAGGATGAAGAATAAGTAACATCGAGGACGATGTTACATTTTAAGGGGGTGTGTATGTCACATACCCCAATTTTGTAAAATAATGTTAATTGTTTAGTTTAATTTCCTAAGACATTATGTTAAATTTAATGCTAAGTACGAACTGATGACTTAGCAGAGTCAAAATAAGTGGAATGTAATTCTGAATATTTTATTATTAATAAATAAAAAGTGGAGACAACGGCATGGGAGAGCTGTTAATAAGAGTGTTACTCAAAATAGTGGAAGGAACTAGGTGGAGGGCAAAATACAAGTGGCATCATCCTCAAACACTTCCTATGTTGCAGGTGGAAACTTCCCTACATTTGGGGTCATGATCCCCCAAGAAAGTGGGATCAGAGTAGGTGGCTCAATAAATGACAACTAACCCAAAAAGACCTAGGCAATCTTTTAAAAGTACCCAATGAATAGAGCTGAGGCTGCTCAGATATTTTCCAGGAGAAGAATCATTCAGGAGGAATGCACTTCAAGGAATTCATTGGGGAAAAGGGAAAATTGTAAGGAAGGTGTTTTGAGAGATAATATGCAGTAACTTGGTCTTATACAGCTTGCTAGCTGGGAGGATTTACTAATAAGTTCATGATTAGTATTGAGTTTGAAGACTGGTACTTGATTATTACTGCACCTAGTTCCAGCGAGGGAGACCAGAGCAAGCTCGGGGGTCCTGAGGATTCGTTGTTTGAGCGCTCTCCAGGAGTTGGTAGGGAGGAACGACCTCCCATTGTTGTTTGCGTCCAAGCTCAAGAACAAGTTCTACCATCTAATAATCTTTTTTTTAATATCTATGTATGATTGAATGTCATGTTTGTAGCTTATGATGTAAAGATTTAGATGGTTTAGTAATGAAATTTTTTTTAGATTGTTTAGTAACATAATCTTTTGATGAAAAAAAAAACCCCACCTGTTTTTTTCCTCATCTGGAGTGACCAGAC
This sequence comes from Pseudotsuga menziesii, assembly GCA_001517045.1. Lineage (NCBI taxonomy): Eukaryota > Viridiplantae > Streptophyta > Pinopsida > Pinales > Pinaceae > Pseudotsuga > Pseudotsuga menziesii. Next base: position 92,719 of record LPNX010022207.1, read on the forward strand.
CGCACTCCAGCACAGGGGTGAAATTATAAATAAAGATAGTATGACGAAAATGCAGAATAAAATGTTAATGGAATTATAGAGTATTTTCTTTGTGTTTTTATAGGAGTAGTGATAACCTGTACTAAAACTGTCAGTCTATTAGAATCAGAGAAAGTAGCTATATTATTTACTGACAGTAACATGAATGAGTAGATAAAATAGTTTTTTATACAGTAGTTACTTTAAGTAATCTCATTGCTTAATTGAATTCAAAAGAAGAGTATAATAGTTAACTAGAGTAGGATTAAGTTAAAGATGCTTTACAATCTACTTCTTTCCAGTTTTAACTACTGCTTGTATAATAAACAAAATCGAAAGAAAGATTAGCTAGAATGTTGATTTGTTTCTATAGATGACTTATTTGATTTCAGAATTTGTTTATAGATAGTGATGTAAGTATATTCATTCATTTTTTGTTCTATCTAGCTAAGCATAAACAAAAATCTATAACTACCAATGTATATTTTTTTAGATGTCCATGAATGCTAAACATAGTTCTTATTCTTTCATTTTTTTATTTATAAACATTAGCCTTATAACATAAACAGATAATATAGGATACATAGTGTACCTATATAAATTACTCAGTGCAGTAAGTATAAGAACACAATAGTAGAATACTATTTTATTCTAGGATTATAAGTAAACAAAGAACAAGTTAATAAATATATATAATTATCAGGATAGTATTATTAAGTAAACAAGTAATGTTTTTATTATATTATAGTAAACAGTAATAAGATATAAATTTCATACTTGAAGGCAGTATCTATCAGATACAGAAGAACTTCAGTAAAACATAAGTCATTTTATACCAAAGGATAACAAGTATATAACAATATTCACTTTTCCTTTAAATAGAATAAATTAATATAAAAGTAATGCACATAAACCCTAACAACTAAATTTAAAAATATTACAGGTAAGAATCAAGTACAATAACATATAGGAATTATCCCAAAGAGCGACAGAATGCTAAACCTATCGAGCTTAACCAAATATTATACAACCTAACTAATAACCTCATAATTTACAGAGATATTTTATAAATCAAAGATAATTACAAATATGCTATAAATATTTTCTTACGGCCGAGCTTAAATATTATAACTATAACACAAGTAAAATAAACAAATTTCAGTACTGTACTGTAAACACAAGATATTTAAAAAGACTGTATTAACAACTTATATTATGAAATTAGGGTGAAAACCCTATAAATACCAAAATGATAACAGAAGTATGAAATCGAGGGTTTTAAGCCCTTTTTCCAAATTATGTCTCGGCCTCATCAATTACACAGCATAGATAAACACAGATTCTAAAAACTACCCAAATCCCACGTCTTCTTCAAGTATTTAAACAAAATTAACATATACAGTCACGGCTGGAGCCGGAGCACCCCCGCACAGCGCAAGGGCCTCATCAACCACAAAAATAATAACAAACTAAGTAACAGGTAAACCGAAACCCTAAGGGTTGCATATCTTGATGACGCACCCACAATTGTCCCAAAGGGACCAAACAAGGAGGAACGACCATGGTCAAACCAGGCTTACCCATGAATTCAGTACTACTGTCGTAGCCTCGCAAAAACTAAGCAGAGAGGAGAGCCGACCTGTCAATAAGAAAAAGGACCATTGTTAACAACCTGTTACAAAATAAACATTATATGTTAAAACAAACAACGAATTAAGGGAAGGATTAACAGCCTTCTTACCTGAATGTTAAATGAGGCACAACTATCATCGAACAATAAGCAACCACCAGTGCGAGGAGGAAACCCTTCATTTCACTACAGGAAGGGAAAAGGATCACCAGTACAACAAACAACCAATCTCAACTCAGAATAACAAGACTTCGACTTTCACTGAGGAAGGAGTTCGGTTACAGTCAAAGGGTTCGGGTTCGAGCTAGTAAGACAGCGAAACCCTGAAGGAAGAATCACTAACATATGTCCAACAGCAACACTTTGGGGACGAAACTTCTTAAATGTGCCTTTGGACAGGCCTATGAGAAATATAACGAGCTGGAGAATACCCCTGCAGAGGAGCGGCGTGACAAGGGTGCACCAGCACCATCGCAGAGCGGCAGGAGGCCAAAAAAGATGGAAGGAATAATAAGATTAGGGTTTGAGGGAGAGTCCCTTATATCCATGCAGCACTTGGCCACAACAACGCCATGTTAGTAGATAAATAATTCGTGAGCTGTGGGTTCGAGTATATAGTTCCGGAGATCTTCTCTCCACGAGTATTATCATTTCCTACTCAATGATTTTCGAAGGTTCCACTTTAACATGATCCATGTAAACGTTGCATGGGAACAGAAAACTTTATCATTATAAACTCATCACCTTAACAATCATCAAGGTCGTGGGAAGGGTTACGGCCCTTTACTATATAAAGTATGGTATATATATATAAACTCAAGTCAAGTTTAAGATTATGAAAATCATGGCGTGGTCATTTCCATGACCTCTCTAGGATATGAAATTGTTCTTTTTTCTACAGTTCAAGCTTGACAATAATAAAGTCATGTAACGGTGTTATAAAAGAATTAAATACAATTACCTTTAGTAAGAACATTGCTTACAATAATTATATGCTCAAACAACATATATAAGCTTGACACAGAAGGTATTCCACTTGTTGTTATAAATGAGGTTTCAAGAAACTAACTTGGGCAACTTTCATATTGTTATTGTTAACCTCATTGGCCTTGTTTATTTTATTAAAATGGTAAAGTTTGGCAATAAATACAAAAGAAAGTAATAACATTTATTTCCTTAGTGAGAACCTTACTCACAAGTACATATTCTATCAATCAAGTAATTGTAACTTAAATAAAAGTAAAATTACTAATTAACCAAGTATTTTATGCATCTAAAGGAGATAAGGAGGCAATATGGTAAAAGATGATAAGACTTGTTAAGGGAGAGGTCTATCCTGTGACCTCGGTTGTTTTATAAACTTGGCCTTATTTCATTAAGCCAATTTTAACTTTATTCAAAGCTAGACTATTGTCATGTTATGAAAAGAAATTTACATAATCCTTCCATGATAAATATCTCCATACTAGTATCAGTCTCTTACCTTTGAATGATTTATTATTCAGCTAGCAGGGTTTGCATATAAGCATGATAAGCCTCTAATAGTTTAAGGGTTAACCTTGAAATTGTTAATGATATTTATTAACCACAACTGGATGTTATTCTCCAAGCAATTATAGTATAGAGGAATTTAACCCTCCAACACTATTATAAATTAATTGATTATAGTATGCAATAAGGTTATAACACCTTAAGCTTCGAAGTAATGAAAGTGGGAGTTTGGTACATAAAATATTTATCATTTTACACTGTGCAGTAGCCCATTTAAGCATGGCGTAAATTAGTAAGTTTGTACATATAAAAACTAGACCAATTGACTTTATAATTCTGCCATACTTTCTATGCTTGTAAAGAAATATTTAAATCATTTTATACTTGATGACTAGTATAAACATCAAAGAGTTTAGTACTTAGTAAGCACATTAAATCACACCTTCAAGAAGGAAAACACTGTCATCAATACTAGTAGAATCAAATATCTTTCCGTAACATCTTAAAAAGAAGAACAGTTTAACGCTTTAGCTCGATAAGCTTTGGAAACTGACTAGCATCTATATTCTTCTACGGAATTAATTATTGTGCGAAGATTTTATTTTGAATACTTTAGAATTTTGATAAGCAGCATCCGAACCTCTTACCTATAAATCTGTAAGAGAAGGAAAACTTCTGCGTTAGCTCAAAATCCAAGTAAGCTCAGAATTGCATGACAGTCCCACCTTATGGTTGCAAAAAGAAAACAAGTCAGTAAACTGAAAAGAACTGTCCAGTAAAATACACATAATGTAACAGGTAAATCAGATAATGATTTCTGTAACACACAACTAATTAAACATTTAGTTGACTCCTTTTGTTATTTAGCTGTATTTAAAAATTTTAAATTTTTCAGAAAATTTGGGGTTGTGACATTGCATGCGCTGTGCTTCATCCTTAGGGTTCGTCAATGATTCATTGTCAAAGTCGTGAACACTTAGATCCTTCCAGAAAATATCGTCTGGGGCATTAGGTGGTGGCTCCTTAGAGAGTTCCTCTTGACTCATGGGGTTGCACCATTCAGCCAACCACTCCTGAACGAGAGCATCCAATTCTTCATCAGTGAATTTTTAGTCCAGAGGTAGCCACTGCCTGTCGGGGTTCCACTGTGCCTAGATATAAATGGAATGAGGCCCGATAGTGAACTGAATGAGCCGTTGATACTTGGCTACTGCATAATTGGATAAGCGAGGAACTTTGATAGCTATGGCTTGCAATGCTTCCCAATAGACCCAAAAATGGATCGCACAGTCCATCTATCGACTGGGCTACTCAACCCACCACAAATTATGATAGCATGCACCTCAACACACCTTCGCCGCATCGACTGCCATCGGCTGATAGTCTTTTGGTTCCATCCATGCGACAATCACAATAATAATTAACAACCAACAGTAGGAAAATGGCTGCCTAACCTGAGCAGAAAGAGCATTGTCGAGCAACTAGTTGAGAAGAAACAAGGACCAGTTTATTTGCATGCCCTCTACACCTTTTTGTGCACATGCGACCACACCTGAGTTGCACTGGACCGGTCGATTCCCCCGAACAATCTTGTTCACCAAAATGTGTGCCCCTATATGCACCACCTATGAATTAATGTTGTCGATACGATAGGCACGGCCATCATGCTGCAAGCCAAATCTCTCCTTCAGCTACTTGGCAAGCTTCTTGTCAGTATCCCGCCCAGGGATATACTGTGTCGGATATTCCCTGGCCTTTGGCAAGCATTAGAGAAAATTTGGGGTCTAAAATGGGCCTTATAAGAAAACGCACCAAAAAATAAATTTTGTGAATTGGAATTCAGGAACCAATAGAATTTCAATAAAATGAGTCAACCATAATGGTTGAATTGACATATTTGTCATAAAAGAAAACTACTTTTTTTGTTTGTATTTTTGACATATCTCCCTGTGGTTTTACTTAAATTCCGAGCGAGAGAGCTCATTAGATGCGGAATTTAATTTTGCATCCAACGTGTACCCACACTACACACTTTTTATGGACCCCTCTACCCCAAAAATAAGAAATACCTGAAAAATGTGATGATGATGTCATGTTCACGTTTTTTCAGGTTTTATTTTTTATTTTTGGTGTAGTGAGGTCTGTTAGAAGTATGCAGTGTGGTTAATCATTGGATGCAGAATTAAATTCTGCATCCAACGATCTCTCCCACTCAGAATTTGAGTAAAACCACACGGAGATATGTCCAAAATACGAACAAAAAAAGTAGTTTTTTTCATTCTTCCTCCAAAGTTAATAACTATTATTTTATTATTTTAACTATTATTTTATTATTTTCCTTAGGAGGCCCATTTTAGACCTCAAATTTCCTCTAATACTCGTAATGCTTGCAATTAAGTTGACCATGATAGGAATAGGCTCATTCAACTAGAGCGTCCCGCCATGAAAGTAGGCCAAGAGTTGCTTGATGCATGCATGAGCTTCATTTAGTCGCCCAAAGTGAGGCATATTAATGAGCCTGAGCAATCTAGATTTATTCAACTTGCTTGCCCATGGTTGAGGAATCCTCTGAATCAGTGCACCGGGCCCCATTAGAACTGATTCATAGGGTTCATCCTGAACATATTTGAGCAACATCAAATCATGGGCTTCAAACTTCAGTCGGATTAAGGAAGGGATGATATATACCGAGCAAGTCATCCCTTTCAGTATCGATGGTAATTTGGGTGGATACTTCTGATTCTTTGTAGGCTTCCTCGGCTTCGCTCCTAGATGCATTGGAGTGACATATCCTAGGATATCATTGACAGAGACACCCCTAGGTGCCATAGACTCTATAGCTCCTGAGCTCGATGGACCAGTTTGTGCAGTCCCCTCTCCTTGCACTCTAGCCGAAGTGTGGGTGTGCCTCTTCTACGGTGGCATGGAATTGGGATTCTAAGCCTACCACTTTGTTTTGGGGATCGACGAAGAGCCTACTGGCATGCTCATGACTTCTTCGTCAACGACCATTGGTTGAATGTGGGATTCCTACTCACTGGAAATCTCAATTGCGTCGGGGTTTCTCACCATGCCACACTCCCCAAACCTTAGTATGCACCCGATGAATCTGCACCTCTTCTCCACAAATCACACTCAAGACTCTTCAACTGTAGTCGGCTCAACACTTTGCTCACTCGACTGAAATACTCTGGAAAATGCCTTCCTCCTACATCCCACGCACTTTTAATAGCAACTTCCTACTTCAAAACCATCATTACCAAATCCACCATGTCCATCATGACCAAATCCAGCAGTAATGACACCAAATCTGCCAGCAATCTCACCCTACTAACGGTCAGATTGGCCATTAATGCACGTCACTTCAACAAGTGCCTCTAGCTAACTCTTTTAACTACTTGCATTCATTGTTGATTTGACCAACCCACAGCCTTGCGGCTGGGTGGTCTCCCTTCCATCGCTACTAACTCCTATCCTTGCACAGCCTTTTCCCCCAGGATCGCCTTACTGCTATCTAAAAAAATCTTATGTTTTTTTTAACGCCTCAAGCGGTGCATAGTTTTGGCCCCATCCTATAGGTCTTTAAGCGACTCCCATTGATGAGCATTGGTGGTACCGTACCATCTAATTGTTGTACCTAAACCGCACCTTCAGAAGTAATGGAATGAACAAGATATGGACCTAACCAGTGCATTTTTAACTTACCTGGATGCTTCATGAACTTGCTGTCGTATAACAACACCAAATCTCCTTCCGCAAACTATTTATGCTTAATGTGGCGATCATGCCACGCCTTCTATTGATCCTTCACAATGCGCTGGTGGAAGCTTGCAATAAAGTGGTCCTCATCAAGTTGGATCAACTGTACAATGCGCTCTTCTATTGCTTCTGCATCATTCATGTCGATCACCGCAGCGATGTGCAAACTAGGAACAATATATTCCCTGGGCATAACTGCCTCTTGTCCATATACTAGCTTAAACAGTGTTTGTCCTTCCATCCGTTTACAAGTGGTGCGATAGGCCCATAGCATTGCTGGAATTTTCAATTCTTAGTCATCGCAAGTAGCATTACATACCTTTGTCAACGTTGTTTCCAAAATTTTGTTGAATGCTTCAATAGTCCGATTCGCCTGTGGATGGTATGGCATGCTTTTCTTATGTTGCATCTGCAACTCCTCAGTTAGCGCTCTCATAGTGCAGTTGATAAAGTAACTTCACTAGTCACTCATCAATATCCTCAGAGACCCAAATCGTGTCACAATATTCTCAAATATGAAATTCGTTGTTGTTGCAGTAGTACAATCCACAACTGGTGCGGTCTCTGCCCAACTGGTAATATAGGCAGTTGCAATAATGATGTATCGCGCAGTTCTCCTCTTCCTTGGTGGACTAATTGGGCCCACAAAATCCATGGCCCATTTATCAAAGGTTTTAGTGTTACCTGTGGCACAAGCAGCTTCTCATCCCGTCGCAATGGTTTACCGACACATTGGTAGATGTCACAAATCCACACATAGTCAGAAGCATCATTATGCAACGTAGGCCACCATAGCCTAGCACGCAACACCTTTTTTGCAGTAGCCATTCCTCCATAGTGATCTCCCGTGATTCCTGCATTTGATTATTCTAGAATGGGTCCATGCTCATGTGGTAGGATGCGCTATCGCAAGATTTCATCTAGTTCAAGCTTGTATAACTACCCAGCAATGAGCTAGAAATATGAAGCCTTTACTACCAACTACTTCTTCTTACTGGTTGACAGGTTCTCTAGGGTAACACCAGTGGCCAAGAACTAAATTATTGGGGCATAATGATCACCCACGATATCGACACAGAACAGTTGTGCATCTAGCAATCTGTCATCAATATTGGTAGGTTATTCTCCAGTCTCAATGTGAGACAAGTGATTAGGAACAACATTTAACTGTCCTGGTATCACAACTATTTCAAATTAAAATTCCTAAAAAATTAGTGGCCACTGACAAATCTCCCCCCCCCCAACATAGGCTTATTGACCAAATATTGCAAGGTGGAATTATCAGTGAAAATTTTGAAGTGACCTCCTAACAAATAGTGCCTGAAATTTTGCAAGGCATAAACCATCGCCAAGCCTTCTCTTTCAATCGTTGTGTAATTTCATTCAGTAAATGACAACTTCCTATTAGCATATGCGATTGGGTGATCCAAGTCGCCCTCACCTGGTTGTGCAAGAACAACCCCCAACACAACAGAAGAGGCGTTGACATGCACATGGAACTCCTTGTTCCAATTAGGGGATACCAGTATGTGTATGGAGGCCATCTTAGCCTTCAGTGTGTCAAAAATTCCTTGACATTCCTGACTCCACTCAAATGCAGCATCCTTCTTTAATAGCTTCTCCATAGGGGCAGTAATCACAGTGTATCCTTTGATGAACTTGTGATAGTACCCCGTGTGCCCCAACGTCTCCCAAAGCATCTTCACATTCGTCGTCAGTGAAAAACTAAGAATTAGCACAATATTCACTGGATCAACCAACAAACCTTCCTTACATACTATGTGTCCAAGTAGCATTACAAATAGTGCACAGAAAATGCACTTCTTAGAATTCAATGCAATATGATGTTGTCGACACCTTTCTAGCATCAATTGCAAGTTGTTGAGATGGTCCCTAATTATCCCATAGGTTGTCCAATCATCCATATATTCTTGCAAAAACTTTTGAATAAAGTCTTTAAACACAGCGACAGCTACCCGAGAAAATATTGTTTGTGCATTCTTCAGCCCAAAGGGCATGACTGTATATTGAAAACAACCCAATTAATGTGGTCTTATAGCGATCCTCCTTTGCAATCCGGATCTGGTGGTACCCCGAAAATCCATCTGTGAAGGAATACATCTCCTGACCTCCTACTCCTTCACAAGGATAATTTTAGGGGCGAATTTCAGCCTAGTGGGCTATTTTTCCATGTTTTTCTCCCAAAATAGATTCACCATTTTGCATTTTTTGAAGCCCTGTTTCACCCAATTTTGATCGAGTAAAATTTTTTCACCCTAAAAATTGCCAAATTATTATATAAATGATATAAAATCCTTGGAAATTAAAATATTTTTTGAAAAATATCGCCAATCATTTTATAGTTGGTGTTTTAAAAATTGGTAATATTTGCCAAAATTTATACACTTTTAAATAAGCATGGTTCCTTAAAATCACCCCTGCGAGTCCTTCAAGGACCTCATATGTAAACGGAGTCGGGAACAAATCATGCACGCAGGCATCATTCAACTTCCTTATGTTGAAACAAATGTGGACTTCGCCAATCTTTTTATCCTGAAACACCATAGGGCTTATCCACTCTGATTCTTCGATAGGCTTGATGATCCCAACATCTAGCATCTGGTCAATCCCAGCCTTTACATGATCCTTGTATCACGGGTTTGGTAGATGTTGTAATCTCTCAGATCACATAAGGTTACCAATAATACATACAAAAATATACAGAATATACACAGATACAAGAGACAAGAACAGATAGGATAAACAGATTATATTATTCTCAAGAGATCATACAAAGCCAAGAACTGAACTTAGTTCTTGTGAGGCTCAACAGCCTAATATATACAGGTTACAAATAGTTACAATCATAACTACCTGTCGATTCACCGAACCGACACGACTATTAGTTAACAGACTCTAATCACTGTGTTTACTCAGCCGACCGACTTAGTTGGCTGATCGACTAAGTCGGTCCCTCGACTTAATCGGCTGATCGACTAAGTCGGTCTTCGTTCAAGTTGACTTATGTCGACTTGCTCCTTCTACATCCCCCCCACAAACAAAACATTTCTTCGTCCCGAAGAAAGAGGGAGGTACCAAAATTGAAATCCTGTCGAACCCTTCAGACTTGCTCCTGTTGAGGACTATGTAGGCGGATGGTCGGCCGTCGCTGAACGCATACTTCGACGATGGCTGGGGCTGTGATGGCCAATTGATGCTGAAAGTCGGTCCAGCTCTGTAATTCCTTCTCGATATCGATGGTCAAGGTAGTGAGACTTGACAGGATCGACATCTTTTCAGACATGGATTTTTCTGCTATGTTTTCCATGGTCGGGCCCAAGATTTGATTTTGCTCGTCTGTAGCCTGGAGGAGTCTCTTTATGTGGGGACAGAGGTTGTCAAATTTCTCCAGGTTAGGTAGATCCTGTTGAACCCACTGATGGGCCTCACGTTCTAATTTCTGCAGCTTGTTGGTTTCCATGACAATCTGCTCTTCGACGGTCTGCCTTAGTTCAGCTTCTGTAGACTTCCGAGCTTCTAGAGCTTGGATGCCTTGTCTGGTTTGTCTTGTCTGCTGGTATACCTGTCCATAGTGTGTCGGCCAATCTCTGAGTACTTCCTCAGTGACAATAGATTCCTCCATATGGTCCTGTAAGACCTTGTATGCCTCTGAAAATGTAGTGTGTTGGGCCAACAACAGTCGGGCAGTTTCTTCCTTCTGTTCTGCTTTGGTCTCTTGGAGGTGTGTCTGGATGGTTGATACCATCCCTTCAAATATCTGATATGCCCTCTCCAAAGGTCAATCTGTGGCTACTTCGACAGGGCCTGGAACAATGGATTGAGCAAGAGACCTGCATTTGTTGAGGAACTCGACTTCTTCTGTCTCCTTATCCTTGAGTTGTTTCCTTATTCTGGTCGTCCTCCTCTTCGACTCTTTTGCTAGGGTGTTGAGTAAGTGGCCGACCTCTGAGTCAGTCAATGAGCTTGCATCCCGTAAGCTAATCCTTAGCTGAGCGGGTCTAGGAAGAGGTTCTATTGTCTCCTTTGCTTGCTCTGTTGGTTTGTCGTGAGGACCTGCAAAAGTGGAAGGTGGATCAGAGGTCGAAGGGGTTTGTGTCGGAGGGGTTGGTTCAATGTTCGGGGGTTTTTTTGTCTGGGGAGATGGTATGTACACCTCCGGCTGTGATGATGATGGTGATTTTGGTTGTGAATCAGGAGGTGGTGATGATGGTGGTGAAGGTGGGGATGGTGGGTTTCCTGATCCTAGTGGTGAAGGGGAAGAACTGTGGTCGGAAGACATAATGTCTTCTTGCGGTCGGTAGTCAGTGAAGGTCTGTTCAATGCCTGATACATCGCCACCTTCTCGAACCCTTGTAAATACTTTTGTTTGGTGGGCATATGTCTTTTTGCTTGCTTTTAGGGGAGTTGTTGTCCTGATTGTCTGCGTCGATTTGAACAGTGCAGGCAGTGTTGCAAAGAAGGCTTTAAGCTCCTTGTCCGAGCTTGCCCTGGCTCTGAGTGCCTCAGGGATAGCTCTTTCAAAGAATTCGGGGGAAACATCGGCCTGCTGCACTGGTGCTTGCTCCTCGACTATTTTAGTCGGAGATGGAGGGGGAGGAGTCGTCACCAGGTCGACCACATCTTCGGACAATGGTGTTGTTTTGGCCTTTTTTGGCCGACCTTCCGGTGCTCCTGCTTCAACAAAACGTTGAAACTGGGTTTCAACAGTTACCTTATTAGCCCGGGCATCTTCGACAATGTCAAGTGCTGTTGCTGCTAGTTCTTCATCGTCATCGGTGGAGTCAGCAAGGACGAGCTTACGCTTGCCCTTGCCTTGCTGTCTTTTCTGTAGCTTGATCTTCCTTCTGGCGACGCTATCTCTTTGGCCAGTTTTTTAATCACGCTGCGCGACACAGCATACTCAGGGTCGTCTTCCGCGAATTCTCCTGTCAGGGTCTGCAGAGGGTCGGCAGCTGCTGACTGTTGTACTGTTTGTTGTGCTGGTGGTGGTGTCTGATGTTGCTCTGTCGGGGGGTCCACTACTGGTGCAGTCGGGTGCTTCACTGTTAAGTGCACCCGACCAGGAGTTCCGGTCGGAGTATCCTGCATCACAAAGGTGCTAATATACAAGTGCAGCTCGTAATCTTCCTCCTTCTCCTGGTCGGTCAGAGGTTTGACTATAGAGAAGTCGACCTGTTTTGCAGCCTCCGGGACTTGAATTTTGGTTTTTGCTTGTCGAGACAGCTCCCAAAAGATCTGGTCGACTGTGGGATAGTAGTCTAGGTCCCTGGCATTTGAATCCTGAGTGTTTGAGGACCATACTGATGTATGGTCAAGCTTTAGCTGGATGTGTGAGTCGGCTGGGAGGTTTCGTCGGATGTTCTGGGGCACCCTCCACCTTGTCGTTCGCAGCTTAAGCTGCTGGAACCAGTTTTCCAGAAATACCTTGCCTTGGTTTAGTTCATGCACAGTTCCTTTTTGGGAAAAGGGTTTGAACCTGTGCATCTCGAATCTAGTCAGCTCTCGGAAGACGGGACTGCCTTCCGGGCATATATAGTACATAACAATCCAAATGATTAAGGAGGGGAATTTGATAATACCTCCTATTTCATGACAGCGCTCGCATATGGTTTTGACCAAGTCTGCGAGGTAGTCTTCCCATCTGAAGATTCGTCCGTCGGTTGCAATTTTTTCGACGGCGTCCAGCATTTCCAATTTGAGGTCACTGCTGCGACCAGCCAAGGTGAGAGTAATGGCGATGATTTTCGCCACAATCTGTGGTGTTCGTGCGTCGATCTGACTGATCATCAAACCCTTGGAGTTTTTACCCGACGCCGAACCTGTAAGGCGTTCGACCAGCACTTCCTTGATCCCAATGGGGACCGGGTCACCCTCGTTTGACAAACCAGTAAGTTGGGAGATAACATCTCCAGTGATGTCGACCGGTCGGTCAAAGTAAAATTGGCCGTTGTGGTAATGACTGATAATGAATTTGACCGCGGCTTCCTTCGTACCAGTGAAGCTGGCCATGAGAGGTGCGTTTGTATAAACATATATGGTGCTATGCTTAACTTTCTCAGCCTCCAGGGTGATTCGTTGGTCTTCAAATGCCCATTCTTGAATATCCGTCCACAACTTTTGAAACGGACCCTCCTAGACTTTCGCGTTTTGGATTCGTTTTAGTCGCTGGAGTAAGGGTGAATCTGCTGCCTGAAAATCTTGGGTCTTAGCCGCAGCTGTGGTGCGTTTGGGTGCCATGGTTTCTGACTGAACAGACTGGTCGAAATTCGTACAAGGTTCGCAAATTTCAGTTGACTGGGAGTTCGAATGCTCTGTAGGTACGTGGTGTGGTGAATGAACTGTGGAATGCCCATTATTTATAGGCGCGGGTGGGGTGGATTGTCGAACTGGGTGAATTTATGGCGGACTTGACAGTCCAACTGCAACACTCGAGTGCGATTTCGTGAATCTGGGGCGGGGCTCGAGGCCATTAATGCGGGATGGGATGCTCCAGGTCGACGGTCGGTGTCGGTGGTGAGAACGGTCGACATGGTTGGTCGATGAAGATGGTCGATGGAAATGAAGGCGGTTGTCAAAGGGGTGAGTGGCTGTCATGATGGTTGTTTTATGAGTGTATTGTGTTGATTTGTGGACTATTTCTAACTTTTTATGCAGTTTTTGGTGTCAGTTAAGACCGTTATATGATTTTTTTTTTTTTTTTTTTAGGCCCTGTACCGTTTAAGTCGGGCTCCATTGACAAGCTTCCGAAATACTTGACCCTGCAATGTTTTTAGTCGAACTGAACCATTGGGATGTATTTCTTCGACCCTGTACGGGCCCATCCATTCTGTGTGAAGTTTCTTAGGCTTGCCTTTGACTCGACTGTTATACAGTAGGGCAAGGTCACCGACTGACAGATTTTTGTTTCTGATATTACAGTCATGCCAAGCTTTCTGCTGTTGTTTTTGTATTTCCTGGTGCTGGATGGCCATAAGTCTATGTTCTTCCAATTTATTAAGTTGAAGTAGCCGATCTTTCCTGGCTTGTTCGACGTCGACATGTAGTATCTGTGCAATGATAGGTTCCTGTTGTATGAAGTGCAGAGGTACAACTGCTTCTTGTCCATATACCAGTCGAAATGGGGTTTGATCAGTCGACCGTTTGTAGGCTGTCCAGTATGCCCATAAAACTGCAGGAATCTTCTCATCCCGGTCATCTTTGTCAGCACTGCATATTTTAGTCAGTCCTTTTGTCAGTGTTTTATTGAAAGCTTCAATTGCACCATTCGACTGAGGGTGGTATGCTGTACTACGTCTGTGGTCGATGTGAAACTTGTCGGTTAGATTTTTGATAGTTTTGTTAACAAAGTGTGATCCTTGGTTGCTGATCAAGGTGAGTGGACATCCAAATATCATGATGATGTTTTCATAGATGAATTTAGCAGCTACTTCACTTGAACAGGTCTCGACAGGTTCTGCTTCTGCCCATTTAGTAACATATTCCACTGCAGTGATGATATATCTTGCACCTGATCGTCGGGCAGGGACAGGGAATGGTCCTATGAAGTCTATAGCCCAGATTTCAAAGGTGAGACTAGGGTTGACTGAGATCAGGGGCATTTCTATACTTGGCAGTGGTCGACCAAGTCGTTGGCATCTGTCACATCGACTGACAAAGTTTTTACAATCTTTATGAAGTGTCGGCCACCATAATCCAGACTGTTGGATTTTCTTAGCAGTTGTGTCGGCCTGAAAGTGTCCTCCTGCTGGTCCATAGTGTGCTTCGTGCATGATTTGCTCTCGTTCATGGGTAAGTACACATCTTCTAAGAACATCGTCTAACCCCATTTTGTATAGAAATCCATTGATGAGGCTGTAGGGGGCAGCCTTCATAGCTAGGATTTGCTTATTTTTAGTGTTCAGACCTTCTGGTGCCTGACCTGTTTCTAGGAACTGAGCAATTTCCTCCAGTTCTTCTGGTACTGCTTCTATACAAAATAGATGTGCATCTGGTAGGTCGTCGTCGATTCCAGTCGGTTCCTCTCCTGTGTCGATTCGGGATAGGTGGACGGGTCCGACATTTAGCTTCCCTGGTCGGACAACTACTTCAAATTCAAATTCTTGGAACAGTAAGAGCCATCGACAGATTCTACCATGGTGAAGGGGTTTGTTTACGAGGTAATTCAAAGCTTGATGGTCGGTGTAAAATATGAAGGGGTTAGCTAATAGGTAGTGTCGATATTTCTGAAGTGCAAAGACCATTCCTAGGGCTTCCCGTTCGGTGGTCGAATAGTTCCTTTCAGCCTTATTTATTTTTTGACTACTGTAAACTATAGGGTAGTCCATTCCATCGTCTCCTGGTTGAGTCAGGATAGCTCCAATTGCTATTCCTGATGCATCGATATGCACATGGAATTTGATCGACCAATTTGGAAATTTAAGTATGGGGGCTTCGACCAGTTTTCTCTTCAGTTTGTCGAAGGATATTTGGCATTCCTCCGTCCATTTAAACTCTATATCATCCTTGAGTAGTTCTTCTAGGTGGTAGGTCATGTCTGAGTAATGTCGGATAAACTTCCTATAGTACCCTGTATGTCCTAATAACACCCGAACCTGTTTAGGGTTTATTGGAGGCTTCAAGTC
>LPNX010022262.1:0-16385 GCA_001517045.1 Pseudotsuga menziesii
GTCTGAACAAGGGACTCCTCTGTCACCAAAGGACTCTGAGTTTCTCTGCTCCAAAGGTTCTGTATAAAATCCACCAGCATAACTTTGCTCTCCAAGTATGTATATCCAACCCCTCCCCAAGGCCTCTATTTATCTGAAGGAAATGAGGCAGTTTTCGAAGGTTAGGGAGGTTGCAGCAGTTAATGGGATTAAGGTAAATGAAATAACTAAACTACCATTAACGCGTGCTTTTAAAAACTAATTTTGAGGGAGATATGCGCGGGTCTGTAGTAAGGCAACCCGCGCATCATGCGCGACTCTGTATAAGGGAAACCCGCGCATAGATGTATGCGCGACCTGCTGAACATAACACTCGCGCATATGCGCAACATGCCAATAGGGATAGTCGCGCATGCACTCAAAATCTCAAAATAACAAAGTAACTAGCTGGGCATATAGGTAATGTATTTCATCATCAACCAAGGTATAATGAAACTGGGCAAACCTCAATCCATAAGTGTCCTTTTGTGTGCCGACCTGAGGGATGTCAGCACTCGGACGGAGAGGTGCCAATCAGCTGTATAACAGGAATCTTCATATAAACTAGACTCTGATAAGTTTCTAACAATGAAAGAAGTATTGTTTGTGCTAGGACTCAAGAAGAACCTCCTCTCCATATCAGAATTGGATGTGAAATGAATGAGAGTTGCATTCATATATGGTCAAGTCATAATGTGGACAAAAGGGAAGACTATCAATGATGCAATAGTGATTGGAGAACAAGAAGGAGGGTTGTACATATTGAAGGGCCATCTAGAACAAGCCTTGGTCCATGACATAGTAGAGCCAAATGAACTTTGGCATAGAAGGCTTGCACATGTGCATTACAAATCACTACCTATTGCAAGCAAAGTTGTTGAAAGTCTTCCAGAATTCCAAGCAAAACATGATGGTGTTTGCAAAGGATGTGTGAAAGGGAAGAATACGAAGAAGACATTTCCCAGCAGCGAAAGCAAAGCCAAAGGCATACTAGAAATCATCCACTCCGATGTATGCGGTCCTATGTCATCAAAATCACTAAGCGGGTATGCATACTATGTTTCTTTTATTGATGATTTTTCTAGAAAGACATGGGTTTACTTTATGAAGAACAAAGATGAAGTATTCAGTAAGTTCAAGGAATTCAAAGCCTTGATTGAGAATCATACTGAAAAGAAGATTAAGACTTTTCGATCAGATAATGGTGGAAAATTCACTTCGAATGAATTCAAAGAGATATGCAAAGAATCGGGGATTAAGAGGGAGTTGTCCACCCCTTATAATCCACAATAGAATATGATTGCAGAATGGAAGAATAGAACTATCATGGAAGCTATAAGAGCAATGCTTCATGATCAAGATCTTTCTATGCATCTTTGGGCTGAAGCTGCTAGAACAATAATGTACAAAATCGTATTCCACATAGAGTACTCGAGAACAAAACTCCTGAAGAAGTATTCTCCAACAAGAAACCAAAAGCCAGCCATCTCAGAATATTTGGCTATCCTATGTACATACACATTCCAAAAGAGAAGAGAACAAAATTAGATCCTTCAGGAAAGAAGGGCATATTTGTGGGATACTCTGAAGGCTCGAAGGCTTACAGAATCTATTTCCCAGGATACAAGAAGATTAACATTAGCAAGGATGTGACATTTGATGAAGACATAGCTTACAACAAATCCAGAAAGAGACCTGCTGAAGAACCTGAAGAAGCAGAAGCAGAAGTACCCAGAATTCATGACACAACAATGAATGAAGAAGATCAAGAAGAAGATCAAGATTTTGAGGAACCACAAAGACCTATAGATCCACCTCTAGAGAATAATCCTCATAAGATGAAACCTGCTTGGGTACGTGAACTTATCCAAGGTGTGAAAAGATATGGGGCTCCAGAAGAGAATAACAGAGAAAGAAAGAGGACCAGATCCTGCTCCAGGTATGTAGCTTTACTATGTGATTTCATTGATAAAGAACCTTCTCGTTATGAAGAAGCGGCAGAACAGAAAAAATGGAAGGATTCTATGATCGAAGAATATCAACCGATAATGAAGAATGATGTTTGGGATGTTGTCCCAAGACCAGAAGGAAAGTCAGTTGTAACTTCCAAATGGATCTACAAGATCAAGCATGCTGCAGACGGTAGCATTGAAAAGTATAAAGAAAGATTTGTAGCTCGAGGTTTCTCTCATAAAGAAGGAATAGACTATGAAGAAACCTTTGCACCTGTAGCCAGATACACTTCCATCAAATCAGTACTTGCTCTGGCTGCAGTGATAAAATGGAAGATACACCAAATGGATGTTAAGACTGCTTTCTTGAATGGTGTAGTGGAAGAGGAAGTGTATGTAGAACAACCACTCGGTTTTGAGACACATGACAGAGAGTCTCATGTATGTAGATTAAAGAAAGCCCTGTATGGTTTGAAATAGGCACCCAGGACCTGGTACGGCAGAATTGATAGCTTTCTATCAAGTTTGGGCTTTACCAAGAGTAAAGAAGATTCCAACCTTTACTATAAGATTGAGGATGGCAACCCAGTGATGCTTCTACTATATGTAGATGATCTATTTGTGACAGGTACAGATGGGTATATTACTGATATGAAAAGAAATCTTGCTGCTGAGTTTGAAATGAAGGACTTATGGATGATGCATTACTTTCTAGGAATGGAGGTGTGGCAGAGCACAGATGGAATATTCCTTGGACAAGGGAAGTATGCAGTAGAGATCCTGAAAAGGTTTGGGATGATGGATTGCAAGGCTATGACCACACCTATGGAATTGAACCTGAAGCTATTAAATGATGCTTCATCAGAATCGGTTGATTCTACGATGTATTGTCAGATGATTGGGTCATTGATGTACCTGATGAACACGAGGCCAGATATTTGCTTTGCTGTGAACACCTTGAGCCAGTTCTTGACAGATCCAAGACATGTTCACTTGATTGCTGCAAAGCATATTCTGAGGTACCTGAAGGGTACAATTGATTATGGGCTCAAGTACGATGCGAATCAAAAGATTAACCTGGAAGGTTATGTTGATTCAGATTGGGCAGGTAGTGCCATCGACAGGAAGAGTACTTCAGGGTGTTGCTTCAGTATGGGATCAGGTGTGATCTCTTGGTTTAGTAGGAAGCAATCCTGTGTGGCATTGAGTACAGCTGAAGCAGAGTATGTCGTAGCTTGTTCAACTAGTTGTGAGGCAGTATGGCTGCAGAAGATACTATCTGATATATTTGATCTCCAGTTGGATGCTACTTGTATACATTATGACAACTAGAGTTGCGTGAAGTTGTAAGAGAATCTAGTTTTCCATGACAAGTCGAAGCATATCAAGATCAAGTATCACTATATCAGGGATATGGTGCAGAGGGGAGTAGTGAAGCTCCATTATGTTGCGACGGAGGAACAGATAGCCGATGTATTGACGAAGCCATTAGCTAGGATGAAGTTCAAGTACTTCGGGGACAATCTTGGTGTTCTCCATATCGAGGTTTCCTCTAAAAGAAAGTGATGAGTCCCATATCCATTCTGTCATGGTGAGAGGATTGGTTCCTTCCATGGTCAGATGCAAGGGCTGAGCCATTCTGTCATGATGAGAGGATTGGTTCCTTCCATGTCAGATATGAGTGCTGAGATGAGTAGCCATTCTGACGAGTAGGTCAGATGTAAGGGCTAAGCCATTCTGTCATGATGAGAGGATTGCTTCCTTCCATGTCAGATATGAGTGCTGGCCATTCTGTTGAGTAGGATAGATGTAAGGGAAATTGCCATTCTTTGAATGGAGCTGCCTGGTGAGGTACCAGGAACACTAAGTCTAGGATTGAGTAGCCATTATGATGTGATAGAGGGATGTGCTCCCACTTGATCAGATGTAATGGATAAACCATTCTGTCATGGCTAAAGGATTAGGTTCCTTCCATGTCAGATGTGAGTGTTTGCCATTCCGACGAGCAGGTCGAATGTAAGGGCAACTGCCATTCTCTAGGAGAATGGAGGCACCTGGTCAGTTACCAGGTAGCTCAGTCAAGGAGGATCAGAGGCCATTCTGATATGACTATAGGATTAGTTCCTACAAGATCAGATGTGAGTGTAAAGCCCTTCCATCATTGTGAGCAGGATGTGTTCTCGCCTAAGTGGATGTAAGTGCAGGCCCTTTCATCATTGTGGTAGGATGTGTTCCGGCCTGGGTGAATGTAAGTGCAGAAATCTTTCATCATTGTGGTAGGATGTGTTCTGGCCTAGGTGAGAGTCATTCATCATTATGGTAGGATGTGTTTCGGCCTGGGTGAATGTGTGGAAATATTTCATCATTGTGGTAGGATGTGTTCTGGCCTGGGTGAGAGTCATTCATCATTGTGGTAGGATGTGTTCCGGCCTGGGTGAATGTGTGGAAATCTTTCATCATTGTGGTAGGATGTGTTCCGGCCTAGGTGAGAGTCATTCATCATTGTTGTAGGATGTGTTTCAGCTTGGGTGAATGTGTGGAAAATATTCCATCACTGTGGTAGGATGTGTTCCCGCTTGGATGGATGCGAGAACTGTGCCTTTCTGACGACTAGGTCAGATATAAGTGCTAAATAAGACCTACATGGAGGATAGGCCTACAACCAGCATGAAAAAGGGATGGCTCTATAGAACTTCCTGTGAGGAGAAGAATCATGAGATAGCACCAATGATGATCCAGATCGAGTGATGATTAAGATCCAGTGATGATAGCCAATGATGATTGAGTGATGATCGAGATCCAGTAATGATGATCCAGCAGTGATGATCCAAATTGAGTGATGATCTAGATCCAATGATGATAGCCAGTGATGATCCAGATCGAGTGATGATCTAGATCTAATGATGATATCCAGTGATGATCCAGATTTAGTGATGATGCCTCATGATGATCTAGATCCGATGACTTGAAGACGGAGATGAATTGAAGATGAAGATGACTTGAATACTCAAAAGACTTGAGATGCAGATGACGAGAAGATCCAGTTGATACAGAGAAGAAGACCGGTGCTGAAAATTGTGTCGAAAGAATACCTCCTAGTTAAGAGGGAGTGTTGATGTATTTGTAACTTTGGAATGTATTCATCTATGTATCTTATGTATTGTAACCATATGTTTATTCTGGGATGTATCTATAATGTAATTGAGTCATATTGTCATGCCCCAATGTTTCGATTGGGAGGATCAATAATGTAAACAAGTCATGTCAAGTCATAGTGAGTAACCCTCCGATTGTCTAAGGGTTAAAGTCCCCGTAGTTCCGGGGCACTAGGGTTATTAGACTCTCCAAGTAGAGGTCGGCCCTAGTAGGGTTTTAGTCATGTTGGGATTAGTATAAATAGAGATCTGGGATCTCTATTTAGTGTACATCACTCACACACTCAAGTGTAGCGCATAGTTGAGGAAGGAGAAGACACTGGGGCTAGACAAGAAGAAGATTACTGTTGTTGGGAGATCATTTACTGTTTTGGGGATTTTACTATTTTGTTGCTGATTCTATCTCGGAGGAAGTTGTAGGGTTTTCTCCATTTATGGTTTCCTCGATCAAAAACACTGTGTTCATTGTCTCTTGTGTTTGATTGTTGTACTTGTTATTATCTCAGTTAAAGATCCTAATAATGCTAGCTTAATGTTGAAAAACTAACAAGATTTGGATATCTTAACTATAAGTATCTTTCTGATCTTAGTGAAAAATAAATGGTCATAGGGTTACCAAATATTAAGTTTTCCAAAGGAGTCTATCAAGGTTGCATCTTAGGAAAACACCCAGAGCATAAATTTGTGAAAGCTAGTCATGAGAGAATCTCTGCACCTCTTGAGTTGATCCACAGTGATGTTATTGTCCCATTTCCTCATATTTCAATGAGTTAGGACAAATATGCATTGACATTCATAGATGACTTTTCCAGGTTCTGCTGGGTTTACTTCCTGAAACACAAGTCTGAAGTTTTTGGCATCTTCAAAGTCTTTAAGGATTTGGTTGAAAACCAGTCTGGGAGGAAACTCAAGGTCCTCAGATCTGACAATGGTGGTGAGTATGTCAAGTTTTATTTTATTCAATATTGTACAGATGTAGGTATTCAGATTCATCATTCGATCCCTTACACACCACAGCAAAATGGTGTTGCTGAGAGGAAGAACAGATCACTGAAAGAGATGGCAACCTGCATGATGGAGGCTAAGACTTTGCCACCAAAGTTTTGGGACGAAGATATAAACTGTGTAGCCTATATCCATAATAGGGTGCCTCATAAACAACTTGATGGTATGACTCCTTTCGAAGCATGGAGTGGCCACAAGCTAGATGTGACCCATTTCAGGATTTTTGGCTCAAGGGCTTGGGCTAAAATTCCAACAGAAAAGAGGAACGCTTTGCAGCCCCAAAGCCAAGAGTGTCTATTTGTTGGGTACTCTAAAGATTCAAAAGGGTACAAGCTAATCAATTTTAGCACAAACAAAGCCTTCATTGAAAGGAGTGCTTAGTTCCAAGAAGAGCCTTTAGCAGCAGTTGAAGTTGGAGAGTCTTCTTCACCACCAAAACCACTAAATGTAAGTGAAGAGATAAATGAGTTTGTTGATTTTGATATGTTTGATAATGATGATTTAATTGTAAATCCTAATAGTCATACAAGAACAAAATGGGAAACAAAGACCATTCATGCAGCTGGGGAACTAGCTAGAAATCCTACTGATTCTAGGAGGACTAGATCTCAGTTTGAGAGTGCCCTATGTATGAAAGACCCCTTGTTTGCAAAGAAATGCTATCTGATGGTTGAATCAGACCCACATATATATGAATATGCAGCACATGATCCAAGATGGAAAATAGCCATGAAAGAATAATTCAGTTCACTCCAAAAGAAAAATACTTGGGGGCTGGTTGATCTTCCCCCAGGGAGGAATCTAGTTCAATGTAAGTGGGTTTTGAAAACCAAGTTTGCTGCTGATGGTTCACCTTTGAAATATAAGGCAAGATTGATAGCCAAGGGATACTCATAGGTACATGGAATAGACTACAATGAGACCTTTGAACCATTGGCAAAGATGGAATCTATCAGGCTAGCCTTAGCCATTGCAGCTTTGAAGCAGTGGGAGGTACATCACATGGATTTGAAGTGTGCTTTCCTGAATGGAGATCTTACTGAAGAGATTTACATGCAGCAGCCTGAAGGATTTTTTACTAATCCATCTCTTGTGTGCAGGCTAAATAAATTATTGTATGGGCTTAAGCAAGCCCCCAGGGCTTGGTATGCCAAGATTGATGGCTTTCTGCTATCATTGAATTTTGTTCGATGCAAGTCTGATCCTAATGTTTATTTAAATCTGATTCATGGTTCTTTGATGATTATTGTCTTGTATGTAGATGACCTTCTCATTACAGGAAGCTCAAAGGATGAAATTACCTCCTTGAAGGATGCAATGAACCATGCATTTTCTATGACTGATTTGGGGTTATTGAGCCAATTCTTGGGTCTCAAGATTGCTCAAACCAAACATGGAATACAAGTACATCAGTTTAAGTATGCTTTGGATTTGTTGAACAAGTTCAACATGAAATATTGCAAGCCAAGCAAGACTCCCTTCCTTTCAGGAGTTAAGCTTGAAGAAGCAGATTCTTCACCTATGGTAAATAATACATTGTATAGACAAATGATTGGGTTTTTGTTGTACCTTACACATACTCGACCTAATATTTTATGTAGTGAGTGTGGCTTCAAAATACATGGATCATCTCCATGAGATCCATTGGAGAGCAGCCAAAAGGATCCTTAACTTTGTTCAGGGAACAAGGACTCATGGGATCTTCTACAAAGCTAAATCTTATCTTGATTTGATTGGGTTTATTGACAGTGATTGGGTAGGTGACAACACAGATTGAAAGTCAACATCAGGATATGTGTTCATGCTTGTTAAAGGACCATTCAACTAGTCAATCAAGAAACAGAGTTTTATTGCACTCTCATCTACAAAAGTAGAGTACATAGGAGTTGTAAATGCAGCAACTCAATGTTTATGGTTGCAGGGGTTACTTGGTGAGTGTGGCTTCGAATCACAATACTCAGCTATTATCTATTGTGATAATCATAGTACCATTCGAATTTTCAATGATCCAGTTTAGAGATAGAGAACCAAACACATTGAGATCCATATGCACTACATCGGACAACTTGTGCATGATGGCACCATTCACCTACTCTTTTGTTCATCTTCAGAACAAGTAGCAAAAATCTTCACCAAAGTTTTTTGTGAGAAGACTTTCAGCAATGTCAAATCAATGCAGGCGATTGGTGATCATGCTGTGAAGCATAATTGATGACAAGGTTTTTCAAATTTTGTTTTACTGTCCATGTTTAGGGGAGGATTTTTTCCACTGGGTTTTCGCCTCTTTTCTTTGTTAAATGAACATACAGTATGTAAAGGGTAACTAAGCCTTGTTGCTAGGCCCTATTATTTTTTGATATTTTACTCATAAGTCAGGCTTAAGGCGGGGTGCTAGAATAATCAACCCATAGTTAGCTACCTTAGACATTAATTATCTCCATTTTTGTCTTATTTGCCTAGTTTCCATATTCCACTCTATGCAAGTTGTCCTCCACATGTCCTAGATGGTCAAACTTGCTACAAATGAGTCATGGAGCGCTTGGGAAACCTCTTGGAATTATTTATGCTTTATTCTTGGCCTTCCTAGCGCATATCTACCTTTTCTGCTTTATTGATGCTTTTATTGAGTTTTAAGGCAATTGGAAAAGTTTGACTAGGTGAAGTTAACTTGTTTTTTGTCTCCATCATCCTCCACTCCTTTATTCTAATAAAAGCATGTATGAGTTGTCCTTCCATCACCTATTAGCCTCCCTAATTGATTTTTCCAATTCGTGAGCTCCTAGACAAATTTGGAAGTTGCTTTATGCACCTATCGGGGATTTGCCTAGTTTTAGTAAGCCTGCTTTTGACCAATTCGAATGGCATCCCAATGCATTCGAATCTCTCATATAATTATTTATTGTGGTAGCCTATGACTTCACAAGGTTGGATATTGTACACTTATTCAATACAGATTAGTGTTCTGCTCCAAATTCAGTCTCCTTTGTGTGTAACTTACATGTGTAATTGACAATTTTTTGTAAGTGTAATTATTCTAACACTGGGTTCAATTTCCACAATTGACACCTATTTTTATGAGATTTAGAGCAATTTTTATTATATTTTGAGTTATAAAAATAAGTACCCATTTTTATGAGAGATAAGCATGGACACCTATTTTTATGAGATTTGGAGCTATAAAGATAGGTACCCATTTTAGAGATAAGTATGGAAACCTATTTTTATGAGATTTGGAGCTATAAAAATAGGTACCCATTTATGATATAAGCATGAACACCTATTTTTATGAGATTTAAAACTATAAAAATAGGTACCCATTTTAGAGATAAGCATGGACACCTATTTTTATGATATTTAGAGATATTTTTATGACATTTGGAGATATAAAAATAGGTACCCACTTTTATGAGAGATAAGCATCGACACATATTTTTATGACATTTGGAGCTATAAAAATAGGTGTCCATTTTACAGATAAACATGGCTACATATTTTTATGACATTCAGAACTATAAAAATAGGTACCCATTTTAGAGATAAACATGGGACCTATTTTTATGAGATTTAGAGCTATAAAATTAGGTACCCATTAGCGATATAAGAATAGTCACTTATTTTTATGAGATTTGGAGCTATAAAAATAGGTACCCATTTTAAATAGGTACCCATTTTGGAGATAAGAATGGACACCTGTTTTTATGAGATTTGGAGCTATAAAAATAGGTACCTATTTGAGAGATACACAGGGAGATCTATTTTTATAAGATTTGGAGCTATAAAATAGGTACCCATTTGAGAGATAAGACTAGACACCTATTTTTATGAGATTTGGAGATATAAAAATCGGTACCCATTTTAAAGATAAGCATCGACACCTATTTTTATGAGATTTGGAGCTATAAAAACAGGTATCCATTTTATAGATAAGCAATGACACCTATTTTTATGAGATTTGGAGATATAAAAATAGATATCCATTTGAGAGATAAGCATGGACACCTAGGTGTCCATGTCTATGCTTTTCTCTCAAATGGGTACCTATTTTTGTAGTTCCAAATCTCATAAAAATAGGTGTCCATGCTTATCTTTCAGATGGGTACCTATTTTTATAGCTCCAAATCTCATAAAAAAGATGTTCTTACTTATCTTTCAAATGGGTACCTATCTTTATAGCTCCAAATATCATAAAAATAAGTGTCAATGCTTATCTCTCAAATGGGTACTTGTTTTTATGAGATTTGGAGCTATAAAAATAGATACCCATTTTAGAGATAAGCATGGAAACCTATTTTTATAAAAGTAGGTACCTATAACCTATTTTTATAGCATGGACACCTATGTTTAAAAGATTTGGAGGCATAAAAATAGGTACCCATTTATGACATAAGCATATAGACTTATTTTTATGAGATTTATAGCTATAAAAAAAGGTACCCATTTTAAAGATAAGCATGGAAACTTATTTTTGTGAAAGTTGGAGCTACAAAAATAGGTACACATTTGATAGATAACCATGGAAAATTATTTTATGAGATTTGGAGCTATAAAAATAGGTACCTATTTTTATAACATGGAAACCATTTTTATAATCTTTGGAGGTATAAAAATAGGTATCAATTTTAGAGCTAAGCATGGCTACCTATTTTTATAAGATTTAAAGCTATAAAAATAGGTACCAATTTTAGAAATAAGCATGGAAGCATATTTTTATGATATTTGGAGCTATAAAAATAGGTACCCATTTGAAAGATAACCATGGACACCTCTTTTTGTGAGAGTTGGAACTATAAAAATATGTACCTATTTTTATAGGATGGAGACCTATGTTTATGAAATTTAGAGGTATAAAAATAGGTACCCATTTTAGATATTTACATGGACACTTATTTTTATGATATTTGTAGGTATAAAAATAGGTACCAATTTTAGAGATAAGTATGGATACCTAATTTTATAATATTTGGAGCTATAAAAATAGGTACCTATTTTAGAGATAAGCATGGAAACCTAGTTTTTATGAGATTTGGAGCTATAAAAATAGGTATCCATTTGATAGATAACCATAGATGCCTATTTTTATGATATTTTGAGTTATAAAAATAAGTACCTATTTTTATGAGATTTGAAGCTATAAAAATAGGTACCAATTTTGGAGATAACCATGGACACCTATTTTTATGAGATTTAGAGCAATAAAAATAGCTACCCATTTTATAGATAAGCATGGACACCTATTTTTATGATATTTGGAGGTATAACAATAGGTACCTATTTTAGAGATAAGTGTGGACACCTATTTTTATGAGATTTGGAGCTATAAAAATAGGTACGCAATTTAGGGATAAGCATGAAAACCTATTTTTATGACATTTAGAGCTATAAAAATAGGTACCCATTTTATAGATAACCATGGACACCTATTTTTATGAGATTTGAAGCTATAAAAATAGGTACATATTTGAGATATAAATATGGAACGTAATTTTATGAGATTTAGAGCATCAAAAATAGGTACCCATTTATGAAATAAGCATGGACACCTATTTTTTTGAGATTTGATGCTATAAAAATAGGTACCCATTTTAGAGATAAGCATGGTATCATTTTTTATGAGATTTGGAGCTATTAAAATAGGTACCCACTTTAGAGATAAGCATAGACAACTATTTTTATGGGTTTTGGAACTATAAAAATTCGTTATCAATTTTAGAGATAAGCATGGACATCTATTTTTATGATATTTGGAACCATAAAAATAGTTACCCGTTTTTATGAGAGATAAGCATAGAAACCTATTTTTATGACATTTGGAGCTATAAAAATAGGTACCCATTTTAGAGATAAGCATAGAGACCTATTTTTATGAGATTTGGAGGTATAAAAACAGGTACCCATTTGAGAGATAAGCATTGACACATATTTTTATGATATTTCGAGTTATAAAAATAGGTAACCATTTGAGAGATAAGAATGCACACCTATTTTTATGAGAGTTGGAGCTATAAAAATGAATACCCATTTTGCAGATAGTCATGGACACTTATTTTTGTGAGATTTGGAGCTATAAAAATAGGTGCCTATTTGAGAGATACGAATGGAGACCTATTTTTATGAGATTTGGAGGTTTAAAAATAGGTACCCATTTGAAAGATAAGAATGAATATCTATTTTTATGAGATTTTGAACTATAAAAATAGGTACCCATTTGAGAGATAAGCCTAGACACTTATTTTTATGAGATTTGGAGCTATAAAAATAGGTACCCATTTTAGAGATAAGCATGGTGTCTATGTTTATGTGATTTGGAGATACAAAAATAAGTACCCATTTTAGAGATAAGCGTGGACACCTATTTTTATGAGATTCGGAGCTACAAAAATAGGTACCCATTTTAGAGATAAGCATGGACACCATTTTTTATGATATTTGGAGCTATAAAAATAAGTACCCATTTTAGAGATAATCTTGGACAGCTATTTTTATGAGATTTGGAGCTATAAAAATAGGTATCCATTTTAGAAATAAGCATAAACACCTATTTGTAGCTATAAAAATAGGTACCCATTTTAGAGATAATCATGGACACCTATTTTTATAAGATTTGGAGTTATAAAAATAGGTACCCATTTTAGAGATAAGCTTGGACACCTATTTGTATGAGATTTGGAGCTATAAAAATAGATACCCATTTGAGAGATAAAAATGGACACCTAGAGATAAGCTTGGACACCTATTTGTATTAGATTTGGAGCTATAAAAATAGATACCCATTTGAGAGATAAGAATGGGTATATATTTTTATAGCTCCAAATCTCATACAAATAGGTGTCCAAGATTATCTCTAAAATGGGTACCTATTTTTATAGCTCCAAACACTAGTACAAGTGATCAATTTTGCCACGGCAAAAACGTGGCAATATCCAGGGAAAAACGTGGATATTTCCACGTCTAAGTGTTTTTTTTTCCGTGGAAACAATTTCGTCGCAATAGAGACGACCCCTAATTTGCGTCGCAAGAGCGACAATGTTCTATATTTCGTTAGATGTCTAAGTCATCGCTATATCCATGCCTGGCCGTCTCTGTATCCACGCTTGTCCGTCTCTGTATCCACGTCGGGCCGTCGCTATATCCACGCCGAGCCGTCACTGTATCCACGGCTGTGAAATTTTTTAAAAAATTGTCGTCGATGTATACACGGCTATAACTATTTAAAAAAAAATACAAATGCCATAAGACCAATTCCATGTGGAAGTAGGTCAAATAACAACAAGCTCACTCTCTGCCACATTGCAAAGGATTTACTTCTGCAAAATCTTTGCAGAGGATGACTTCTGAACTGTATCAATTATTTGTTCCTAAGTCAGGAGCAGATGTATTGAATGCACCCGTTTCCCAAGATTTCAAACTTGAAACTGTGTATGAAGATTATGATTTTGGAGAAGACAACGTGTTTTCAACAACGCAAAATAGTCTTCAATTCAGTTCAGCTAAGTTTGGAGGTAAAAGAGGTCCATTTACTCCTAGAAGTGAATACGCAGAGAGTTTATTTGAGGGTTATTTTTCCTTTCCCAACTATATGGCTAATACTGAATCTTCAAAAGCTAAGGTTCATTCTCAAAGTGCTCCTAGACAGAGGCCAACTTCTTATGAAAGGAATACAATCTCATTTAGAAGGAGACCATCTTTGCAAGGAATAGTGGATGTCAGGTCAAGCTTCACCAGTGCATGGGTGCAAAGGTCATCTTCTCACGTCCCCTTAGTTCGCAAAGGCTATCAGGATGCTGGTCTAGTTATGCTAGACAGATCGACAATGTCACTCAGGGATAGTTAATTTGAGACAGCTTCGGCAAGAAATGGTCACTACTAAATTCTTTAAAGTTTGTTGAGATGTGTATCTTCTGAAAGTTTGTTGGTGTAGACAAAATTTTCCTACACCATATTACAAGTGTTTTTCCTGTAAAAAGATAGAAAGGGACGAGATTACTATTATCAGAATGGATGAGCAGGTTAGTTCCAGGCATCCATTCCATTCAGCAGGGCCTTTTGTGGGCGTCAACTAAATGGCTTTTCTTATACCGAGTTCCATGAGAAATACACAGAGGTTGTTGGTCATCCCTTGAATGAAAATACCTTGAAAATTCCTAGTTCAGTAGGTTATTTTCCACGGGATATTGGCATTGCTAATTTGTTAGGAAATTCAAGGTTTCCAATGTTTTCTTCTATAGATAAACTAGGGAGCAACAGCTTGGAAGACAGAGTATCCAAAGTGGAATTGATGGAATTCAAGACTCCTAAGCCTACACCTGAAATATTGAATGATGGTGATATTGGTAGTCAAGATAATAAACAAGAAGTTTATTCATGCATGGAAACTATGAAACAGGAAGAATATTTTAGGAGACAAGACCATGTGCTACAGAGTGATCTGTTACTCACTGTAGAGAATGAAATCCATGTAATCAAGGGTATATCAAATTGTAATAATCTAAGCAGAACAGATAACATTACATGCATGGAGACAGAGGAATCAATGGAGTTAGCCCTATGCTGTAACTCTATTGCTCCAGGATCTAGAACTCATTTAGAGACAACTGGCTGTAGTAAAATGTCTTCTGTAGCTGGGGAGTGCTCTGCTTTAGGTTTACAGGAAGATGGAGAGAAACAAGAGAAAGGAATTCTTTTGAGGTTGGATTCTGGCTATTTCAATGATGATAGGTCCCATTGGGACTTGAATACCCCTATGGATTCTTGGGAAAAGCAACTATACATTGTAAATACACTGATCTAGATGGGTAAGGATGTTGAGATGCAAGTTTACAAGCCATTGTTTCAAAAATTAACAGTGAATGAACAAGGGTTGTTCCTTGAAAATAATGGACTGATTAAGATACCTTCTTCAATAAGTAGTAACATCTCTTTTATAGCATTTTCCCATTATCTTGATCCAAATATGTAGGTATCCCCCGTGAAGTTCCTGGATTTCTACCAGCCATGAAGATTTATACTAGTATACAAGCAAAAAAGAACGAAATGGAAGAACAACTCATAAGGTCTGTGTATGATTTAAACTTGAAACTACTAATATAGAGTACAAGAAATTATACAGATTATAGATGTTACAAAACAAGAGATTATAGATGTTACAAAAGAAACTGATCTATAAATATAAACAGGAAAGAAACTCCAACATAGTAATTAGTTCAAATACAATGTCAAGTGTATTCCATTATAGAAAGCAGGACGAATGATATTTACAGGAAAGTACATTTGATAGCATGTGAAGCAAGGAACTCGTTCTGTTATAAGGATTCTGTGAATTGTGGAGCTGTGAAGTCAAATTCTTGTCTCATAATGCAGCACATGAACCAATCACTGGTATACATTGGCATCCCCGTTATTGCTGCTGCCAAAGCTTCTGACATATCACTAGTATAAGTGATCAAATGAGTCAGTTCAATAAGAGACCTAAATATGTATACAATTAATTCAAAATTTAAGTAAGAAAACAATTAAGAATGACATAGATACAGCACCATTACAGTTCTCAGGAAATTTGCACATCATTTGAATTCAAATATTGAGTTGAGCTGGCTGTAAGCATATTGTTAGTCCTCAGCTCTTCAATGTGGTAGAGAAAACCACAAAAACTAAATGCTGAAGTGCATCCTGAATTTTTTCAATGGCTGTGCTTCCATCAGTCTCTATGTCACTTGTGAGAATTTGTGCCTTGTCTTCAATAGAGCTTTCTTGCAAAATTCCCTGTCCGGCCTCTTGTCCATTTTGTGATGCATTTCTTATGGATTCTTGAAAGGAAGCAATAATATCTGATATCCCTGTAAAATGACAAATTAGAAAAGCTGTCAATGACAGATAATGTGAACCGGTAATGTACAAAATCAACTCATGGAAGACGAAATAAAGCTTTCTTTCATTTTGTAAAGACTGTTTACTGCAGAGATTAACATGATTCTCACTTAAAAACACAACCAAAACAAAATTATATCTATGCATAAAAAAAACAATCAATAGAATAAATAGATCAAAAAATGCAAGCAAACGTGTGCTCATAATACCATGAAATTAAATTTGGAACAATGTCATGATATTTTTGAAATCCATGCAGTTTACCCAAAGTAGTGCTAAACTGGTGACAAATGTCCCTATGTTTTGTGGTGCTAAAACGGTTCCTCTACCATTGGCATCATCTTAAAGTGGACACCCCGCTTCTTGAATTTCAGAAAGGAACAAGCTTACA
>LPNX010022262.1:16679-46237 GCA_001517045.1 Pseudotsuga menziesii
TAATATTAACATTTCCCTGGAAAGCATGTCACAAGAATGCAGCAACATGAATAACATTGCACCTAAATAAAACAGTGGATCTTCCATCAACTAAAATTACTTGCAATACGTGAAAGCCAAAATCAGCTTCTTGTGCATGGCTTTGGGCAACACTAATATACTATTGAGAAATAACAGTTTGTTCAATTGGGTTGTTGGCTTTGTCCTTGGCCCAAACATTATTCTTTTTAGCGATTGCTTCATAATTATTACTATCCCAAACATTCTTCTTCATAATTATTACTATCCCAAACATCCAATCTATCCAGGATACCCTTGTCCTGGTTGTTTCTTCCATAGAATAGGCTATGAGATCCTTAGTATGCCAGTACATGTTGATGGTTTTGGTGTCCTTGGACTCACAATTTCAATAAAAATCAATATCCAGGATACCAACACCCAATTCTTTGTCAATTAGTTCAGAGGGAGTGTGGTGACACTTCACTCACCCTATTCTCTATAGCCTCCACTTGTCGAAAAAACATCAATGATAAGCCTCAGTAAAAGCCACTCCATAACAAACCACCAAAGTCACTTAAGAAGCCCAGCTCCCACCGAATTCTGGGCATTGCAATGCCTGGGATGACCACACCTAGTCAGTCTCTTCTCCTGCCCCTCTTCATGGCCGAGCACCACACCAAAATTTTGAGCATTCCTTTGCCTATTGTCTTCCATCTCTACCACAAATTCAACCCATCAAATCACAGTTTCTCTTCAGCTAAAAATTTCAATAATCAAATCACCTTCTTGCAACATGAGGACACAAGGATCAGAGCCACTCTACTCTATAGTAATTGGTTTGAATGCAGTTCATGATGGAGTCCTAGCAATGTTCTTCAGTGATGGGGTGGCTGTCCTGCTTTTGGGAAGAAAACCACAGGTTAACTTTCATCCAAGCCACCTCCTCCCGCCAGTTAGTCCATTACCAACGTGCTGTCCTTGTAGGCTGCCAACTGGTGGCAGGAAACAGATCCCTTCTCATTGACACCCTATCTGGGGACCTACTGGCACTCTATTATGTATAGTATGTACTACTTATTTTCTGATTTTAATGGAAAAATATTTTTCCTCTCCAAAGAAATAACTAGTAAAGAGCATTTACTCCTTGCTAAGAAAACCAACAGATTCCATAGCTCAATACACAAACCTAATTTAAACAACTTAACACAATTTGAGGCATCTTAAAATAAAACAACAAACAAAAGATATAATATGGTTACCATCTGAAGATCACGGCTGCCTGAGGTGCTCTCTACAAGGTGAGGATGTGCTCTGACATCATAAATGACAGGCCTATCAAACCAAGGCATCATAAGATGTGTGCCTTTTGGATATACCTGCAAGTTATTACAAACACTTCAAAAATTGCAGATATAAAAATTGAGAATACCTAGGTTTAATTAAATTGTCCTTCGCAAATCACAATATGCACTCTATGCTGATTAATTACATGCTGATGTCCCAGGTTCTAACATTATTATAGTTTGACAATAACAAATAGTTCAGTTCCATAAGTTATGTAAATGTTCAATTAAAGTTGCACTCTGAGAGCTTTTTACACAAAATATACAGCTCACAATTTCCATTACCATTGATCACTTCAACATGTTTTGTTCCCTGGAAGTAAGCATAGGGACATTGCCTCTAAGATATATCTGTCACAATTATCCAAGGTACATAGGAGGTGGTAGAAGGCGTCCTTATCAGTAACCAGGTTTTTATGGTTGACAGCTCAGTCCACCAAATGCTCACATTCTTCACATGTGTTTCTCATAGATAGATAAGAAACCCAGTAAATAGTCATGCAAAAAAATTTCATTATTTACTACTAGAAAAACAGTATGTATAAACTTTAAGTCTCTGGAAAAGCCTAGAAATCTACTGGGAACAAGCTGTAAGATTCCCTTTCCTAGGACGTCATAAAGACGTGTAGGCCTGAAATCAAAACTTTGAAGTAATGAGTCATACAACTCATACCCTATCTACTGCTTTCATAGGCTCCTCAATTATGTGCATGCTATAGCTCTATTAGATCTTTTAGCTTTCACCCTAATTCTTAACCTTCAAATATCATATGCCTCATAGAGTCACACCTACTACTCCATTAAAAATTGTCTTTCAGTATATAAAAATAAATATATAAACTGCCAAACCTTTTCAGCATTTGGTCATGTAATATGTTCTAAACACACTTATTGATATGGCAGAGAGGCCCGCAACATCAATTGTTCCTATGGAAGGGAAGTTTCCATATGCATCCCAAACTATTTACAAGAAGATTTAACGCTGCCAGACTTGAGAATCTTTCCTATCCTCAAATGCACAAAATGTACTATAGTAGGGAAATTCCAGCTGCTAACCATTACAACACATAAAACTTGACAATGTCAAGAAGAAGATGTCAAAGCAATATGTACAATTGCAGACTAAAGACATATTTTTTAGATAAATATAAATACAAAACAATTAAACAGAGGGAAATGATTACATTGTGTGCTTTAGAATGCTGGAAAGTTGAGGAAACACTACACCCTATCTACAATGCACCAGCAATGGTAGGGTATCATCTTCAACATGAAGTCTAGTGGAAAGGTATCAGCAATGTGATAGGGTCATCAACATTTTATATGAACCTATATATAAGATATTTTGCAACAGAAAAATGTCTTAGAATTGGTATATTGAGTGGATAATAATGATATTACAAATTTACAACTGTGAAGCCAACCTCACTCAGACACTTATACAGAATTAACTCAGTCTAATCCATGGTCATGCTATAGAGGATCCTAGGGATTGAATCATTCAAAATTTTACCATCGTTTGTAATACAATTCCTTCCTCTATCATTATACGGCTCCTATTTTCTCACTTCTTTCTCTTTATTGTTGATTTGAAAAATAAATATAGAAATAGTTCACAAGTTGGCTACAAGAATTATTCACGCTGTGCAAATAAGCATGTTGTAGAAGCCGGGGTGAATTTCTTTCTTGTCTCAGTTTTTCTGAAAAATATTCAGATCAAATTTCCCACTACACTTGCCAAAGACAGATATACAACCCACCAAAATTATTTCTCCTGATAATGGAGTAGGATCACCACATGTGCGATATGAGTGGTGGCTTATCCACTTCAACCTGGTCCTTTGAATGCAATTAAGCAGATGATTTAGAAGATAGAATAAATTCCAGTTGAGCAAATGATTTAGAAGATAGAATAAACTTTAGACATCCCAGCTTGTCCCCTTTGGGGACTTCATAGTTAACAAGCATAGAATGTAGTTAAACCAAGGAACTTGGACTACTTTTCAGAATCTCAAATTCCTCTTTCACAAAATTTCTTATGGCATTGGCCACAGATCAGAACTTGGAAATCATGGATAGGACATGAAAGACTGATTTACAGTAATTGATTTACACGGTACAGTTATGGAGCCCTGCCCATTTTGTTCTTCTAGACTTGATAGTGATTTATTGCATCTCTTAAGGCCTTTTTTTCTCTTGTTCTCTTCCGGGGTTTTCCTGGAGCTGTTTTTTGCACTTCATTCCCTCCCTTGTTTTTCTTACTTGCAGTTCTGTTGGAGATGTTTTAGAAATACCAATGATCCCTTTTGTATGTCCTTTATTCATTCCCATGGACTAACTTTCGCCAGCAGTAGACATATTAATATTCTAATTGAATTAAAAACACTTATGACACAATTAGCAACAACACACCAATAATCGACCATCATCATTGAATAAATTAAGTACTGTTTTGTTGTTGCTACACATGTTGCTTTACTACTGTTATAACTGCTGTAAAAGTAAATTTCCAAATCTGGTTTATGTGGGATAAGTTTCCCTAGGAGGTTGAAAGTTATCCAAGTTGTTTCCTATCTTTTCCCCTTGGATTGCCTAAAAGATTGGGCTGTTAAAATGTGAAATATTGTACTCTTTCCACTGCTGTTTTATACCCTATTTCAAAACAGCCCTGAGGCTGAAAATTCACAAGGTTAAGATCCAGGAAACCTATAGTCAAAGAGGTGAATGTTTGGCATTAAAGTCAGAGACCTTTAGCTTTCACAAAATATCTACATTGGGCCTCTCGAAAATCCATTCTGGTACAATCTGTATATCAAAAAATAGATCAGAAACAATTCTGTCCTCGAATCCATTTGGATCTGTTTTGGGTACACAATCTATAATAGAAAGAGATCCAAGGCAGACCTGGTACCAGTACTTTAAGAGTGAAGATGGATCAGTTTAATTATGAGACAAGTTAATCCCATTGGATGGTGGAAGATGCACTGAAGCAGATCTCCAAAGATCTGATGACTTGCTAAGCTTTTCTTATCTTCAGTTGATAATTCCTCAGCTACTGAAATGAAATGGTCCAATTACATTATGGAGTTGATGTATTGATATTTGGATAGACTAAAAGGCTTATTCCTTTCTTCCATACCTGATCTCGCATTTTCCTAGCTGCTCACCAAGTTCCCTCATGTACAATTTAAACCTTTTATAACACTCACAAAAATGGTTTATCAACTCCTTCATTCAAAGCTTTTTACATATTAACTATGAGCCAGATTGTTTTCATAGTGAGTCAATATTAGGGATACTAAAGAGTTGGTTTTAAACTTTTAATTCAAATTTGGTTACGTAGAGCTGGTTTTATGGAAAAACAATCCAAAAGGAAGTTAAACTTACAAGAAGCTACTAAATAATTTTTCCTAAGTTTCTTTGCCATTTCTATGCTGACCAGTAATGGCTTAGTTGTTTCCAAGTCACCCTGGAAATGCCCCAAGCAAGGTTCCCTGGCTAGGCAGTTTTAACTACAGGGAAAAAATTCTTTGGCAATTGCAGGAAACCCATTCCAACTACATAGTAGTAAATGCAATGCATAATTAACCATAAGAATTGCTAGTAATAGACCAAGAAGGAAATTGAGTTCCTGACAACAAAAAGGGGAATATTTGTTCCATGCAAATATCTAAATGGATGGGATGAAAGGAAACCAAAAAGACTTGTAAATAAGTCAACTTCAAAAAAATAGGAGCAACTGATGAAATTTCTAAACGGCGTAAGTCAGGGTACAAGTCATCTTTTCTATGACCTTTCCTCTCCAATCGCCGCCTCTTCCTTCATGATATTCCGTATTAGAATGTTTACTTGTTTGAAGTGCCTTGGCAGAAACAAAATACAAATATGGAAACTGTCATGATTAATACATTCATGCATCATGCTAACATCCACTAGAGACCCTGCTCCTCTAACTTCATTGCAAAAATCTAGACACCCAACATTGAAGTCTAAATTGATGTTCCAGATTTAATATAATTGGGTCGAAAATTTTGTCTTTCTCATAATGTGGGAGGAAATCTTATATTCTTCTGTCTGGTTGTATTGATGTATAAGAAAATTATTAAGACCTAGGGCCTCCTAAGCCATGTTGAGAACAAGTATGCTTGATAAGCATGCACTTACATTTTAGGTTAAGTCCAAGATTCACCAGCTCTATGTCTTCAAAAAGAATGAACATGGGATTCAGATTTGAGGGAAAGCTACATCAACCCTGCATCTTCAAAAAATAAAAGAATAAAATAGAAAGAGATATGAAATCAAACATAGAGATCACCTTATCCTTGACACCGACAATCCTATTGAAGACAATAGCCCTGTGACCTCCCTCAACATTGTAGAGACTGTTTAGGGCCCCATAAAGGCCAAGCCCACCAAGCACTATGGCTTTAGTTAGCGCCCATGCAGCTCCTCCCCCTCTCGGTACATTCGGCACTCTCACATTGTTAAAATTTATCCTTCTTCTTCTCTTTCCGCTAGACATAAACAGGCCTGCCTTAGCATACATATACTCCCCAAAAAATTTAAATGATACAGACGAGTGGATTACACATAATACTCCATTACCTGAGCTTCATGAACAACTTCTAGTCGCTCGCTCGTTTACTATGGAAGAGTTTA
The DNA here is from genome assembly GCA_001517045.1 of Pseudotsuga menziesii. Taxonomy (NCBI): domain Eukaryota; kingdom Viridiplantae; phylum Streptophyta; class Pinopsida; order Pinales; family Pinaceae; genus Pseudotsuga; species Pseudotsuga menziesii. The sequence continues at coordinate 22,682 of LPNX010022262.1, forward strand.
TCTCTGCTTGCTTGATCCAACCGCCCGCCGCAACTGCCACTGCCCCCAAACCCGCTTTGTAATGGAAGGTCTATGCTTTTTCCAACAAAAACCCTTGAAAAACCTTTCTAAGTATTATTTTTCAAGAACGAAACTTTGGAGAAATATGATATTTTTAATGGGCGTGGATACAGCGACGGCTAGGCGTGGATACAGCGACGCCTCGTTCCTGTTACATTGGATTTTACACCAAAAAGTAAGAAACGTGGAAAACCCCCGTGGAAAAATCCGCGCTTTTGTGCTAGTGAAATCTCATAAAAAAAAGTGTCCATGCTTATCTTTCAAATGTTTACCTATTTTTATAGCTTCAAATATTATAAAAATTGGTGTCCATGCTTATCTCTCAAATGGGTATCTATTTTTTGTTGATGTATTTGTAACTTCGAAATATATTCACTTATATATATTATGTTCTGTTTCATTTTACCCCGATGTTCCTATCGAGAGAATCTTTTGTATAAAAAAGTCATGTAAAGTCATTGAGGTTAACCCTCCATTGTAAGTCAGGGCAATAGTCCCCATAGTTGAAAGGTACTAGGGTTATTAGACTCTCCTAGAGAAGTTGGCCCTGGTGAGTAATTATCCAGTGGAAGACTAGTATAAATAGAGAGTTAGACTCTCTATTTGAAACACACACTCACTCAATTGTAGCACATGAGTGAGAGAAGAGGAGCTCGCATAAGTGAGAGAGAGAACAATTGTCTAAGATCATTTTTCTGTCTTTGTGTTTTTACTTTTGTTATTGGTGCTCATTCTATCTTTGAGAAAATTGCAGGGTTTTCTCCTTTATGGTTTCCCCGAGGAAAACTCTTTGTGTCGTTTGTCGCTTGTGATTATTGTTGTGCATGTTATTCTCTTAGATAAGATCCTAGACCATATTGATTAAATGATAAAAATCTAACATGGTATCAGAGCTAACCTGAGAAGAAGACACTGTGCAACTGCAAAATATAGGGCTTCCTACTTTTTGGGTTTCTCTCCATAGATCATCAACAAAAGGAGGCTAAGGTAACTTTCCATTGAAGGGTGCATATTTTCGTCGAAGCAAAATTTGATTCCAGACATTTTCAGTTTTTGACCTATCACTACTGCGGGAAATTAGGGCTTTTCATAAAAGAGAAATTTTTGAGTGATCCCAACATAGGATTTCTATCCTCCTCAACATAGAAATTTAGATATCAAGATCAAAATTTTTGGTTAGGTAAAACTTTGGAAAATTCAAACCCTAGTTTGACCCTAGGCCTAAAAAACCCTAAAATACTAAAACTAGTAGTTTTGGTACATTTGATATATCTCCATATTGGAGAATCCTCAAGAGACACAATTTTGACATGTCGAAGATAAAATCTTGATGTACCCTGTGTAAAACTTTCAACCTCAGATTCACTATATTATGGGAGATATGATTCCTCCAAATTAGGGTTTCAGCCTCTTCCAAGATTCATCACTAAACAAGACACCTAGGGAGAATTGTTATATCTCGGCCTGTGAAGGAACCTTATATTTCAAAAGGGCACCTCTATTTATAGCTCCAAATCTCATAAAAATAGGTGTCCATTCTTATCTCTAAAATGGGTACCTATTTTTATAGCTCCAAATCTCATAAAAATAGGTGTCCATGCTTATCTCTAAAATGGGTACCTAGGTAACCATGGACACCTATTTTTATGAGATTTGGAGATATAAAAATAGGTACCCATTTTAAAGATAAGCATGGACATCTATTTGTATGATATTTGGAGCTAGAAAAATAGATACCCATTTGAGAGATAAGAATGGACATCTAGGTGTCCAAGCTTTTCTCTCAAATGGGTACCTATTTTTTAAGCTCCAAATTTCATAAAAATGGGTACCTATTTTTATAGCTCCAAATCTCATAAAAATAAGCATCCATGCTTATCTCTCAAATGGGTACCTATTTTTATAGCTCCAGATCTCAAAAAAATAGGTTTTCATGCTTATCTTTAAAATGGTACCTATTTTTATATCTCCAAAACTCATAAAAATAGGTGTTCATGCTTATCTATAAAATGGATACCTAATTTTATAGCTCCAAATCTTATAAAAATAGGTGTCTATACTTATATTTAAATTAGGTACCTATTTTTATAGCAATAAATCTCATTAAAATAGGTTTCCATACTTCTCTCTTAAATGGAAACATATTTTTATAGCTCCAAATCTCATAAAACCAGGTACCCTGCTTATGTGTAAAATGAGTACCTATTTTTATAGCTCAAAATATCATAAAAGTAGGTGTTCATACTTATCTCTAACATGGGTACCTATTTTTAAAGCTTCAAATATCATAAAAATATGTGTCCATGCTTATCTCTCAAATGTGTACCTATTTGTATACTTCTAAATCTCATAAAATTAGGTCTCCATCATTATCTCTCAAATGGGTACCTAATGGATTTGGACTTATTTAGGTACCTAATAGGTACCCATTTTAAAGATAACCGTGGACACCTTTTTTTTAGAGATCTGGAGCTATAAAAATAGGTATCAATTTGAGGGACAAGCGTGGAAACCTATTTTTATAATATTTAGAGCTATAAAAATAGGTACCTATTCAAGAGATAAGCATGAACAAGTATTTTTATGAGATTTAGAGCTATAAAAATAGGTACACATTTTATAGATAAGCATAGACACCTATTTTTATGATATTTGGACCTATAAAAATAGGTAACCATTTGAGAGGTAATCATGGACACCTATTTTTATGAGATTTGAAGCTATAAAAATAGGTACCCATTTTAGAGATAAGCAGAGAGACCTATTTTCATGAGATTTGGAGCTATAAAAATATGGACTTATTTTCAACTTTCTCGGAATAGAAATTTTAAAGTAGGTGTCCATGCTTATCTGTAAAATGGGTACCTATTTTAATAGTTTCAAATCTCATAAAAATATGTGTCCATGGTTATCTCTCAAATGGATACATATTGTAATAGTGTCAAATCTAAAATGAATAGTTATCCATGTTTATCTCTCAAATGGATATCTAATTATATACCTCCAAAACTCATATAAATATATGTCAATGCTTACCTTTAAAATGGGTACCTATTTTTATAGCTCCAAATATCATAAAAAATTATGTTGATGCTTATCTGTCAGATGGGTATCTATTTGTATAGCTCCAATTCTCATAAAAATAGGTACTCATTTGAGAGATAAGCATGGACACCTATTTTTTTGAGATTTAGAGCTATAAAAATAGGTACCCATTTGAGAGATAAAGATGGACACCCATTTTTATGAGATTTGTTCTATAAAAATAGATACCCATTATAGAGATAAGCTTGGACACCTATTTTTATGAGATTTAGAGCTATCAAAATAGGTACCCATTTGAGATATAAGCATGAACACCTATTTTTATGAGATTTGGAGATATAAATATAGGTACCCATTTTAGAGATAAGCATGTACACCTATTTTATGACATTTAGAGCTATAAAAATAGGTACCCATCTGAGAGATAACAAGGACACCTATTTATATGAGATTTGAAACTATAAAAATAGGTACCCATTTCATAGATAAGCATGTACACCTATTTTTATGAGATTTGGAGCTATAAAAATAGGTACCCATTTGAGAGATAAGCATGGAGACCTATTTTTATGAGATTTTGAGCTATAAAAATAGGTACCCATTTGAGAGATAAGCATGGACACATATTTTTATGAGATTTGGAGTTATAAAAATAGATACCCATTTTTATGAGAGATAAGCATGAACACTTGTTTTTATACCTCCAAATCTCAGAAAATTAGACATCCATTCTTATCTCTCAAATGGGTACCTATTTTTATAGCTCCAAATCCCATAAAAATAGGTGTCCATGCTTATGTGTCAAATGGATACCTATTTTTTTAGTGTCAAATTTAATAAAATGAGATGTCCATGCTTGTCTCTAAAATGGGTACCTATTTGCATAGCTCCAAATCTCATAAAAATAGGTGTCCGGTCTTATATCCAAAATTGGTACTTATTTTAGTAGCTCACAATCTCATAAAAATAGGTTTCCTTGCTTATCTCATAAATGGGTACCTATTTTGATACCTCCAAAACTCATAAAAATAGGAGTCCATGGTTATCTTTAAAATGGGTACATATTTTTATAGCTCCAAATCTTTTAAAAATAGGTGTCCATGCTTGTCATAAAAATAAGTTTGCGTACTTATCTCTAAAATGGGCGTCCATTTTATAAGATTTGGAGCAATAAAAATAGGTACCTATTATGGTGATAAGCATGGACACATATTTTTATGAAATTTGGAGATATCAAAATAAGTGGCCATTTTAGAGATAAGCATGGACACCTATTTTTATGAGATTTGGAGCTCTAAAAATAGCTACCCATTTTAGAGATAAGCATGGACACATAATTTTATGATATTTGGAGCAATAAAAATAGGTACCTATTTTTTAGATAAGAATGGACAAACGTGCATATTTTCAACCTTGGTTTCCCAAACTTGAATGTGGGTTAAAAATGGCTCCAAATATCATAAAAATAGGTGTTCACGTTTATCCCTAAATGGGTATGTATTTAATATAGGTCCAAATATCATAAAAATAGGTACCCAGGCTTATCTCTAAAATGGGTACCTATTTGTATAGCTCAAAATCTCATCAAAATAGGTGTTGATGCTTACCTCTAAAATGGGTACCACTCTTATAGCTCCAAATCTTATAAAAATGGGTAACCATGCTTATCTCTCAATTTCGAACGTATTTTTATAGCTCCAAATCTCATAAAAATAGGTGTGCATACTTATTTTTAAAGTGGGTACCTATTTTTATATCTCCAGATCTCATAAAAATAGGTTTTCATGCTTATTTTCTCAAATGGGTGCCTATTTTTATAGCTCCATATCTCATAAAAATAGGTGTCCATGCCTATCTCTCCGATGAGTACCTATTTTTATAGCTCCAAATGTCATAAAAATAGCTCCAAATCACACAAAAATAGGTATCTATGCTTATATCTCAAATGAGTACCTATTTTTATACCTCCAAAACTCATAAAAATAAGTGTCCATACATATCTATCGAATGGGTATCTATTTTTATAACTCAAAATTTCATACAAATAAGTGTCCATGCTTATCTCTAAAATAGATATATATTTTTATAGCTCCAAATATCATAAAAATAAGTGTCTATGCTTATCTCTCAAATGGGTACCTATTTTTATAGCTCCAAATCTTATAAAAATAGGATCCATGGTTATCTATAAAATGGGTACCTATTTGATACCTCCAAAACTCATAAAATAGATATTTCTTAAATGGGTACTTATTTTTATAGCTCCAAATATCATAAAAATAGTTGTCCATGCTTATCTCTCAAATGGGTACCTATTTTTATTAGATTTGGAACTATTTTTATGAGATTTGAAGCTATAAAACTAAATCTCATAAAAATAGGTGTCCATGTTTATCTCTAAAATGGGTATCTATTTTTATAGTTCCAATTCTCATAAAAATAGGCACCCATGTTTATCTGTCAAATGTGTACATATTTTTATAGCTCAAAATAGGTACCTAAATCTATAAAAAAATGTGTCCATGTTAATCTCTCAAATGGGTACCTATTTTTATATCTCCAAATTTCATAAAAATGAGTATCCACACTTATGTCTAGAATGGGTACCTATTTTTACAGCTCCAAATCTCATAAAAAATAGGTACCCATTCTTATCTCTCAAATGTGTACCTATTTTTATATCTCCATATTTCATAAAATTAGTTATGCATGTTTATCTCTAAAATGGGTACCTATTTTTATAGCTCCAAATCTCATAAAAATAGGTGTCAATGATTATCTCATAAATGGGTACCTATTTTTATAGCTCCATATCTCATAAAAATAGGTGTCCATGCTTATCTCTGAGATGGGTACCTATTTTTATAGTTCTAAATCTCATAAAAATAGGTTCCATGCTTATCTCTCTAATGGATACATTTTTTATAGCATCAAATCTTATAAAAATAGGTGTTCATGCTTATCTCTCAAATGGATACCTATTTTTATGAGATTTAGAGTTATGAAATAGGTACCCATATGACAGATAAGCATGCACACCTACTTTTTTGAGCTTTGGACCTTTAAAAATAGGTACCCATTTGAGAGATAAGCACAAAAACATATTTTTATGAGATTTTGAGCTATAAAAATATGATTTTTTTAACTTTCTCAAAATTAAATTTTTAAAGTAGGTGTCCTTGCTTATCTCTCAAATTGGTACCTATTTTTATAGCTCCAAAGCTCATAAAAATAAGTGTCCAGTCTTAGCTCTCAAATGGATACCTATATTTATAAATCCAAATCCAATAAAAATAGGTTCCAAACTTATCTCTAAAATGGGTACCTATTTGTATATCTCAAAATCTCATAAAAATAGGTGTCGACGTTTATCTCTAAAATGGGTACCTATTTTCCTAGCTCCAAATCTTATATAAATAGGCATCCATGCTTATCTCTTAAATTGGTACCTATTTTTATAGCTCAAAACTCATAAAAATAGGTGTGCATGCTTATTTCTAAAATGGGTACCTTTTTTTATAGCTCCAGATCCCATAAAAATAGGTTTCCATGTTATTTTCAGAAATGAGTGCCTATTTTTATAGCTCCATATCTCATAAAAATATGTGTCCATGCTTATCTCTCAGATGGGTACCTATTTTTATAGCTCTAAATCTCATAAAAATAGCTCCAAATATCATAAAATTAGGTGTCCATCCATATTTATCAAATGGGTAACTATTTTTATAGCTTCAAATCTCATACAAATAGATGTCCATACTTATCTTTGAAATAGGTACATGTTTCTATAGCTCCAAATATTATAAAAATAGCTTTTCATGATTATCTTTCAAATGGGTACCTATTTTTATAGTTCCAAATCTTAGAAAATTAGGGTCTATGCTTATCTCTAAAATGGGTACGTATTTTATACCTCAACACTCATAAAAATAGGTATCCATTCTTATTTCTCAAATGGCTATTTATTTTTATAGCTCCAAATCTCATAAAAATAGATGGCGATGCTTATTTTTCAAATGGGTACCTATTTTTATTAGATTTGGAGCTATAGAAATAAATCTCATAAAAATAGGTGTCCAGGCTCATCTCTCAAATGGGTATCTATTTTTATAGCTCCAAATCTCATAAAAATAGGTACCCACACTTATTTCTCAAATGTGTACCTATTTTTATAGCTCAAAATAAGTACCTAAATCTATAAAAATAGGTGTCCATGCTCATCTCTCAAATCGGTACCTATTTTTATATCTCAAAATTTCATAAAAATAGGTATCCATGGTTATCTCTAAAATGAGTACCTATTTTTATAGCTCCAAAACTCATAAAAGTAGGTACCCATTCTTATCTCTCAAACGGGTACCTATTTTTATAGCTTCAAATCTCATAAAAATAGGTGTGCATGCTTATCTCTAAAATTGGTACCCATTTTTATAGCTCTAACTATGATAAAAATATGTGTCAATGCTGATCTCTAAAATGGGTACCTATTTTTATAGCTACATATATCATAAAAATATGTGTCTATGCTTATCTGTCAAATGGGTACCTATTTTTATAGTTGTAAATTCCATAAAAATAGGTTTCCATGCTTATCGTTTAAATGTGTACCTATTTTTATACCTCCAAATCTCATAAAAATAGGTGTCCATGCTTATATCTCAAATGGATACATATTTTTATGAGATTTGGAGCTATGAAATAGATACCGATTTGAGAGATAAGCATGCATATCTACTTTTCTGAGATTTGGACCTTTAAAAATACGTACCCATTTCATAGATAAACATGGAGACATATTTTTATGAGATTTGGAGCTATAAAAATATGAACTTTTGTCAACTTTCTCGAAACTGAATTTTAAAGTAAGTGTCAATGCTTATCTCTCAAATGAGTACCTATTTTTATATCTCCAAAGCTCGTAAAAATAGGTGTCCATACTTATCTCTCAAATGGTTACTTATTTTTATATATCCAAATCTCATAAAAATAGGTACACATGCTTATCTGTCAAATGTGTAGATATTTTTATAGCTCAAAATAGGTACCTAAATCTATAAAAAAATGTGTCCACGCTCATCTCTCGAATGGGTACCTATTTTTATATCTCCAAATTTCATAAAAATAAGTATCCATGCTTATGTCTAAAATGGGTACCTATGTTTGTAGCTCCAAATCTCATAAAAATAGGTACCCGTTCTTATCTCTCAAATGGGTACATATTTTTATATCTCCATATTTCATATAAATAGGTATGCATGTTTATCTCTAAAATGGATATCTTCTTTTTATAGCTCCAAATCTCATAAAAATAGGTGTCCATGTTTATCTCTGAGATGGGTACCTATTTTTATAGTTCTAAATCCCATAAAAATAGGTGCTCATGCTTATCTCTATAATGGATACCATTTTTTTTAGCTCTAAATCTAATAAAAATAGATGTCCATGTTTATCTCTCAAATGGGTACCTATTTTTATGAGATTTGGAGTTATGAAATAGGTACCCATATGAGAGATAAGTATGCACACCTACTTTTCTGAGCTTTAGACCTTTAAAAATAGGTACCCATTTGAGAAATAAGCACAAAGACATATTTTTATGAGATTTGGAGCTATAAAAATAGGAACTTTTTTTAACTTTTTCAGAATTGAATTTTTAAAGTAGGTGTCCTTACTCATCTCTCAAATCGGTACATATTTTTATAGCTCTAAAGCTCATAAAAATAAGCGTCCAGTCTTAGCTCTCAAATGGATACCTATTTTTATAGATCCAAATCCAATAAAAATAAGTCTCAAGCTTATCTTTAAAATGGGTACCTATTTGTATAGCTCGAAATCTCAGAAAAATAGGTGTCGATGCTTATCTCTAAAATGGGTACCTATTTTTCTAGCTCCAAATCTTATATAAATAGGTACCCATGCTTATCTTTTAAATTGGTACCTATTTTTATAGCTCCAAATCTCATAAAAATAGGTGTGCGTGCTTATCTGTAAAATGAGTACATTTTTTTATAGCTCTAGATCCCATAAAAATAGGTTTCCATGCTATTTTCAAAAATGGGTGCCTATTTTTATAGCTCCATATCTCATAAAAATAGGTGTCCATGCTTATATCTCAGATAAGTACCTATTTATATAGCTCTAAATCTCATAAAAATAGCTCCAAATATCATAAAATTAGGTGTCCATCCATATCTGTCAAATGGGTAACTATTTTTATATCTTCAAATCTCAAACAAATAGGTGTTCATGCTGATCTCTGAAATGGGTACCTTTTTCTATAGCTCCAAATATCATAAAAATAGCTTTCCATGATTATCTCTCAAATGGGTACCTATTTTTATAGCTTTAAATCTTATAAAATTAGGGTCCATGCTTATCTCTAAAATGGGTACCTATTTTATACCTCCAACACATAAAAATAGCTATCCATTCTTATTTCTCAAATAACTACTTATTTTTATAGCTCCAAATCTCATAAAAATAGGTGGTCATGCTTATCTTTCAAATGGAGCTATACAAATAAATCTCATAAAAATAGATGTCCATGCATATCTCTCAAATGGGTATCTATTTTTATAGCTTCAAATCTCATAAAAATAGGTACCCATGCTTAATATCTCTCAAATGTGTACCTACTTTTATAGCTCAAAATAAATACATAAATCTATAAAAATAGGTGTCCATGCTCATCTCTCAAATCGATACCTATTTTTATATCTCAAAATTTCATAAAAATAGGTATCCATGCTTATCTCTAAAATGGGTACCTATTTTTATAACTCCAAAACTCATAAAAGTAGGTACCCATTCTTATCTCTCAAACGGGTACCTATTTTTATAGCTCCAAATCTCATAAAAATATGTGTGCCTACTTATAAAAATAGGCATGCCTACTTATCTCTAAAATTGGTACCCATTTTTATAGCTCCAAATATAATAAAAATGTGTGTCAATGCTTATCTTTGAAATGGGTACATATTTTTGTAGCTCTATATCTCATAAAAATATGTGTCTATGCTTATCTTTCAGACGGGTACCTATTTTTATAGTTTTAAATCCCATAAAAATAGGTTTCCATGTTTATATCTCAAATGGGTACCTATTTTTATACCTCTAAATCTCATAAAAATAGGTGTCCATGCTTATCTCTCAAATAGGTACATATTTTTATGAGATTTGGAGCTATGAAATAGGTACTGATTTGACAGATAAGCATGCACACCTAGTTTTCTGAGATTTGGACCTTTAAAATACGTACCCATTTCATAGATAAACATGGAGACATAATTTTATGAGATTTGGAGCTATAAAAATAGGAACTTTTGTTAACTTTCTCGAAACTGAATTTTAAAGTAGGTGTCAATGCTTATTTCTCAAATGAGTACCTATTTTTATAGCTCCAAAGCTCATAAAAATAGGTATCCATGCTTATCTCTCAAATGGTTACTTATTTTTATATATCCAAATCTCATAAAAATAGGTTTCCATGCTTATCTTTAAAATGGGTACCTATTTTTATAGCTCCAAATCTCATAACATTAGGTGTCTATGCTTATCTCTAAAATGGGTACCTATTTATATAGCTTCAAATCTCATAAAAATAGGTGTCTATGCTTATCTCTCAAATAGACACATATTTTTATAGCTCCAAATCTCATAAAAAATAGGTGTCCATGCTTATCTCTAAAATGGGTACCTATTTTTACAGCTTCAATTCTCATAAAAATAGGTGTCAATCCATTTTGAGAGATAAGCATGTGTACCTATTTTTATGAGATTTAAAATTATAAAAATAGGTACCCATTTTAGAGATATACATGGAGACCTATTTTTTCTAATATTTGGAGCTATAGAAATAGGTGTTCATTTGGGAAATAAGCATAGACAACTATTTTTATGAGATTCAGAGCTATAAAAATAGGTACCCATTTTAGAAATAAGCATGGACATCTATTTTTATGAGATTAAGAGCTATAAAACTACGTACGCATTGGAGAGATAAGATTGGACACCTATTTTAGAGATAAGCATGGACACCTAATTTTATGAGATTTGGAGCTATAAAAATAGTTACACGAAATGGGCACCTATTTTTATAGCTCCAAATCTCATAAAAATAGGTACCGAGGCTTATCTCTCAAATGGGCACCTATTTTTATATCTACAAATCTCAGAAAACTAGGTTTTCTTGCTTATTTCTCAAAAGAGTACCTATTTTCATAGCTCCAAATCTCTAAAAAATAGGTTTACATTATTATTTCTAAAATAGGTGCCTATTATTTTAGCTCCAAATTCCATAAAAATAGTTGTGCATGCTTATCTCTAAAATGGGTACCTATTTTTATAGTTCCATATCTCATAAAAATAGGTGCCCATGCTTATTTTCTTAAATGGGTGCCTATTTTTAAGCTCCATATCTCATAAAAATAGGTGTCAATGCTTATCTTTCATATGAGTACATATTTTTATAGGTTTAAATCTCATAAATGGATACATATTTTTATAGTTTAAAATCTCATAAAAATAGATTTCCATGTCTATCTCTAAAATGGGTACCTATATTTATAGCTCCAAATCTCATAAAAGTAGTTGTCCATGCTTATCTCTAAAATGGGTACCTATTTTTATAGCTCCAAATCTCATAAAAATCGTTATCAATGCTTATCTCTAAAATGGGTAACCTATTTTTATACCTTCAAAACTCATAAAAATATGTGTCCATGCTTATCTCTCAAATATGAACAAATATAAAAATAAGTGTCTAGGTTTATCTCCTAAATGAGTACCTATTTGTATAGCTCCAAATATCATAAAAATAGGTGTCCATGCTTATCAGTAAAATAGGTGTCCATGCTTATCTCTCAAATGGGTATCTATTTTTATATCTCCAAATTTAATAAAAATAGGTGTTCATTCTTATCTATTTTTTATAGCTCCAAATCTCATAAAAATAGGTATCGATACTTATCTCTCAAATGAGTACTTATTTTTATAACTCCAAATTTCATAAAAATAGGTGTCCATGCTTTTCTCTAAAATGGGTACCTATTTTTATACATCTAAAACTCATAAAAATAAGTGTCTATGCTTATCTTTCAAATGGGTACCTAATGTTATAGCTCCAAATCTCATAAAATAGGTGTCTATGCTTATCTTTCAAATAGGTACCTATTTTTATAGCTATAAAATATCATAAAAATAAGAGGGCATGCTTATCTATCAAATAGGTATCTATTTTTATAGCTACAAATTCTCATAAAAATAAGTGTACATGTTTATCTATCAAGTGCTATAAAAATAGTTACCCATTTTAGAGATAAGCACAAATACCTATTTTTACGAGATTTGGAGCTAGAAAAATGGGCATCCATGATTATCTCTAAAATGGGAACCTATTTTATAGCTCCAAAACTTATAAAAATAGGTCTTTATGCTTATCTGTCAACTGGGTACCTATTTTTATAGCTTCAAATCTCATAAAAATAGGTGCCCATGCTTATATCTCAAATATGTACTTATTTTATACCTCCAAATCTCATAAAAATAGGTACCATTACTTATCTCTCAAATGAGTATTAAACTAGGTGCTCATGCTTATCTCCTAAAAATAGGTTTTCAAGCTTATCTCTAAAATGAGTACATATTTTTATACCTCCAAATCTCATAAAAATAGGTCTTCATGCTTTTCTCTCAAATGGGTATATATTTTTATAGCTAAAATCTCGTAAACATAGGTGTCAATTATTATCTCTAAAATGGGTACCTAGGTGTCCAAGGTTATCACTGAAATGAGTACCTATTTGTATAGCTCCAAATCTCATAAAAATAAGTGTTCATGCTTATCTCTAAAATTGATATTTATTTTTTATAGCTCCAAATCTCATAAGAATAGATGTCCATGCTTATCTCTAAAATGGCTCTCTATTTTTATAGCTCTAAATCTCATAAAAATAGGTGTCCATTCTTATCTCTAGAATGGGTACCTATTTGTATAGCTCCAAATCTTATAATAATAGGTGTCCATGCTTATCTCTAAAATAAGTACCTATTTCTATAGCTCCAAATCCCATAAAAATAAGTACCCATTTTAGAGATAAGCATGGACACCTATTTTTATGAGATTTTGAGCTATAGCAATAGGTAGCCATTTGAAAGATAAGAATGGATACCTATTTTATGAGATTTAGAGGTATAAAAATGGGTACTGATTTTAAATATAAGCATGGACACCTACTTTTATGATATTTGTAGCTATAAATAATAGATACCTATTTCACAAATAAGTATGGACACCTATTTTTATGATATTTGGAGCTATAAAAATAGGTACCGATTTTAGAGATAAGTGTGGAGACCTATTTTTATGAGTTTTGGAGATATAAAAATAGGTACCCATTTTAAAAATAAGCATGCACACCTACTTTTAAGTACCCATTTGAGAGATAAGAATGTGTACGTATTTTTAAGAGATTAGGAGGTATAAAAATAGGTACCCATTTGAGAGATAAACATGGACACTTATTTTTATATGATTCGGAGCTATAAAAATAGGTGCCTATTTTAGAGATAAGCATGGACACCTATTTTTATATGATTTGGAGCTAAAAAAATAGATACTCATTTGGGAGATGAGCGTGGACACCCATTTCTATGAGATTTCGAGCTATAAAAATATATCTCATAAAAATAAGTGTCCATGCTTATCTCTGAAATGGTTATCTATTTCTATAGCTCCAATTCTCACAGAATTAAGTGTCCATGATTATCTCTCAAATGGGTACCTATTTTTATAACTCCTAATATCATAAAAATAAGTGTCGATGATTATCTCTAAAATATGTACCTATTTTAATAGATGCAAATCTCATTCAAATAGGTGTCCATGCGTATCTTTAAAATGGATACTTATTTGTATAGCTCCAAATATCATAAAAATATGTGTCCATGCTTATCTCTCAAATCAGTACCTATTTTTATATCTCCAAATATCATAAAAATGAGTGTCCATGCTTATCTCTCAAATGGGTACCTATTTTTATAGCTCCAAATTATTTGTTTATAAGTTAGTGACGAACCTTATATTGCTGGAAAAAAAAAGAAAGTAATGTTACAATCATCTTTCGACTACCTTCCAGAAGGCCAAGTGAGGCGAAAAGGCATGGCTCACTACCATAAAAATAACACACAACACTCGACCGAAAGCACAGCTAACACTAAAGTCAGATCTAGTATAGGATCATAGCAGAGGGTAGCCAAAAGAGAAGCAGTGAATTGGAAATGAAAAAGTAGAAAAACCCATCAATGAATTTCCTGATTCTCAGGTATTTCCTTTTTTCCGTAGTGTTTTCTTGACTTGTATCCATCCCCCTGAAGCTGGGGACACTAAGACCAGTTGCATCGCTTCAATGGACGGATGGTGGATCTCCTTGTCCAAGTATGAAGAGGAATATTCATGGAATATTGTATGCCCTTTAGGGGGCTGCTTTTCGTGCCTTCATCTTCTAGAAGAGGCATGTGAACCTAGGGCAGAGGTGGAGTGGATATTTGTTCCTGTTCAACTGAGGGCTTGTCTTCATCAAGCTGGTCATCTTGAGAAATATTGTCTTCGAAATTATTGTCTTCATCTGGCTAGTCGTCATGAGTATTTTCTACATGCGTTTGGCAGCGTTTTTCTCTGTGTGCCTTCATTGTTCTTTTCTCATGGGTGTTCTTTTGTGGAAAATCATGAAGAAGTTGGCCCACTTGTCGAAAGATCTTGCACCTAAAGGTTGTGTTTTCATAGTCCAAGTCTTGACTCTAGATGGAGTTTCCTAGCTTTATATTGATCGTGTCAGGGAGCCTAGAACTGATATCAATGGTTGCGCAAATACGAGAAAATGTGAAAAGACCTTGAGCTGAGTGAATGCCATCGGAGGATAAGAAGCAACCTAATACCTTACCTATTCCTTCGAACACTGATTGAGTCCAGAAGTGGATTGGTAAGTTTGGAATACGTGCCCATATAGGCACCTTCATCACTACCATGGTTAAAGGGTCAAACGAAGGGAACCATGGGGTTATGAAAATCCCAGTAGACCCTTAGAACCAGGGCCCGTTTTTTGTAATCGACAGAAGGTATTCTCAAGAAGGAAAAGTCACTAAAAAAAAACCTTTAGAGAAGAGTAATACATTAGAGTCCTCGAGCCAGTTTGGTTTGATCCATTCGAGGAGATATTTTTTTTTTTGCTACAATCCATTGAATTTGTAGAATAGGGTCTCTTCCTTGTGCAAGAGAAGGTTTTGGATGACTTCCAGCTACTTGATCTCCAAAGTGGGCACCTCCTCGAATTTATCTACTATGTAGACTAGGTAAGGGGTTTGGATTGGATGCTGAGTTGTAGAGATCCCCTCATGCATTGCATCCTTGAAGGACTTAGGGTGAGAAACAGAGGATATATTTATTCCTCCCCAAAGACTCGCCACCATGGAGATGCATGCATCTTTAAATATCCCAAGGATTTGGAGTTATCGGTGGTCGGGGAGTTGTCTTCCTGTATAAATAATCCCCTGCAGACCTAAAGGGGTCCATCTACCTGTTGAATCAAAGATTTCAGTTGTAGAAGAGAGAATTGTGGGTTCACTCACAAATAGAGCAATACCCCATTCAAATATCTGATGAAAATTGAAAAGGAATTGCCTGTTGAGTTTTCATCTATGTACTTCCCATCGAAAATAGACTCTCCCTCAATGTTGCTACCTCTCATGAAGTCACTGCCTTAGCAAAAGAAGCCTTGTAACCCATGGTATAAATATAAACCGTTATTATGCAGGTGCAACTCAGAGCCACCTATGCCTCTCTTTCCTAAGCACAGCGTGCGAGAGTAGACAGCCAAACTCGGTACCATCTCCGCATGGAATTTCGTCGCAATCCATTCGACTGAGATGCTGTCGTTCTGCATGATCGAGGAAATCATAGGGTTTGGCCTCGGCGCTCTAGTAATCCCAATCTTCTTTGTCTTATAGCTCGAAATCTCATAAATGAGTATCTATTTTTATAGCTCCAAATCTCATAAAAATAAGTGTCCATGCTTATCTCTCAAATGGCTACTTATTTTTATAGCTCCAAATCTCATAAAAATAGGTGTCCATGTTTATCTCTAAAATGGTTACCTAATTTTATAGTTCCAAATCTCATAAAAATAGGTGTTCATGCTTATCTCTAAAATGAACACCTATTATATGAGATTTAGAGCATGGATAAAATTGGATAAATATTTTTATGAGATTTGGAGCTATAAAAATAGGTCTCAATTTGAGAGATAAGTATAGACCCATATTTTTATGAGATTTTAAAATACAAAAATAGGTATCCATTTTAGAGATATGCATGAACATCTATTTTTATGGGATTTGAAGCTATAAAAATAGGCACCCATTTATGAGATAAGCACGAGCATCTATTTTTATGAGATTTGTAGTAATAAAGATATATACATGTTTTAGAGATAAGCATGGACACCTATTTTTATGAGATTTGGGGCTATAAAAATAGGTACTCATTTTAGAGATAAGCAATGACACATATTTTTATGAAATTTGAAGATATAAAAATATGTATCTAATGGTTAGTTATTGTTATAGCTCCAAATCTCATAAAAATAGGTGTCCATGATTATATCTAAAATGGGTACTTATTTTTATGAGATTTGGAGCTATAAAAATAGGTACCCATTTTAGAGATAATCATGGACACCTATTTTTATAGGTAGCTATTTGAGCGATAAGTATGGAAACCTATTTTATGAGATTTGAGGTTATAAAAATAGGTACCCATTTGTGAGATAAACATGGACACCTATTTTTATGAGATTTGGAGCTATAAAAATAGGTACATATTTGAGAGATAAGCATGGACACCTATTTTAGCCCTCATTCAAGGTTTATCACACCAATGTTGGAAAGATGCACTTTTGTCTACTAACTTAGAACTGAGTTTTGAAAGTGGATTTAGGTACCCATGCCGAGAGATAAGTATGGCCACCTATTTTATGAGATTTGGAGCTATTTTGGACCTCCTATAAAATTGGTCAAACCAAAGTTGAAAATATGCACTTTTTTCATGCTTATCTCTCAAATGGGTACCTATTTTTATAGCTCCAAATCTCATCAAAATAGGTGTCCATGCTTGTCTATAAAATGGATACCTATTTGCATAGTTCTAAATCTCATAAAAATAAGTGTCATTTCTTATCTCTAAAATTGGTACTTATTTTAATAGCTCATAATCTCATAAAAATAGGTTTTCATGTTTATCTCATAAACAGGTACCTATTTTGATACCTCCAAAACTCATAAAGATAGGAGTCCATGCTTATCTTTAAAATGGGTACATGTTTTTATAGCTCCAAATCTCATAAAAATAGGTGTTCATGCTTATCATAAAAATAAATTTGCGTACTTATCTCTAAAATGGGAATTCATTTTATGAGATTTGGATATATAAAAATAGGTACCCATTATCGTGATATGGACACATTTTTATGAGATTTGGAGCTATCAGAATAGGTGGCCATTTTAGAGATAAGCATAGACACCTATTTTTATGAGATTTGGAGCTCTAAAAGTAGCTACCTGTTTTAGAGATAAGCATGGACACCTATTTTTATGAGATCTAGAGAACTAAAAATAGGTACCTATTTTATAGATAAGTATGGACAAACGTGCATATTTTCAACCTTGGTTTCCCAACATTGAATGTGGGTTAAAAATAGCTCCAAATATCATAAAAATAGGTGTTCAAGTTTATCCCTAAATGGGTATGTTTTTAATATAGGTCCAAATATCATAAAAATAGGTATCCATGCTTATCTCTAAAATGGGTACCTATTTGTATAGCTCGAAATCTCATCAAAATAAGTGTTGATGCTTATCTCTAAAATGGGTACCACTCTTATAGCTCCAAATCTTATAAAAATAGGTAATCATGCTTATCTCTCAATTTTGAATATATTTTTATAGCTCCAAATCTCATAAAAATAGGTGTGCATGCTTATCTCTAAAGTGGGTACCTATTTTATATCTCCAGATCTCATAAAAATAGGTTTTCATGCTTATTTTCTCAAATGGGTGCCTATTTTTATAGCTCCATATCTCATAAAAATAGGTGTCCATGCCTATCTCTCAGATGAGTACCTATTTTTATAGCTCCAAATGTCATAAAAATAGCTCCAAATCACACAAAAATAGGTATCCATGCTTATATCTCAAATGAGTACCTATTTTTATACCTCTAAGACTCATAAAAATAGGTGTCCATACATATCTATTGAATGGGTACCTATTTTTATAGCTCAAAATCTCATACAAATAAGTGTCCATGCTTATCTCTAAAATTGATACCTATTTCTATAGCTCCAAATATCATAAAAGTAGGTGTCCATGTTTATCTCTCAAATGGGTACCTATTTTTATAGCTCCAAATCTTATAAAAATAGGATCCATGCTTATCTCTAAAATGGGTACCTATTTGATACCTCCAAAACTCATAAAAATAGATATTTCTCAAATGGGTACTTATTTTTATAGCTTCAAATATCATAAAAATAGTTGTCCATGCTTATCTCTCAAATGGGTAC
The DNA here is from genome assembly GCA_001517045.1 of Pseudotsuga menziesii. Taxonomy (NCBI): domain Eukaryota; kingdom Viridiplantae; phylum Streptophyta; class Pinopsida; order Pinales; family Pinaceae; genus Pseudotsuga; species Pseudotsuga menziesii. The sequence goes on from LPNX010022262.1 coordinate 41,401, forward strand.
CTATTTTTATTAGATTTGGAACTATTTTTATGATATTTGAAGCTCTAAAACTAAATCTCATAAAAATAGGTGTCCATGTTTATCTTTAAAATGGGTATCTATTTTTATAGTTCCAATTCTTATAAAAATACGTACCCATGCTTATCTGTCAAATGTGTACCTATTTTTATAGCTCAAAATATGTACCTAAATCTATAAAAAAATGTGTCCACGCTCATCTCTCGAATGGGTACCTATTTTTATATCTCCAAATTTCATAAAATTAAGTATCCATGCTTATGTCTAGAATGGGTACCTATTTTTACAGATCCAAATCTCATAAAAATAGGTACCCATTATTTTCTCTCAAATGTGTACCTATTTTTATATCTCCATATTTCATAAAAATAGGTATACATGCTTATCTCTAAAATGGGCACCTATTTTTATAGCTCAAAATCTCATAGAAATAGGTGTCAATGATTATCTCACAAATGGGTACCTATTTTTATAGCTCCATATCTCATAAAAATAGGTGTCCATGCTTATCTCTGATATGGATACCTATTTTTATAGTTCCAAATCCCATAAAAGTAGGTTCCATGCTTATCTCTCTAATGGATACCTTTTTCATAGCACCAAATCTTATAAAAATAGGTGTCCATGCTTATCTCTCAAATGAGTACCTATTTTTATGAGATTTAGAGTTATGAAATAGGTACCCATATGAGAGATAAGCACACACACCTACTTTTCTAAGCTTTGGACCTTTAAAAATAGGTACCCATTTGAGAGATAAGCACAAAGACATATTTTTATGAGAATTGGAGCTATAAAAATATAAATTTTTTTTAACATTCTCAGAATTGAATTTTTAAAGTAGGTAGTCCTTGCTTATCTCTCAAATGGGTACCTATTTTTATAGCTCCAAAGCTCATAAAAATAAGTGTCAAGTCTTAGCTCTCAAATGGATACCTATATTTATAGATCCAAATCCAATAAAAATAGGTTCCAAGCTTATCTCTAAAATGGGTACCTATTTGTATAGCTCAAAATCTCATAAAAATAGGTGTCGATATTTATCTCTAAAATGGGTACCTATTTTTCTAGCTACAAATCTTATATAAATAGGTACCCATGCTTATCTCTTAAATTGGTACATATTTTTATAACTCCAAATCTCATAAAAATAGGTGTGCATGCTTATCTCTAAAATGGGTACCTTTTTTTATAGCTCCAGATCCCATAAAAATAGGTTTCCATGTTATTTTCAGAAATGGGTTCCTATTTTTATAGCTCCATATCTCATAAAAATAGGTGTCCATGCTTATCTCTCAGATGAGTACCTATTTTTATAGCTCCAAATCTCATAAAAATAGCTCCAAATATCATAAAATTAGGTGTCCATCCATATCTATCAAATGGGTAACTATTTTTATAGCTTCAAATCTCATACAAATAGGTGTCCATGCTTATCTTTGAAATGGGTACCTATTTTTATAGCTCCAAATATTATAAAAATAGCTTTCCATGATTATCTCTCAAATGGGTACCTATTTTTATAGCTCCAAATTTTATAAAATTAGGGTCCATGCTTATCTCTAAAATGGGTACCTATTTTATACCTCCAACACTCATAAAAATAGGTATCCATTCTTATTTCTCAGAAGACTACTTATTTTTATAACTTCAAATCTCATAAAAATAGGTGGCCATGCTTATCTCTCAAATGGTTACCTATTTTTATTATATTTGGAGCTATAGAAATAAATCTCATAAAAATAGGTGTTGGAGACATTTACCATCATATTCACTCTTTCGGTCAAATTGGCCTAGTTAAACCACTATCCTAAGTTTAATTGACATTAGTGGAGCATTAATTACCATCATCCCAGTCACTCGCACGCCTACCTACAGTCAAAGAGAATAACTTAGCCTTCTCCTACAGGCAAGGAGACTAACTGGAGCACTCCAGGGGTGATCTGTGTGACATTAATGCACCTAATTGCTAACTGGTTGTTACTTTCAGTTCAACAAGTCAGTTACAATCAATTAAGGCGCCTCCATTCATTAAATATATTATTTAATGATTATTTTATTATTATTTAATGAACTGGAGTTAACAAGGCACCTCCATCAACTTCTGATGGTCAGTTCAGCTTTAGTTAACCTCATCAAGGTTCAATGGAGTCATGCAGTACTAGCACTTGATGGTTGGTTTGCTATGACATGTGTTTATTCTCCTTCAGTTGAGATTAAGTCATTTATTGCACTCCGACTTCAGTTAGGGTTGGTGAGTCAATTAGGGTTTTGGTCAAGTGGTTAACTGAGTGAGATTGCAAGGAAAAGAGTCAGTTAAGCTAGACTCACTCATTGAATTCGAATTGTCCCTTAGGTATTCGAATTCTTCAGTCAATTAAGCCATTGCTCTACATGGGAATTGTAACCCATTATTGTTTATAAAATATACAGAGAGGAAACCTATTTTGGTTCCAGTAATTTCTAATTCATGAGTATTTGTTAATTATTCTTTGATGATTTTGATTCTTAGTTCGTAGATCATGTGCAAGAATTAATATGGTATTAGAGCATGCGGCAGGACGAAGAACAATCTCTCAAGAACAAGATTTTTGACAGATTTCTCCATGAGAAGTGAGCAATAGCTCAAAATTCTAGCACTGCACCAGAAGCCAAAGCTTACCACTCAATATCCCAAGTAAAGAACTTGTTGATCAAGCTTGCTTGATTGACTATGTTGGGTGTGATGAAAGCCTAGAATGTGCATGCTGTCTGACCTTATTTTTCCCTTTCTATTTTGATTTTCAGGTTTCTACAGGTGAAGCATTCGCTACAGCATATCCAGATGGCCTCCTCAATACCTCCACTACTAGATTTTGATCCAAAATCTGACGGTTTTTTCCGACGGCGTGTGGATTTTTTATTTTAACCGTGCCAAAAATAAGAAAGATTAATTTTTTTTTTGAAATGGTGGGAATAAGTGTCGCTTAAGCAACGGAAATTGTCCTAAGTGTCGCTTAAGCGACGACGCTAAAATTTCTATCCTCCTAAGTGTCGCTTAAGCGACGGATATCCTCCTAAGTGTCGCTTAAGCGACGGCTCTATAATCAATTCATTTGGAACTTCTATAATCAATTCATTTGTCCTAATAGGAGTTTGTATGGTAGTATATTCATTTCTTCTATCTAAGTTTAAAATCCAAGGTTTAAATTTCCTTCTAATTGATTTGGATTTATTTGTACAATAGCTTGAGTATTTTTATTCTAATTATTTCCCTCACTCTCAATTCTTTCTAGTTTATTTGGCAAACCTTTTAGTATTTTAGTAATTTATTCTATATTATCCTCCCAATTTTCTTTATTCTTGTTTTTATTTGAGGGTTCAACCTCATATTTACACTTAATTTTCTCAAATTCTTGCTTATGCCTAATTTTACTAGCAACTATCATATTAGCTTCTACATGTAAAAATGACAATTTAGGATAATGCAGGATGATGTTTGAGATGGAGTTGAAATTAGTGGATCAATGTGAGAATTCAAATGAGTTCAAAGAATATTATAAGATATTTAAGGATTATTTAAATCTTTAAATATTTATTGATTTTCACTTGAAGCATAGGTTAAAGGTTAGATTAGCAGTGGAATATATCTTCCTTCAGATGAGCGTATAATCCTACAATGAATTATTGAATGAGGTTAGCACACACAATACTTGATATACTTAACTCTAGCGAGCTCCTAAATCCCACACCCAAGACTTTTAGATACTTCATGAATCAAACACAACCATCACTAAAATGCATATTCTAACCCATTGCAATTTTTCTTAGCTTCACTAGAGTGATTGTAGCTATTAATATGCTTAATATAGTTTATCATCACTTAAAAGCACTCTACCCACCAAGCGTTGTCATACCTTGGATCCAAATATATGGTGGAAATCGATTACGGCATGAGTTTATGTTTTAAACCAAAAATAGAAAATCGATTTGGGATTTTTGTTGTGGAAAAGAGGCAAGTCGAGGGTTTCTCCTATCATTCATGCAACCCTGTCGAAAAGAGACAAGTCGAGGGTTTCTCTACATCAACCACTGCTGCTGCAACTTCTATGGGCTTCCCATTATTTGGTGGTTCTATCTCTGAGACAAATGGTATGAATTCAGTTCCATTTTCGTTTTCTGGAAAGAGCAGTGCTGCATCTGCTATTGCAAAGACGGATTCCAAATTGAGAAACCCTGAAACAATTCCACAGGTTGAACCATTATCTGTTATAGGTGAAGACCATTCATTTAAAAGCTCTACCAGTGGTGCAAATTTCACATTAAAATCCCAAAATGAACTGAAAACCAGTGCTGTCTCTCCTTCCCCATCACGAGAAGCTCTGGGTGCAGCAGAGAAGTGCTATCTGTGAGATTTAGAATGGGAATGGGAGGGGTTTCTGCCCTTTGTCCGTAGAGGAGTGGTCAATAGGTAATTCTTCATCACGTGAACAATAGGAGAGGGTCGAAGAGGATAAGGCCATAGGGGACAGAGCTCGTAAAGGAGAGGGCGGCAAAGGAGGAGGGTTTGCAGAGGTCACACTAAGGCTGACAGAATGCCCCAAATGGTTCCGTTCTCAGGCATTCCACCATATCAGTTTCACTTTTAAGTAGATGCTCTTTAATAGATAAGTTAACCTCCTTTCTTGAGTTCATTTCTTTTACCAGGATTTCCATGTTTTTCAGCAAAAATAGATCATTATACATACATCTCTCTTCTATAGAGGGAATTAAATTATTGAAAAGGATTCTACATTTATCATGTATACCCTCAAATAGCCTGTCAAACTTTATGGTCATT
>LPNX010022262.1:50276-84665 GCA_001517045.1 Pseudotsuga menziesii
AGCCTCGAAGAGCAATAATGTTATAATAACAGAAATAGCAGTGATTGCATTCTGCGGGATTGTGCAATCTATGCATCTCATGCTAGCATTTTACTAACAAAAGATCGGATATGTAGTGTATCGAGCTTCCTGAGTGTTGTAAGCTGGCTACACTACATTGTCAAAACATCTTGTAAAACAAAATTGAGAATTGAGCTCTGAGTTATTTATGGCTTTCTTTTCTTTTAATAATATTATGTAATATATATATTTAAAGTCTATAGAAATGTATAAAGTATGTTATGTAAGTGATTTAACTACTAAAGTTTATAGAAGTGTACATACATACCTCTTTGGATTTGAAATTGTGACTTCTTAATAGATTTGAAATTGTGTTTTCTTAGAAAAAACACATACTCTTAACCATTAGGCTTACTCATGCTGTACCAAGCAGTGGGTTTCCTTGGTTTCTGAAAGACTCAGGAGTTCAGAGGATACCTGGTTTGTGCGAAGGCTATTGTTGTTTTTAATTGCACACTGTTATGGTAAAATCAATAATTTGACACTGGAAACTAAATTTGCAGGAAAGGAAAGCACTGTCTTCTCTCAAGGGTTTGGTGAAATGACAGGCATTGGTTCGTGGACATATCGTGAGAAAGCAAGCAAAGCAACTGAAACACTGAGACGTATGCAATCGCTTGTTACGATCCATGCTAAAGTTCGTGCTCGTAGTCTTTAGAATGTGTGAAGGAGATCAAGTGTAAGAACTTCCATTTCCTTTCATGATAGTAGAATCCATTTTTGGCCAATATATGCCAAGATTTGTAAGGCAAAGCATACACCACAAATGAATATGTATACTCTGTAGCTGTATCCTATATGGTACAGGAAAATGTTCTATTCATTGCACCAAATATGGAAAATCCCAATTTGCTAATATATAAAACATGGAAACTGAGTGCTGACAGGAAAACCACCCTGTCAATCTTATGACCTGTCTCTGTAACAGATGTTACACGTGCTATAGGGATATGTGATGCCAGTTTGTTATATGCCAAGCCTCTGGATCCGTGTTGTGTCAGGCATCTTTTCTGTTCACCCATCCTTTTCAGAGTTGGATTGTTGGTTGCTTTAAGGGATGACGATTTGGACAACGCCCTGCAACACCTACACTGTTATGACTAATATTGATACATTATAAAAAAAAATGTTGCAATCATAGATGCATAAGTATGGAGTTGCCCTTATTTGAAAATATACTAATAAGTATGGAGTTACCATTATTTGAAAATATGCTTACAATGATTTTATCAGGAACTTAGGAACTACCCATGACAAGTATCATTGGTTTTCATGTTAAATTTTTTTGTCTATATATCGAAGGGAGAGACTACTTCACCAACTCAACATCGGCCATAATAGCATTTGAACCAAAACATACACTATGACCAATCCTCCATGCGGGGAACCTTCCTATTTAGAGAAAGTAGATACCATAGCTTTCCAATGGTTTGACATTGATTTGATGCTTTTTCTTTCCAACATGATCCACTACATGAGTGAATTGGGAAGCACCTAGATACTCTCAATGCAATTTCAAGCTGTTCAGTCATCAATCATAGGAAGCTTTACAACTTAATGAAGTATGGTTTTATGCAATATTCCCTGTTTGCACATTCTTGTTCTCTGTTTCTGAAGCATTTTTCGTGATCGTGTTGTCTTATTACAGAATGGCTGAAGATATTGCAAGAAGAATAGTCATAGTTGAAACCAGTTCCAGAAATTCTGAAGAATATGAACGAAAGAGGCAAGAACTTATTAAAATGCACGACAACAAGAGAAGGGAAATCAATCTAAGACAGTTACAGGAAAAATTAGCCGTCAGGAATGAATTGGAGCGTGAAAGGATTGGACTCCTAGAAAAGTATTACAAAATAAAGCTAGAAATAGACAGTGATGTTGATGTTGTTTAATTGCAAAGGTCAGGGACAATTTCTATGCCTTAAACATTACCAGGGGATTCAAGTGTTTATGTTCAGCTTTTGTGCTGGTTAGACTTGCACATTACCAGCATATGTATTCAAATTGAATTTTATAAACCATAAGGGGTTTCAAGTGTCCACACTCAGCTTTTGTGTTTGTTAGACTTGAACATTACCAGCATATGCATTAACATTGAGGTTTATAATGAAATTGATTTGCTTTTTCATGAGAATGCTATCTCAAAAATTTAATCTTTCGCTCTACTTATTTGTTTATAAGTCCTTTTGATGTCATATGCATGCTTCTTCTTGTGTAAATATGAGACTTTGTCTTTCTCAAAACATCAAAAAATTAAATTAAATACTATAGTATGTGGGTAACAACATATATGATTATATAAGTTACAATCAATATGTCATTTAGTGTAGGAAGAATATGCATGAAACTCATGAAGTCTTAATGTTATATGTATGCCAATTTAGTGCAGGAAGAAGATGCATGCAACTTTAAAGGTCTTAATGTGATATGTATGCACACAATTAACCTTGATAATTTAACAGAATCACCCAAAGCTTGCACTTGGCTTGATAATATGCTATCTTGAGAGTTTTCTTATACCCAATTTACAATTTTTTTTTTTAAATTACCTTCCGTCGCTTAAGCGACGCTTATAAGTGTCGCTTATCCGACGCCTAGTCGCTTATCTGTCGCTTAATCGACAGTTATTTATGTCGCTGATTCGACACTTAATCCGTCTCTCCGTCGTTTAAGCGACGCCTGTGGGTGTAAATGTTTTTAAAAAATTTCGTCATTGTCGCTTAATAAGTGTCGGATAACCGACGATTTAAATTCAAGCGACTGTTACTTAAGTTTCTCTTAAGCGACGGTTACTTAAGTGTCGCGTAACCGACGACAAGTTTCCGACGCTTCAAAAAAACCAAAGTGTCGTACATGCGACAGGGAAGTGTCGAAAATCCGACATGACGGCCGTCGGATTTTTGGTCAAAATGTAGTAGTGCTCTATTGACTCCATAAAATTTCCACACATGGAAAATCAAAATGGAGCATCAGCTGTATTCCAAAGGACTCTTTATAATCGCCATGGACACTGAAGTTGAGCCTGGATCCGCCATAGAAAAATCAAAATTCTTGAACAAGAAGGATGAAGCCTTTGGTTTCTTGTGCCTCTCTATTTTCAATGACCTTCTCTTCCATCTTACGGATCTGAAGACACTGAAACAAATATGGGACAAATTGGAATCTCTATATGGACATCATGATGACATGAGAGTTTATCAACTCGAAAATGAACTCATGTCTCTCCTCTAAAATGAACTCATGTCTCTCCAACCTTCCAATTTCGAGACTCTAAATGATTTCTTTACAAAGTTTAAGCATACTATTTTTCTCTTGAAGCAATGCAAAGTGGAGAAAGAAGATGATCAGCTCATCCTAGCCATCCTCTCCAAACTCGGGGCTAATTATTCATTTTTTGTTTCTACATTCCGTGCGAGGAATCTCACAACTCCCAGATGGAAGATGCCTTCACTCGATGCCTTCATTGAGTCCTTAACTAGTGAACATGACAAGCTTTTCCAGATGGGGATCATCCGATCTTCCTGTGATCAAGCCCTCCATGTCTCAGGGCCCAAAGATACGAAGGGTAATGGAAAGCAACAGAAAAATCAGAAAACTAAATTTGATGCTCCAAAGCCTAGATTTGAAAATCAGCAGCATGATGAATCTTCTGGCTCAAGGAAGAACAAAGGTAAAGGGAACAATGGGAAAGAAAGAGTTAGGTGTTCTTACTGCGGGAAGGGTTTTCACCCTGAACATGCCTGCATGAAGAAAAATCTTGATGAAGAAACCTCTCTCCTTGATAGGAATCACATCAATCTTCCGGAGAGCTTTCGGAGGAGAGATCACGAAGATCAGGAACCACAGCATGAGAAAGGTCATGCCCTCATGGCAAGCACTTCAAAGTCAAAATCACTACTGATTGACAGTGGAGCTTCGAATCACATGATGGCTAAAAAAGACTCCTTTTCATCTTTAGAGACCAATTATTTCCAATTCATGAGTATTTGTTAATAATTCTTTGATGATTTTGATTCTTAGTTCCTAGATCATGTGCAAAAATTAATGACTACCTGTATGTTGGAGTCAAAGAAGCTTGCTGCAAATTTGTGGGCTGAAGCCATGCATGCTGCAGCATACATTCAGAACAGGGTGCCACATTTATCAGTGAAAGGAAAGACTCATTTCGAAGCATACTTTAGATACAAGCCAGATGTGTCAAACCTACGGGTGTTTGGGTCCACTGCATGGGCCCGGATTCCACTTGATAAAAGAAGGGATTTGCAACCGCAGAGCATAGAATGTCTGTTTATTGGATATCCTGATGAATCTAAAGGATTCAAGCTATTGTATATCAAGACCAAACAGATCATAATCGAGAGAAGTGTCAAGTTCGATGAGCCTCTTCAGGAGGTGGAACTAGTGGAAGAGAAAACTGCTGAAATTCCTTCCTATTCCACTGAATATTTGGATGATGAAATTGGGGATGATGACTCTGATTTGGATCCTCTAATTTTTGATATCAGTGTGCAGCAAAAATAAGATACTGAATCAGAACCTAAAGTGCAAAATCATCTTCCTACATGGGCCCGACAGATACTCTCCTCCGCAGGAGACAACATTGGAAATCCGGATGATCCAAGGAGAACCCGGTCTGATTTCTAAAGAGTAGGTATTGCACTCTCTTGTTCTGATAATTTTCTATCTGAAAATTGTTATTTGATGATTAGTTCATATCCAAAATCCTACTACCATGCTCAGAAGGATCCGAGATGGCAAGTTGCCATGGATGAAGAGATGACTTCTCTTCAGAAAAACACTACTTGGGAGCTAGTTCCTCTTTCTCCAGGAAGGAAATTGGTTCAATGCAAGTGGGTGTTTCGGACAAAGGTTGCTGATGATGGAAGCACCTGCAAATATAAGGCAAGGATGGTAGAAAAAGGTTTCTCTCAGGTCCAAGGAGTGGACTACCATGAGACCTTTGCACCGGTTGCAAAAATGGACTCCATCCGCCTTGTTTTGGCTATTTCCGCATCCAAGCACTGGGAGGTGCATCACATGGATGTTAAGTCAGCCTTTCTGCATGGAGATCTTCATGAGGAGATATACATGAAGCAGCCTAAGGGCTACATCACAGATCCATATTTGGCTTGCAAGCTAAAGAAGTCACTATATGGGTTAAAACAGGCCCCAAGAGAGTGGTATTCCAAGATGGATGCCTTCCTTCTCTCGCAAAACTTTCAAAGATGTAGATCAAATCCAAATTTGTATTTATAGCAGCATGATGGTCATCTAATTATCATTGTTTTATATGTTGATGACTTACTGATCACAGGTAGCACAGTTGCCTCCATTTCAGCCATCAAAACTGTTCTCCACAATGCCTTTGAAATGAGTGATTTGGGGCTTCTAAAACAATTTTTGGGGCTCGAAATCGAGCAAAATTATGATGAGATTATGGTCACTCAGTCAAAATACATTTCAGACCTGTTATTCAAGTTTAACATGGCTGAATGTAGGCCTGTACCATTCCCTTTCCTTTCAGGGATTAGCCTTGAAGAAGGAAAAAACACACCTCCCATGGACTGCACTATCTATCGACAGCTGATTGGTAGCTTGTTGTACTTGACACATTCTAGGCCTGATATTTGTTATGCCGTGAATGTTGTATCAAGATACATGCAGCAGCCTCATGATCTTCATTGGAAGGCAGCTAAGAGGATCCTCCAGTACATTCAGGGAACCAGGACCTACGACATTCACTATGCTGCAGATTCCGAGCTAGAGCTGGTTGGATACACAGATTTCGATTGGGCGGGTGATTATATTGATCGAAAGTCAACTTCTGGATATGTATTCATGTTTGGTGGTGGCCCTATTTGCTGGTCAAATAAAAGGTAGGCTGCCATAGCACTATCTTCAGCAGAGGCCGAGTATCGAGGAGCAGTGAATGCTTGCATCCAAGCAGTTTGGTTGCAAGGCATTCTTTCAGAGTTTCTTCTTGGTAGTACTTTGTCCACTGTCCTCTTTTGTGACAACCAGAGTGCTATTAAGATATCCACGGATCCAGTTACCAGGCAGAGGTCCAAGTATGTAGAGATTCACATGCACTACATCAGGGAACTAGTGCATGACAGAACCATCATTCTGCAATACTGCCAGACTGATGAGCAGATTGCAGACATCTTCACCAAGATATTTTTAGAAAAGAAGTTCAATTACCTCCGTTCACTGTTGTGGGTGAGTTTATCAGGGTGATCCAGACTACTTTCAGTGTTCAGCATGAGGGGGGGTTTTTTTTCCACTGGGTTTTCCCTCTTTTCCTCACTTAATTTGTTTTGAGCATTGTTTCAGTTGCTTTATTGTACAGGGTGACCTATGGCCTTTGTTTCCAGGGCCCTAGCATTTTATTCATCTATGCTTTCTAACTCTTCCTGAGTATAGCTTAAGGAGGGGTGTTGGATACATTTACCATCATACTCACTCTTTCGGTCAAATTGGCCTAGTTAAACCACTATCCTAAGTTTAATTGACATCAGTGGAGCATTAATTACCATCATCCCAGTCACTCCCACGCCTACCTACAGTCAAGGAGGCTAACTAGAGCACTCCAGGGGTGATCTGTGTGACATTAATGCACCTAATTGCTAACTGGTTGTTACTTTCAGTTCAACAAGTCAATTACAGTTAGTTAAGGCGCCTTCATTCATTAAATATATTATTTAATGATTATTTTATTATTATTTAATGAACTGGGGTTAACAAGCCGCCTCCATCAACTTCTGATGGTCAGTTCAGCTTCCGTTAACCTCATCAGGGTTCAATGGAGTCATGCAATACTAGCACTTGATCGTTGGTTTGCTATGACATGTGTTTGATCTCCTTCAGTTGAGATTAAGTCATTTATTGCACTCCAACTTCAGTTATGGTTGGTGAGTCAATTAGGGTTTTGGTCAAGTGGTTAACTAAGTGAGATTACATGGCAAAGAGTTAGTTAAGCTAGACTCACTCATTCAATTCGAATTGTCCCTTAGGTATTCAAATTCTTCAGTCAGTTAAGCCATTGCTTTGCATGGAAATTGTAACTCATTATTGTTTATAAAATATACAGAGAGGAAACCTATTTTGGTTCCAGTAATTTCTAATTCATGGGTATTTGTTAATTATTCTTTGATTATTTTGATTCCTAGTACCTATATCATGTGCAAGAATTAATAATAGGTGTCCGTGCTTATCTCTCAAATGGGTATCTATTTTTATAGCTCCAAATCTCATAAAAATAGGTACTCATGCTTATCTCTCAAATGTGTACCTATTTTTATAGTTCAAAATAAGTACCTAAATCTATAAAAATAGGTGTCCATGCTCATCTCTCAAATCAGTACCTATTTTTATATCTCAAAATTTCATAAAAATAGGTATCCATGGTTATCTCTAAAATGGGTACCTATTTTTATAGCTCTAAAACTCATAAAATTAGGTTCCCATTCTTATCTCTCAAACGGGTGCCTATTTTTATAGCTCCAAATCTCATAAAAATAGGTGTGCATGCTTATCTCTAAAATGGGTACCCATTTTTATAGCTCCAAATATGATAAAAATATGTGTCAATACTTATCTCTGAAATAGGTACCTATTTTTATAGCTCCATATCTCATAAAAATATGTGTCCATGCTTATCTCTCAAATGGGTACCTATTTTTATAGTTTTAAATCCCATAAAAATAGGTTTCCATACTTATCTCTCAAATGGATACCTATTTTTATACCTCCAAATCTCATAAAAATACGTGTCCATGCTTATCTCTCAAATGGGTACATATTTTTATGAGATTTGGAGCTATGAATTAGGTACCAATTTGAGAAACAAGCATGCACATCTACTTTTATGAGATTTGGACCTTTAAAAATACGTACCCATTTCATAGATAAACATGGAGACATATTTTTATGAGATTTGGAGCTATAAAAATAAGAACTTTTGTTAACTTTCTCGAAACTGAATTTTAAGGTAGGTGTCAATGCTTATCTCTCAAATGAGTACCTATTTTTATATCTCCAAAGCTCATAAAAATTGGTGTCCATGCTTATCTCTCAAATGGTTACTTATTTTTATATATCCAAATCTCATATAAATAGGTTTTCATGCTATCTTTAAAATGGGTATCTATTTTTATAGCTCCAAATCTCATAACGTTAGGTGTCCATGCTTATCTCTAAAATGGGTATCTATTTGTATAGCTCCAAATCTCATAAAAATAGGTGTCTATGCTTATCTCTCAACTAGACACATATTTTTATAGCTCCAAATCTAATAAAAATAGGTGTCCATGCTTATCTCTAAAATGGGTACCTATTTGTGTAGCTCCAACTCTCATAAAAATAGGTGTCTATGCTTATCTCTCAACTGGACACATATTTTTATAGCTCCAAATCTCATAAAAATAGGTGTCCATGCTTATCTCTGAAATGGGTACCTATTTTTATAGCTTCAATTTTCATAAAAATAGGTGTCCATCCATTTGAGAGATAAGCTTGTGTACCTAGTTTTATGAGATTCAGAGTTATAAAAATAGGTACCCATTTTAGAGATAAGCATGGAGACCTATTTTTTTAAAATTTGGAGCTATAGAAATATGTGTCCATTTGAGAAATAAACATAGACACCTATTTTTATGAGATTCGGAGCTATAAAAATAGGTACCCATTTTGGAGATAAGCATGGACACTTATTTTTATGAGATTAAGAGCTATAAAACTATATACCTATTTGAGAGATAAGATTGGACACCTATTTTAGAGATAAGCATGGATAACTAATTTTATGAGATTTGGAGCTATAAAAATAGTTACACGAAATGGGTACCTATTTTTACAACTCCAAATCTCATAAAAATAGGTACTGAGGCATATCTCTCAAATGGGCACCTATTTTTATATCTCGAAATCTCAGAAAACTAGGTTTCCTTACTTATCTCTCAAAAGGGTACCTATTTTTATAGCTCCAAATATCATAAAAATAGGTTTACTTTATTATCCTTAAAACGAGTACCTATTTTTTTAGCTCCAAATCCCGTAAAAATAGTTGTGCACGGTTATCTCTAAAATGTGTATGTATTTTTATAGCTTCATATCTCATAAAAATAGGTGTCTATGCTTATCTCTCATATGAGTACCTATTTTTATAGCTCTAAATCTCATAAAAATAGGTACCCATTTGATCTAAAATGGGTACCTATTTTTATAGCTCCAAATATCATAGAAATAGTGTGTATTCTTATCTCTAAAATGGGCACCTATTTTTATAGTTCCAAATATGATAAAAATAGGTGTGAATACTTATCTCTCAAATGGGTACATATTTTTATAGCTCTGTATCTCATAAAAATAGATGTCCATGCTTATATCTCAGATGGGTACCTATTTTTATAGTTCCAAATCCTATAAAAATAGATGTCCATGCTTATCTCTCAAATGGGTACATATTTTTATGAGATTTGTAGCTATGAACAAACGTGCATATATAAGTATGGATAAACGTGCATATTTTCAATCTTGGTTTTTCAACCTTAAATGTGGGTTAAAAATGGCTCCAAATATCATAAAAATAGGTGTTCAGACTTATCCTTAAATGGGTATGTATTTAATATAGGTCTAAATATCATAAAAATACGTACCCATGCTTATCTCTAAAATGGGTACCTATTTGTATAGCTCGAAATCTCATCAAAATAGGTGTTGATGCTTATCTCTAAAATGGGTACCACTCTTATAGCTCCAAATCTTATAAAAATAGGTAAATGATGCTTATCTCTAAAATGGATACTTATTTTTATATCTCTAGATCTCATAAAATAGGTTTCCATACTTATTTTCTCAAATGGGTGCCTATTTTTATAGCTCCATATCTCATAAATATAGGTGTTCATGCCTATCTCTCAAATGAGTACGTATTTTAATAGCTCCAAATGTCATAAAAATAGCTCCAAATCGCATAAAAATAGGTATCTGTGCTTATATATCAAATGGGTACCTATTTTTATCCCTCCAAAACCCATAAAAATAGGTGTCCATACATATCTATAAAATGGGTACCTATTTTTATAGCTCAAAATCTCATACAAATAGATGTCCATGCTTATCTTTAAAATGGGTACCTATTTCTATAACTCCAAATATCATAAAAATAGGTGTCCATGCTTATCTCTCAAATGGATACCTATTTTTATAGCTCTAAATCTTATAAAAATAGGATCCATGCTTATCTCTAAAATTGGTACCTATTTGATACCTACAAAACTCATAAAAATAGATATTTCTCAAATGAGTACTTATTTTTATTTATCAAATGGGTACTTATTTTTATAGCTCTAAATATCATAAAAAGTAGTTTTTCATGCTTATCTCTCAAATGGGTACCTATTTTTATGAGATTTGAAGCTATAAAACTAAATCTCATAAAAATAGGTGTTCATGTTTATCTCTAAAATGAGTATCTATTTTTATAGTTTCAAATCTCATAAAAATAGGTACCCATGCTTATCTGTCAAATGTGTACAAATTTTTATAGCTCAAAATAGGTACCAAAATATATAAAAAAATGTGTCCACGCTTATCTCTCGAATGGGTACGTATTTTTATATATCCAAATTTCATAAAAATAAGTATCCATGCTTATGTCTAGAACGGGTATCTATTTTTATGGCTCAAAATCTCATAAAAATAGGTACCCATTCTTATCTCTCAAATAGGTATCTAATTTTAAATTTCCATTTTTCATAAAAATAGGTATGCATGCTTATCTCTAAAATGGGTACCTATTTTTATAGCTCCAAATCTCATAAAAATAGGTGTCAATAACTATCTCACAAATGGGTACCTATTTTTATAGCTCCATATCTTATAAAAATAGGTGTCCATGCTTATCTTTGAAATGGGTAACTATTTTTATAGTTCCAAATTCCATAAAAATAGGTGCCCATGCTTATCTCTATAATTGATACATTTTTTTGTAGCTCCAAATCTCATAAAAATAGGTGTCCATGCTTATCTCTCAAATGGGTACCTATTTTTATGAGATTTGGAGTTATGAAATAGGTAGCCATATGAGAGATAAGCATGCACACCTACTTTTCTGAGCTTTGGACCTTTAAAAATAGGTACCCATTTGAGAGATGAGCACAAAGACATATTTTTATGACATTTGGAGCTATAAAAATATGAATTTTTTTTTTAACTTTCTCAGAATTGAATTTTTAAAGTAGGTGTCATTGCTTATCTCTCAAATGGGTACCTATTTTTATAGCCCCAAAGATCATAAAAATAAGTGTCAAGTCTTAGCTCTCAAATGGGTACCTATTTTTATAGATCCAAATACAATAAAAATAGGTCTCAATCTTATCTCTAAAATGGATACCTATTTGTATAGCTCGAAATCTCATAAAAATAGGTGTCGATGCTTATCTCTAAAATGAGTATCTATTTTTCTAGCTCCAAATCTTATATAAATAGGTACCCATGCTTATCTATTAAATTGGTACCTATTTTTATAGCTCCAAATATCATAAAAATAGGTGTGCATGCTTATCTCTAAAATGAGTACCTTTTTTGTATAGCTCTAAATCCCATAAAAATAGGTTTCCATACTATTTTCAGAAATGGGTCCCTATTTTTATAGCTTCATATCTTATAAAAATAGGTATCCATGCTTATCTCTCAGATGAGTACCTATTTTTGTAGCTCCAAATCTCATAAAAATAGGTGTCCATCTATATCTATGAAATGGGTATCTATTTTTATATCTTCAAATCTCATACAAATAGGTGTTCATGCTTATTTCTGAAATGGGTACCTGTTTCTATAGCTCCAAATATCATAAAAATAGCTTTCGATGATTATCTCTCAAATGGGTACCTATTTTTATAGCTCCAAATCCTATAAAATTAGCGTCCATGCTTATCTCTAAAATGGGTACCTATTTTATACCTCCAACACTCATAAAAATAAGTATCCATTCTTATTTCTCAAATGACTACTTATTTTTATAGCTCCAAATCACATGAAAATAGGTGGTCATGCTTATCTTTCAAATGGGTACCTATTTTTATTATATTTGGAGCTATAAAAATAAATCTCATAAAAATAGGTGTCCATGTTTATCTCTCAAATGGGTATCTATTTTTATAGCTCCAAATCTCATAAAAACAGGTACCCATGCTTATCTCTAAAATGTGTACCTACTTTTATGGCTCAAAATAAGTACTTAAATCTATAAAAATAGGTGTCCATGCTCATCTCTCAAATCGGTATCTATTTTTATATCTCAAAATTTCATAAAAATAGGTATCCATGCTTATCTCTAAAATGGGTACCTATTTTTATAGCTCCAAAACTCATAAAAGTAGGTACCCATTATTATCTCTCAAACGGGTACCTATTTTTATAGTTTCAAATCTCATAAAAATAGGTGTGCATACTTATCTCTAAAATTGGTACCCATTTTTATAGCTCCAAATATGATAAAAATAGGTGTCAATGCTTATCTCTGAAATGGGTTCCTATTTTTGTAGCTCCATATCTCATAAAAATATGTGTTCATGCTTATCTCTCAGATGGGTACCTATTTTTATAGTTTTAAATCCCATAAAAATAGGTTTCCATGCTTGTATCTCAAATGGGTACCTATTTTTATACCTCTAAATCTTATAAAAATAGGTGTCCATGCTTATCTCTCAAATGGGTACATATTTTTATGAGATTTGGAGCTATAAAAATATGAACTTTTATTAACTTTTTCGAAACTGAATTTTAAAGTAGGTGTCAATGCTTATCTCTCAAATGATTACCTATTTTTATAGCTCATAAAAATAGGTGTCCATGCTTATCTTTCAAATGGTTACTTATTTTTATATATCCAAATCTCATAAAAATAGGTTTCCATGCTTATCTCTAAACTGGGTACTTATTTTTATAGCTCCATATCTCATAACATTAGGTGTCCATGCTTATCTCTAAAATGGGTACCTATTTATATAGCTTCAAATCTCATAAAAATAGATATATATGCTTATCTTTCAAATGGACACATTTTTTTATAGCTCCAAATCTCATAAAAATAGGTGTCCATGCTTATCTCTAAAATGGGTACCTATTTTTATAGCTTCAATTTTCATAAAAATAGGTGTCCATCGATTTGAGAGATAAGCATGTGTACCTATTTTTATGAGAGTCAGAGTTATAAAAATAGGTACCCATTTTAGAGATATACACGGAGACCTATTTTTCTAATATTTGGTGCTATAGAAATAGGTGTTCATTTGAGAAATAAACATAGACACCTATTTTTATGAGATTCAGAGCTATAAAAATAGGTACCGATTTTAGAGATAAGCGTGGACACCTATTTTTATGAAATTAAGAGCTATAAAATTACGTACGCATTTGAGAGATAAGATTTGACACCTATTTTAGAGATAATTATGGACACCTAATTTTATGAGATTTAGAGCTATAAAAATAGTTACACGAAATGGGTACCTATTTTATAGCTTCAAATCTCATAAAAATAAGTACCGAGGCTTATCTCTCAAATGAGCACCTATTTTTATATCTCTAAATCTTAGAAAACTAGGTTTCCTCGCTTATCTCTCAAAATGGTGCATATTTTTATAGCTCCAAATCTCATAAAAATAGATTTACATTATTATCCCTAAAATGACCTATTATTTTAGCTCCAAATTCCGTAAAAATAGTTGAGCATGCTTATCTCTAAAATTGGTACATATTTTTATAGCTCCATATCTCATAAAAATAGGTGTTTATGCTTATTTTCTTAAATGGGTACTTATTTTTGTAGCTCCATATCTCATAAAAATAGGTGTCCATGCTTATCTCTCATATGAGTACCTATTTTTATAGCTCTAAATCTCCTAAATGGATACATATTTTTATAGTTTCAAATCTCATAAAAAGAGATGTCCATGTCTATCTCTAAAATGGGTACCTATATTTATAAACCACATCTCATAAAAATAGTTGTCCATGCTTATCTCTAAAATGGGTACCTATTTTTATAGCTCCAAAACACATAAAAATAGGTGTCCATGCTTATCTTTCAAATATGAACCTATTTTTAAAGCTCCAAATCTTATAAAAATAAGTGTCTAGGCTTATCTCCCAAATGGGTACCTATTTGTATAGCTTCAAATCTCATAAAAATAGGTGTCCGTGCTTATCTGTAAAATAGGTGTCTATGCTTATCTCTCAAATGAGTATATATTTTTATAGCTCCATTTCTAATAGAAATAGATGTCCATGCTTATCTATTTTTTATAGCTCCAAATCTTATAAAAATAGATATCTATACTTATCTCTCAAATGAGTACTTATTTTTAAAGATCCAAATTTCATAAAAGTAGGTGTCCATGCTTATCTCTAAAATGGGTACCTATTTTTATACATCTAAAACTCATAAAAATAAGTGTCTATGCTTATCTTTCAAATGGGTACCTAATGTTATAGCTCCAAATCTCAAAAAATAGGTGTCTATGCTTATCTATCAAATAGGTACCTATTTTTATAGCTATAAAATATCATAAAAATAAGTGGGCATGCTTATCTATCAAATGGGTACCTATTTTTATAGCTACAAAATCTCATAAAAATAAGTGTACATGTTTATCTACCAAGTGCTATAAAAATATGTACCCATTTTAGAGATAAGCACGAATACTTATTTTTACGAGATTTGGAGCTATAAAAATGGGTATCCATGATTATCTCTAAAATAAGAACCTATTTTTACAGCTCCAAAACTTATAAAAATAGGTTCTTATGCTTATGTGTCAAATGGGTGCCTATTTTTATAGCTTCAAATCTCATAAAAATAGGTGTTCATGCTTATATCTTAAATGTGTACTTATTTTTATACCTCAAAATATCATAAAAATAGGTACCATTACTTATCTCTCAAATGAGTATTAAAACTAGGTGTTTATGCTTATCTCCTAAAATGGGTACCTATTTTTATATCTACAAATCTCATAAAAATAGGTTTATCATTATGTGTCAAATGGGTACATATTTTTATAGCTTCAAATCTCATAAAAATAGATGCTCATGCTTATATCTTAAATGGGTACTTATTTTTATACCTCCAAATATCATAAAAATATGTATCATTACTTATCTCTCAAATGAGTATTAAAACTAATTGTTTATGCTTATCTCCTAAAATGGGTACCTATTTTTATACCTACAAATCTCAGAAAATTAGGTTTTCAAGCTTATCTCTAAAATGAGTATATATTTTTATACCTCCAAATCTCATAAAAATAGGTCTTCATGCTTATCTCCCAAATGGATACATATTTTTATAGCTAAAATCTCATAAACATAGGTGTCAATTATTATCTCTAAAATGGGTACCTAGGTGTCCAAGATTATCACTAAAATGAGTACCTATTTTTATAGCTCGAAATCTCATTAAAATAAGTGTTCATGCTTATCTCTAAAATTGATATTTATTTTTATAGCTCCAAATCTCATAAGAATAGATGTCCATGCTTATCTCTAAAATGGCTCCCTATCTTTATAGCTCCAAATCTCATAAAAATATGTATCCATTCTTATCTCTAAAATGAGTACCTATCTTTATAGCTCCAAATCTCATAATAATAGGTGTCTATGCTTATCTCTAAAATGGGTACCTATTTCTATAGCTCCAAATTCCATAAAAATAGGTACCTATTTTAGAGATAAGCATGGACACCTATTTTTATGAGATTTAGAGTTATAACAATAGGTAACCATTTGAAAGATAAAAATGGATACCTATTTTATGAGATTTAGAGGTATAAAAATGGGTACTGATTTTAAATATAAGCATGGACACCTACTTTTATGATATTTATAGCTATAAATAATAGGTATAGATACCTATTTAACAGAGAAACATGGACACCTATTTTTATGATATTTGGAGCTATAAAAATAGGTACTGATTTTAGAGATAAGCATGGTGACCTATTTTTATGAGGTTTGGAGGTATAAAAATAGGTACCCATTTTAGAGATAAGCATGGACACCTACTTTTAAGTACCTATTTGAGAGATAAGAATGGGTATGTATTTTTAAGAGATTAGGAAGTATAAAAATATGTACCCATTTGAGAGATAAACATGAAGACTTATTTTTATATGATTTGGAGCTATAAAAATAGGTGCCCATTTTAGTGATAAGCATGGACACCTATTTTTATATGATTTGAAACTAAAAAAATAGATACACATTTGGGAGATAAGCATGGACACCCATTTCTATGAGATTTCAAGCTATAAAAATATATCTCATAAAAATAGGTGTCCATGCTTATCTTTGAAATGGATATTATTTCTATAGCTCCAATTCTCACAAAATTAAGTGTCCATGATTATCTCTCAAATGGGTACCTATTTTTATAACTCCAAATATCATAAAAATAAGTGTCGATGATTATCTCTAAAATAGGTACCTATTTTAATAGATGCAAATCTCATTCAAATATGTGTCCATTTTTATCTTTAAAATAGGTACCTATATGCATAGCTCCAAATATCATAAAAATAGGTGTCCATGCTTATCTCTCAAATCAGTACCTATTTTTATATCTCCAAATATTATAAAAATAAGTGTCCATGCTTATCTCTCAAATGGGTACCTATTTTTATAGCTCCAAATTATTTTTTTTATAAGTTAGTGAAGAACCTTGTGTTGCCGAAAAAAAAAGAAAATAATGTTACAATCATCTTTCGACTACCTTCCAGAAGGCCAAGTGAGACGAAAAGGCGTGGCTCACTACCATAAAAATAACACACAATACTCGACCGAAAGCACAGCTAACACTAAAGTCAGATCCAGTATAGGATCATAGCAGAGGGTAGCCGAAAGAGAAGCAGTGACTTGGAAATGAAAAAGTAGAAGAACCCATCCATGAATTTACTGATTCTCAAGTATTTCTTTTTTTCCGTAGTGTTTTCTTGACTTGTATCCATCCCCCTGAAGCTGGGGACACTAAGACCAATTGCATTGCTTCAATGGACGGATGGAGGAGCTCCTTGTCCAAGTATGAAGAGGAATATTCATGGAATATTTTATGCCCTTTAGGGGGCCGCTTTTCGTGCCTTCATCTTATAGAAGAGGCATGTGAACCTAGGGCAAAGGTGGAGTGGATATTTGTTCCTGTTCAACTGAGGGCTCGTCTTCATCAAGCTGGTCATCTTGAGAAATATTGTCTTCGAAATTATTGTCTTCATCTGGCTAGTCGTCATGAGTATTTTCTACATGCGTTTGGAAGCATTTTTCTTTGTGTGCCTTCATTGTTATTTTCTCATGGGTGTTCTTTTGTGGAAAATCATGAAGAAGGTGGCCCACTTGTCGAAAGATATTGCACCTGAAGGTTGTATTTTCATAGTCCAAGGCTTGACTCTAGATGGAGTTTCCTAGCTTTAGATTGATCATGTCGGGGAGCCTAGAACTGATATCAATGGTTGCGCAAATACGAGAAAAGGTGAAAAGACGCTGAGCTGAGTGAATGCCATCGGATGATAAGAAGCAACCTAATACCTTACATATTCCTTAGAACATTGATTGAGTCCAGAAGTGGATTGGTAAGTTTGGAATACATGCCCAGATAGGCAGCTTCGTCACTACCATGGTTAAGGGGTCGAACGAAGGGAACCATGGGGTTATGAAAATCCCAGTAGACCCCCAGAACCAGGGCCCTTTTTTTGTAACCGATAGAAGGTATTCTCAAGAAGGAAAAGTCACTAAAAAAAAACCTTTAGAGAAGAGTAATACATTAGAGTCGAGCCAGTTTGGTTTGATCCATTCGAGGAGATATTTTGTTTTTGGCTAGAGTCCATTGAATTTGTAAATTAGGGTCTCTTCCTTGTGCAAGAGAAGGTTCTGGATGACTTCCAGCTGCTTGATCTCTAAAGTGGGAACCTACTCAGATTTATCTACTATGTAGACTAGGTGAGGGGTTTGGATTGGATGTTGAGCTGTAGAGATCCCCTCATGCATTGCATCCTTGAAGGACTTAGGCTGAGAAGCAGAGGATATATTTATTCCTCCCTAAAGACTAGCCACCATGGAGATGCATGCATCTTTAAAGATCCCAAGGATTTGGAGTTATCAGTGGTCGGGAAGTTGTCGTCCTGCATAAATAATCCCCTGCAGACCTAAAGGGGTACCATCTACCTATTGAATCAAAGATTTCAGCTGTAGAACAGAGAATTGTGGGTTCACTCACAAATAGAGCGATACCCCCTTCAAATATCTGATGAAAATTGAAAAGGAATTGCCTGTTGAGTTTTCATTTGTGTACTTCCCATCGAAAATAGACTCTCCCTCGATGTTGCTACCTCTCATGAAGTCACTGCCTTGGCAGAAGAAGCCCTATAACCCATGGTAGAAATATAAACCTTTATTATGCAGGTGCAAGTCGGAGCCACCTATGCCTCTCTTTCCTAAGCACAACGCACGAGGGTCATTAGCCAAACTCGGTACCATCTCCGCATGGAATTTCATCGCAATCCGTTCGACTGAGATGCTGTCGTTCTGCATGATCGAGGAAATCCATAGGGTTTGGCCCCGGTGCTCTAGTAATCCCACTCTTATTCGTCTTATAGCTCGAAATATCATAAATTAGTACCAATTTTTATAGCTCCAAATCTCATAAAAATAAGTGTCAATGCTTATCTCTCAAATGGCTACCTATTTTTTAGCTCCAAATATCATAAAAATAAGTGTCCATGTTTATCTCTAAAATGGTTATCTAATTTTATAGCTCCAAATCTCATAAAAATAGGTGTTCATGCTTATCTCTAAAATGAACACCTATTATATGAGATTTAGAGCATGTATAAAAATGGATAAATATTTTTATGAGATTTGGAGCTATAAAAATAGGTCTTCATTTGAGAGATAAACATAGACACATATTTTTAGGAGATTTTAAAATATAAAAATAGGTATCCATTTTAGAGATAAGCGTGGGAACCTATTTTTATGAGATTTGAAGCTATAAAAATAGGTACCCATTTATGAGATAAGCACGAACATCTATTTTTATGAGATTTGTAGTAATAAAAATAGATACATGTTTTAGAGATAAGCATGGACACCTATTTTTATGAGATTTGGGGCTATAAAAATAGGTATTCATTTTAGAGATAAGTAATGACACATATTTTTATGAAATTTGAAAATATAAAAATATGTATCTAATGGTTAGCTATTTTTATAGCTCCAAATTTCATAAAAATAAGTATTCATGATTATATCTAAAATAGGTACTAATTTTATGAGATTTGTAGCTATAAAAATAGGTACCCATTTTAGAGATAATCATGGACACCTATGTTTATAGGTAGTCATTTGAAAGATAAGCATGAAAACCTATTTTTATGAGATTTGAGGTTATAAAAATAGGTACCCATTTGTGAGATAAACATCGACACCTATTTTTATGAGATGTGGAGTTATAAAAATAGGTACACATTTGAGAGATAAGCATGGAGATCTATTTCTATGTAATTTAGAGTTATAAAAATAGGTACCCATCAGATACGCATTTGAAACATAAGGATGGAAACCTATTTTTATGAGATTTGTATCTATTTTGGCCATCATTCAAGGTTTATCACACAAATGTTGGAAAGATGCACTTTTGTCTACTAACTTGGAACTGAGTCTTGAAAGTGGATTTAGGTACCCATTTGAGAGATAAGTATGCCCACCTATTTTATGAGATTTGGAGCTATTTTGGCCCTCCTATAAAGTTGGTCAAACCAAGGTTGAAAATATGCACTTTTTCTCTTGCTTATCTCTCAAATGGGTACCTATTTTTATAGCTCCAAATCTCATCAAAATAGGTGTCCATGCTTATCTCTCAAATGGGTACCTATTTTTATAGTTCCAAATCTCATAAAAATAGATACCCATTTTAGAAATAAGCATGGACACCTACTTTTATGAGATTTGGAGTTATAAAAATGGGTACCCATTTGAGAATAAGCATGGACACCTATTTTTATAAGATTTGCAGCTATAAAAATAGGTACACATTTTGAAAGTGGATTTAGGTACCCATTTGAGAGATAAGTATAGACACTTATTTTTACGAGATTTGGAGCTATAAAAATAGGTACCCAATTTAGAAATAAGCATGGATACTTTTTTGTTTATTTGGAGCTATAAATATAAGTAAACATATTAAATATAAGCATGGACACCTATTTTTATGACATTTCGAGCTATAAAAATAGGTACCCGTTTTAGAGATAAGCATTGACATCTATTTTTATAACATTTGGAGCTGTAAAAATAGGTACCCATTTTAGAGATAAGCATGGACAATGATTTTTATGATATTTGGAGCTATTTTTATGAGATTTTGAGATATAAAATTGGTATCAATTTAAGAGATAAGCATGGACACCTATTTTTATAAGATTTGTAGATATAAAAATAAGTACCCATTTTAGAGATAAGCATTGACACCTATTTTATGAGATTTGGAACTATAAAAATAGATACCCATTTTAGAGAGAACCATGAACACTAATTTTTATGAGATTTGGAGCTATAAAAATAGGTACGCATTTTAGAAATAAGCATAAACACCTATTTTTTGAGATTTGGAGCTATAAAACTGGATATCCATTGTAGAGATAAGCATAGACACCTATTTTTATGAGATTTAGAGCTATAAAATTTGGTACCCATTTGAGAGATAAAAGTCGACAAATCTCATAAAAATAGGTATGTATAAAATGTACATATTTTAGATATAAGCATGAAAACTTATTTCTATGCGGTTTGGAGCAATAAAAATAGGTATCCATTTTGGAAATAAGACCCATTTTAAATATAATCATGGACACCTATTTTTATAATATTTGGAGCTATAAAAACAGGTACCCATTTGAGAGATAAGTACGGACACTTATTTCTAAAAGATTTGGAGCTATTTTGACCCTCTTTCAATGCTGGTCAAGCCAAGATTGAAAATATGTTTTTTTTTATGCTTATCTCTTAAATGGGTACCTATTTTTATACCTCCAATTGTCATAAAAATAGTTGTCCATGTTCATCTCTAAACTGGGTATCTAATTTTATAGCTCAAAGTTTCATAAAAATAGCTTAAATTCTTATAAAAATAGGTGTCTATGCTGATCTCTCAAATCGGTGCCTATTTTTATAGCTCCAAATGTCATAAAAATAGGTGTGCATGCTTATCTCTAAAATGCATACCTATTTTTATAAGTAAAAATCTCTTAAAAATAGGTGTCTCTGCTTATATCTAAGATGGGTATTCCCATTTTTATAACTCCTAATCTCATAAAAATAAGTGTCCATGCTTATCTCTAAAATGGGTAGCTATTTTTATAAATCCAAATTTTCATAAAATAAGTGTCCATGCTTATCTCTAAAATGGTTACCTATTTTTATAGCTCCAAATCTTATAAAATTAAGTGTCCATGCTTTTCTCTAAAACAGGTACCCATTTTTATAACTCCAAAACTCATAAAAATAGGTGTCGATGTTTATTTCTAAAATGGGTACTTATTTTTATAGCTCCTCATAAAAATAGGTGTCTATTCTTATCTCTCAAATGGGTACGTATTTTTATAGGTCCAAATCTCCTGAAACCCGCTCCAAATATTATAAAAATATGTTTCAATGCTTACCTCTCAAATGGGTACCTATTTTTATAGCTCATAATCTCTTAAAAATAGGTGTTCACGCTTATCTCTCAAATGGGTACCTATTTGTATAACTCCAAATCTCATAAATATAAGTGTCAATGCTTATCTCTTAAATGTGTACCAATTTTATAGTTCCAAATCTCATAAAAATAGGTGTCCACGCTTATCTATCAAATGGACACCAATTATCATAAAAATATGTATCCTTGCTTATTTCTCAAATGGGTACCTATAGTTCCAAATCTCATTAAAATCCAGCCCTTGTTCAAAGTTAGTCAAACAAAGGCTGAAAATATGCACTTTTGTCTACTTTATAGAAATTTAGTTTTGAAAGTGGATTTAGATACCCATTTGAGAGATAACAATAGACACCTATTTTTATGAAATTTGGTGCAATAAAAATAGGTACCCATTTTAGAGATAAAAATAAACACGTATTTTTAAGAGATTTGGAGCTATAAAAATAGGTACCCATTTTAAAGATAACCATGCACACTTATTTTTATGAAATTTTGAGCTATAAAAATAGGTATCCATTTTAGAGATAAGCATGGACATCTATTTTTATGAGATTTCAAGTTATAAAAATAGGTACCCATTTTAGAGATAAGCATGGGCACCTATTTTTACGGGATTTGGAGCTATAAAAATAGATACCCATTTTAGAGATAAGCACGGACACTTATTTGTATGAGTTTTTGAGGTATACAAATAGGTACCCATTTGAGAGACAAGCATAGATATCTATTTTTATTAGATCTGGAGCTAAAAAAATAGGTACCCATTTTAGAAATAAGCATGTACACTTATTTTTATTAGACCTGGAGATATAAAAATAGGTACCATTTGAGATATAAGAATAGACATCTATTTTTATGTGATTTGGAGCTATAAAAACAAGTACCCATTTCAGAGATAAGCATGGATACATACTTTTATGAGATTTAGAGTTATAAAAGTAGGTACAAATTTGAGATATAAGCATGGACACCTATTTTTATGAGATTTGGAGATATAAAAATAGGTACCAATTTTAGAGATAAACATGGATACCTATTTGTTTGAGTTTTGGAGTTACAAAAATAGGTACTCATTTCAGAGATAAGCATGGACATCTATTTTTATTAGATTTGGAGTTATAAAAATAGATTCTCATTTCAGAGATAAGCATGAACACCTATTTTTATGATATTTGGAGCTATAAAAATAGGTGCCAATTTTAAAGATAAGAATGGATACCTATTTCTATGAGATTTCGAGGTATAAAAATAGGTACCCATTTGAGAGATACTCATGAACAACCATTTTTATGAGATTTGGAGCAATAAAAATAGGTACCCATTTGTGAGATAAGCCTAGACACCTATTTTTATGAGTTTTGAAGGTATAAATATCAGAAAATAAGCATGGAAACATATTTTTATGAGATTTGATGCTGCAAAAATTGGTGCCAATTTTAGAGATAAGCATGGACACCTATTTTTCTGAGATTTGGAGCTATAAAAGTAAGTACTCATTTGAAAGATAAACAAGGACAAAAGTTAATATTTTCAACCTTGGTTTGATCAACCTTGAACGACGAACAAAATAGTTTCAAATCTCATAAAAATAGATGTCCATGCTTATCTTTAAAATGTGTACCTATTTTTATGGGATTTGGACCTATAAAAATAGGTGTCCATGCTTATCTCTAAAATGGGTACCTATTATTATGAAATTTGGAGCTATAAAATAGGTACCCATATGAGAGATAAGCATGGACACCTATTATTATGAGATTTGGAGCTATACAAATAAGTACTTATTTTAGAGATAAGCATGGAAACCTATTTTTATGAGATTTGGAGCTATTTTTCTCCTCGTTCAAGTTTGAACAAACGAAGGTTGAAAATATGCACTTTTGTTGTCATTCTCGTAATTGAAATTTTGAATTTGGATTTAGGTACCAATTTTAGAGATGAGCGTGGACAACTGTTTTTTTAAAGTTTTGGAGCTATAAATATAGGTATCTAATTTAGAGATAAGCATGGAATTTTATTTTTATGAAATTTGTAGATATAAAAATAAATCTCATAAAGAGAGGTGTCTATGCTTGTCTCTAAACTGACTACCATTTTTATAGCTCCAAGTTTCAAAAAAATAGGCGTCCATGCTTATCTCTCAAAGGGGTACCTATTTCAATAGCTCCAAATCTCATAAAAATAGGTGTCCAATGCTTCTCTATAAAAATGAGTACCTAAATATCATAAAAATAGGTGTCCATGCTTATCTCTAAAATGGGTACCTATTTTTATATCTCAAAATATCATAAAAATATGTGTTCATACTTATCTCTCAAATATGTACATATTTTTATAACTCCAAATATCGTAAAAATATATGTCAATTATTATCTCTCAAATGGGTACCTATTTTTATAGCTCCAAATATCATAAAAAATGTTTTCATTCTTATCTCTCAAATGAGTACCTATTTTTATAGCTCCAAATCTCTAAAATAGGTTTTGATGCTTATCTGTCAAAATGAGAACCTATTTTTATAGCTCCAAATCTCATAAAAATAGGTGTACATGCTTATCTCTAAAATGGGTACCTATTTTTGTAGCTTCAAATCTCATAAAAATAGATGTGCTTATCTTCAAATGAGTATCTAAATCTCTCCACGATTATCTATCAAATGGGTACCTATTTTTATAGCTCATAATCTCATAAATATATGTGTCCATGTCTGTGCTTATTTCTCAAATGGGTACCCACCTATTTTTATCATATTTGGATATATATAAATATAGGTACTAATTGAGAGATAAGCATGGACACCTATTTTTAAGACATTAGGAGCTATAAAAATAGGTACTCATTTTCATACATAAGCATGAAAATCTATTTTAGAGATTTGGAGCTATAAAAATAGTTACCCATTTGAAAGATAAGCATGTGTACCTATTTTTATGAGATTTGGAGCTGTAAAAATAGGTACCCATTTTTATGAGAGATATGCATGTAAACTTATTTTTATGAGATTTGGAGTTATAACAAAAGTAACATATTTAAGAGATAACCATAGACACCTATTATTATGAGATTTGGAGCTATAAAAATAGGTACCCATTTTAGAGATAAGCATGGACACCTATTTTTATGATATTTGGAGCTATAAAAATAGGCACCCATTTTTATAGATAAAAACAGACACCTATTTTTATGAGAGTTGGAGCTATAAAAATGATTACCCATTTTAGAGATAAACGTGGACATACATTTTTTCTGAGATTTGGAGTTATAAAAATATGTACCCATTTGAGATATAACCATGTACACCTATTTCTATGATATTTGAAACTATAAAAATAGGTACCCATTTTAGAGATAAGCATGGACACCTATTTTTATGGCTTCTTAATTATCTTTAAAATTTGTACCTATTTTTATAGCTCCAAATCTCATAAAAATAGGTGTCCATTCTTATCTCTCAAATGGGTACCTATTTTTACAGCTCCAAATGTCATAAAAATAAGTTTTCATGCTTATCTGTGAAATGCGTACCTTTTTTATAGCTTCAAATATCATAAAAATAGCTCTAAAGATCAGAAAAACAGGTGTCCATCTTTATCTCTAAAACTGTTAGCTATTTTTATAGCTCCAAATGTCATAAAAATAGGTGTCTATGCTTATCTGTCAAATGCGTACCCATTTTAGAGATAAACATGGAAACATATTTTTATGAGATTGGGAGCTATTAAAATATATACCCATTTGAGAGATCAGCATGGACACCTATTAGGTACCTATTTTTATAGCTCGAAATCTCATAAAAATAGGTGTCCGTGCTTATCTCTAAAACGGGTATCAATTTTTATAGCTCCAAATCTCATAAAAATAGGTGTCCATACTTATCTCTATAATACGTACCTATTTTTATAACTGCAAATCTCATAAAAATATCTGTCCATGTTTACCTCTAAAATGAGTAACCAATTTTATAGCTCCAAATCTCATAAAAATAGGTGTCCTTGCTTACCTCTCAAATGGTTACCTATTTTTATACCTCTAAATCTCATAAAAACAACTATCAAATATCATAAAAATAGGTGTCCATTTGGGAGATGAGTGGATTTAGATACCCATTTGAGAGATAAGCATGGACACATATTCTAATGAGATTTGGAGTTATAAAAATAGGTATCCGTTTTAGAGATAAGCGTGGACACACATTTTTATGAGATTCATAGCTATAAATATAGGTACACCATGGACACATATTTTTATGAGATTTTGAGTTATAAAAATAGGTGTCCATGCTTATCTCTCAAAATGAAAACCTACTTTCATAGCTCTGAATGTCATAAAAATAGGTTTCTATGCTTATCTCTAAAATGGACACTTATATTTATGACATTTGGAGCTATTTAATTATGTATCCATTTGGGAGATAAGCATAGACAACTATTTTTATGAGATTTAGACCTATTTTTATGAAATTTAGAGCTATAAAAATAGGAAACCATTTTAGATATAAAAATGGACACCTAATTTTATGAGATTTGGAGCTATATAAATAGGTACACAATTTAGAGATAATCTTAGACACCTATTTTTATGATATTTGGAGCTATAAAAATAGGTGTCCATTTTAGGGATAAGCATGGACATGTATTTTTATGATATTTGAAGCTATAAAAATAGGTACAAATTTTAGATATAACTATGGACACCTATTGTTATGAGATTTGGAGCTCTAAAAATAGGTGTCTATTTTAGAGATAAGCATGAACATGTATTTTTGTGATATTCGGAGCTGTAAAAATAGGTATCAATTTTAGAGATAAGCATGGACACCTATTGTTATGAGATTTGGAACTATACAAATATGTACCCATTATAAAGATAAGCAACGACACCTATTTTTATGAAATTTGGAGCTATAAAAATAGGTAACCATTTTAGAGATAAGCATGTTCATTTATTTTTATGAGATTTGAGTTATAAAAATCGGTACCCATTTGAAATATGATCATGGATAGTTATAAAAATAGGTGCCCATTTTAGAGATAAAAATGTGCACGCACTTTTATGAGATTTGGACCTATAAAAATAGATACCCATTTTAGAGATAAGCATGGACATATTTTTTTATCACATTTGGAGCTATAAAAATGGGTACCCACTTTAGAGATAAGCATGGATACATTTTCTTATGAGATTTGGAGCTATTTGTCCCTGCAAGTTAACAAAGTCGATAAAATTACCCATTTGAGAGATAAGCATAGACACCTATATTTTTATGAGATTTGGAGCTATTTTGACCCACGTTCAAGGTTGGTCAAACCAAGGTTGAAAATATGCACTTTTGTCGACTTTCTGGGAATTGAAATTTTAAAGTAGATTTACATACCCATTTTAGAGATAAGCATGTACACCTATTTCTATGAGATTTGAAAATATAAAAATAGGTGCCCATTTTAGAGATAAGTGTTGGGGCGCGTACCCTAAGGATCACTAGTTTTGGTAACTTCGTGGCTGTTGGTAAGCGGAGTTATGGGTCAAGATAGTCTTAGGGGTGTCAGGGTAAGTCAAAACCCCCTTTTGTAATAAACTCGTGGTTTAAATCCAGGGTTTAAGGTTTCTCTTGGGTGCCCATGGTTTAAGAACATGGTTTTGTAAAAATGCGCAGTATAAATAAGCGCTTGTGTAAAGAAGATAGGTTAGGTTTTTATGATGTAAGAAAGAATAAGGCGAAGCTAAGGTTGATTTGTAAGGAAAGGTTAAGTCCCAGCTGTGTGCGTGGATGACCTCTGCAGCTGTGTGCGCAGAGGGATTTTGTAAGAAGAGAAGGAAAGATCTACAGCTGTGTGCACAGAGGCCTGCTGCTGTGTGCGCGGCTGTTAAGGACTGAAGGGATCTGCAGCTGAGTGCGCAGATCAAACTGTGGTTTTGTAGCAAGTTGAATAAAACGCAGTTTGTAGACGTAGCCCCTACATTGGGAGTGAACTACGTTATATTTGGTGTCGTGGTTTATTGTGTTGTTTCTGTTTCTGCTATTTTTATGCATTAAATCTGTATACATCTGATAACATAAGATCACTGCTAGTAATAAGCCACGCTGTGAATTCCCTGTATTGGGTTAAGCAAGTCACGATTATTCATCTATCTGCGAAATATATATATATATATATATATATATATATATATATATATATATCTATAAATGAATGACAGAGTGAGTAATTGTTGATTGATAAGTTTATTAAAGGCTAAGGTACAGTAATACCCCTCTCTGCATGCAGAAACCTGATTCTGCGGCACCCCATTGCTGTTTTGGGTGAGACTGCAACCTGCGCGCAGGTTGTTGCCGAAAGGGCCAACACAGTGGGTCTTTTGTTGGTGTGATACATAAGGATTAAACCCGGCTCTGCCCTACTGCCCAACAAATTGGTTCCGTTGCCGGGACTTGAACCTGGGTCTCTCGGGTGAGAGCCGAGTATCCTAACCAACTAGACTAAGAAAGAATAAGGCGAAGCTAAGGTTGATTTGTAAGGAAAGGTTAAGTCCCAGCTGTGTGCGTGGACGACCTCTGCAGCTGTGTGCGCAGAGGAATTTTGTAAGAAGAGAAGGAAAGATCTGCAGCTGTGTGCGCAGAGGCCTGCTGCTGTGTGCGCGGCTATTAAGGACTAAAGGGATCTGCAGCTGAGTGCGCAGATCAAACTATGGTTTTGTAGCAAGTTGAATAAAACGCAGTTTGTGGACGTAGCTCCTACATTGAGAGTGAACCATGTTATATTTGGTGTCGTGGTTTATTGTGTTATTTCTGTTTCTGCTATTTTTATGCATTAAATCTGTATACATCTGATAACATAAGATCACTGCTAGTAATAAGCCTCGCCGTGAATTCCATGTAGTGGGTTAAGCAAGTCACGATTATTCATCTATCTGCGAAATATATATATATATATATATATATATATATATATATATATATATATGAATGACAGAGTGAGTAATTGTTGATTGATAAGTTTATTAAAGGCTAAGGTATAGTAATACCCCTCTCTACGTGCAGAAACCTGATTCTGCGGCACCCCATTGCTGTTTCGAGTGAGACTGCATCCTGCGCGCAGGTTGTTGCCGAAAGGGCCAACACAGTGGGTCTTTTGATGGTGCGACACATAAGGATTAAACCCAGGTCTGCCCTACTGCCCAACAATAAGCATGGAAACCTATTTTAGTAGCTCTAAATCTCATAAAAATAGGTGTCTATGCATATCTGTAAAATGGGTACCTATTTTTATAGCTCTAAATCTCATAAAAATAGGTATCCATGCTTATCTCTGAATTTGGTACCTATTTTTATATCAACATTTCAGAGATATTTTTATGAAATTTTGAGTTACAAAAATAGATACCTATTTTAGATATAAGAATGGAAACCTAGTTTTATGATATTTGGAGCTATAAAAATAGGTACCCATTTTAAAGATAAGCATTGACACATTAGCTTATACCTTCAATTCTCATAAAAATATGTGTCCATGCTTATCTCTAAAATGAGTATCTGCATCTACTTTAAAAATAGGTGTCTGTGCTTTTCTTAAAAATGGGTACCCATTTTAATAGCTCCAAATCTGATTAAAATAGGTGTCCATGATTATCTCTCAAATGGGTACTTGATTTTATTGCTCCAAATATCATAAGAATATGTGTCCATGCTTATCTCTCAAATGGGTACCTATCTTTATAGATCCAAATCTCATATAGGTGTCCATGTTTATCTCTCAAATAGGTACCTAAATCTACTTTAAAAATATGTGTCAATTTTATAGATAAGCATGGACATCTATTTTTATAAGATTTGGAGCTAAACAAATAGGGACCCATTTGAGAGATAAGCATGTGAGCCTATTTTTATAACATTTGGAGCTATAAAAATAGGTACCTATTTTAGAGATAAGCATGAACACCTATTTTTATGAGAATTAGAGCTAGAAAAATAGGTACCCATTTGAGAAATAATCATGGACACCTATTTCTATGACATTTGGAGCTATAAAAGAAGGTACCCATTTGAGAGATAAGCATGGACACCTATTTTTATGATATTTGGAGAATGGGTACCTATGTTTATAACTCCAAATCTCATAAAAATAGGTTTTCATGCATATTTCCCAAATAGGTACTTAAATTTACCTATTTTTACGAGATTTGGAGTTATTTTGGCCCTCATTCAAGGTTCGTCAAACCGAGGTTGATAATATGCACTTTTGTTTACTTTCTCAGAATTGAAAATTTAAAGTAGATTTAGGTATCTAGTTGACTTTCTCGAAATTGAGTTTGGCCCTCACTCAAGGTCAGTTAAACTAAATGGGTACCTATTTTTACAGCTCCATATGTCATAAAAATAAATGTCCATGATTATCTCTAAAATGGATACCTATTTTTATAGCTACAAAATGTCATAAAAATAGGTGTCCATTTTTAGATAAGCATGGACACCTCTTTTGATGAGGTTTGGAGCTATAAAAATAGGTACCCATTTGAGAGATAGGCCTAGAAACCTATTTTTTATGAGATTTGGAGCTATAAACTAGGTATTCATGCTTATATCTCAAATGGGTACCTATTTTTATAGCTCCAAATCTTATATAAATAGGTGTCTATGCTTATCTCTCAAATGGGTACCTATTTTTATAGCTCCAAATATCATAAAAATAGATATGCATGCGTATCTCTAAAATGGGTACCTATTTTTATAGCTCAAAATGTCAAAAAAATAGGTGTCCATTTTATCTGGTTACCTATTTTTATAGCTCCAAATATCATAAAAATAGGTGTCCATGCTTATCTCTAAAATGGGTGCCTATTTTTATAGCTCCAAATGTCATAAAAATAGGTGTCCATTTTATCTGTAAAATAAGTATCCATTTGGCTCTCATTCAAGGTTGGTCAAGCCAAGGTTGAAAATATGCACTTTTTTTCCATTTTGATCTCTTAGCTCCAAATCTCATAAAAATAGGTGTCCATGCTTATCTCTAAAATATGTACCTATTTTTATAGTTCCAAATTTGATAAAAATAGGTGTCCATGCTTATCTCCCAAATTGGTACCTATTTTTATAACTCTAAATCTCATGATAAAAGTGAATATTTTTTAATCTTGGTTTGACCAACCCTGAACGAGAGCCAAAATATCTCCAAATCTCATAACAATCGGTGTCCATTCTTATCTCTCAAATGGGTACCTATTTTTATATATCCAAATCTCATAAAAATAGGTGTACATGCTTATCTCTAAAATGAACATCTATTTTTATAGTTCTAAAACTCATAAATATAGATATCCATGCTGATCTATAAAAATAGGTACTTATTATTATGAGATTTGGAGCTATAAAAATAGGTACCCATTTGAGAGATAAGCATGTACACTTATTTTTTTGAGATTTGGAGCTATAAAAACTGGTACCCATTTGAGAAATAAGCATGGAAACCTATTTTTATAATATTTGGAGTTATAAAAATAGGTACCCATTTGACATATAAGCATAAACACCTATTTTTATTAGATTTGGAGCAATTTTGACACTCATTTAAGGTTGGTCAAACCAAGGTTGAAAAATATGCACTTTTATTATGAGATTTGGAGTTATAAAAATAGTTACCATTTGAGAGATAAGCGCGGACACCTATTTTTCTAAGATTTGGAGCTATAAAAATAGGTACATATTTGAGAGATAAGCATGTATATCTATTTTTATGAGATTTTGAGCTATTTTGGCCCTTGTTCAAGTTTGGTTAAACCAAGGTTGAATATATGCACTTTTATTATGAGATTTGGAGCTATATAAATAGGTACCAATTTGAGATATAAGCATGGACACCTATTTTTATGCAATTTGGAGCTATAAAAAGAGGTATCGATTTGAGAGATAAGCATGGACACCTATTTTTATGAGATTTTGAGCTATTTTGGTCATCTTTCAAGCTTGGTCAAACCAAGTTTGAAAATATGCACTTTTGTCTATGCTTATCTCTCAAATGAGTACCTACTTTTATAGCTCCAAATCTCATAAAAATATGTCTCCATGGTTATCTCTCAAATGGGTACCTATTTTTATAGCTCAAAGTATCCTAAAAATAGGTGTCTATACTTATCTCTCAAATGGGTACCTATTAAAATAGCTCGAAATCTCATAAAAAATAGGTACCCATGCTTATCTCTAGAATAGGTATCTACTTTTATAGCTCAAAATCTCATAAAAATAAGTGTCTATGCTCATCTCTCAAATGGGTACGTTTTTTATAGCTTCAATTAACATAAAAATAGGTGCCCATTCTTAGCTTTAAAATGGACACCTACTTTTATAGCTCCAAATGTCATAACAATGGGTATCCATGCTTCTCTCTCAAATTGGTAAATAATCTATTTTCAAAACTCTATTCCGAGAAAGTCGACAAAAGTGCATATTTTCAATCTTGGTTTGACCAACCTTGAACGAGGGCCAAAATAACTCCAAATCTCATAAAAATAGTTGTCCAGGCTTTTTTTTAAAATGGTCGCCTATTTTTATAGCTGCAAATGTCATAAAAATGGGTATCCATGCTTATATCTCAAATGGGTACGTAAATCCACTTTCAAAACTCAATTTCGAGAAAGTCAACAAAAGTGCATATTTTCAACCTTGGTTTTACCAACCTTGAAAAATGACCATTAAGCTATAAAAATAGGTACCAATTTGAGAGATAAGAATGGACACCTATTTTTATAGCTCCAAATCTCATAAACATAGGTTTCCATGTTTATCTCTAAAATGGGTACCTATTTTTATAACTCCAAATGTCATAAAAATAGGTGTCCTGGCTTATTTCTAAAATGGGTACCTATTTTTATAGCTTCAAATCTCATGAAAATAGGTGTCCAGGCTTATCTCTGAAATGGGTACCTATTTTTATAGCTCCAAATCTCATAAAAATATGTGTCATGTTTATCTTTAAACTAGATGTCCAGGATTATCTCTCAAATGGGTAGCTACTTTTATAGCTCCATGTTCCTATTTCAAGGTGGGTAAAACCAAGGTTGAAAATATGCACTTTTGTTGACTTTCTTGGAATTGAAATTTTGAAGTAGATTTAGGTACCCATTTAAGAGATAAGCACAGAAAGATATTTTTATGAGATTTGGAGCTATATAAATTGCTATAAAATAGGTACCCATTTTAGAGATAAGCATAGACACCTATTTTTATGAGATTTGGAGCTATAAAAATAGGTATCCATTTGAGAGATAAGCATGGAAACCTATTTTATGAGATTTGGAGCTATAAAAATAGGTACCCATTTTAGAGATAATCATGGACACCTATTTTTATGAGATTTGGAGTTATAAAAATAGGTACCCATTTGGGAGATACACATGAACACATATTTTATTGATATTTGGAACTATTTAAATATTTTCCCATTTTAGAGATAACCATCACTAATACATTTGGGTGGATTTTTCCATGAAATACTTCCATGTTTTGAACATTCGTGGATTAATACTTCATTTTTTTAAGCATGGAAGAAAAATCGTGGCAATATCGACGTTTTTAATTTTCAACGAACTTTCGTCTCTATATCGATGATATATGGCTATCTTTGCACACACGCAAAACCAATGCCATTTTTCAAAGGTTGTTTACGCGTGGTTCAAGCTATAATTAATGGCATTAATAGCGCTTGGTTGTCTACGTGCAGGTCAAGTTGTAATGGCTTTAATAATTATCCTTACTGAGTTAGAGCAGGATTCTCTTTTGGCTAAAGCTTCACAACTCTACTCATATTTAAAATTTTATTTTGTCTTACAAATTTGTTGGGTTTGGGTGAAGGGGTACCTGTCTGAAAGAAGTCTTTTATTTATAAAAACTATCAACAAGATGCATCAGCTACCTCCCACTCCCTCTTTGACAAGCACACAAAGTGTATCTCGAGTCTCCAGGATAAAAACACAATCCTTCCATAATTGAAAGTGTAATGTGGGAATGTGCATGGAATCATCCGTCCGTTGTACCACTTGACTCATGCATTTTCGACACATTTTCTATAGCTGCGATTGATTGAGTGTGGATAAATCCCATATTTCTTTATCAACCATATCAAAAACTAGAGAGATTAGTCATACTCTGCAACAATCATCTGGCCGTAAATTCATAAAAGGTAAGCATGCATCCTTTTTTGGGGAATACAAACTAACATTGAGGTACACAATAATAGTTGTATTCTTCGGGTTATGTACCTTACAAACGACTTTAACAATCCTGCAACTCCTTCCTTTCATTTAAACCAGAGTAATTGCAACAAGAGGGTCCAGTCAACAATGACTCTAGCCAATTCATTTTTTTATAGAGCCAATGCTCCACTAAGATATTGTTCATTGACACGGTGTTAATCGCTTTCCACAGTAGAAGGACAACTTTCATTTGGACCATTTGGGCCACCTAGTGTTCCAATTCTCAAACTATCAAGGTCTCCTTATGACTAAATCAAAGGCCACTACACAATACTTGTTGGCATCAATGAAAAATTTAGTCTATTAGACACAATTCTCACTAAGAGGGGGGGGGGGGG
>LPNX010022262.1:84808-126845 GCA_001517045.1 Pseudotsuga menziesii
GAATAATATCAACTAGGCACATGCCATTCATCAATTAAACACATTGCTATCAAGACATTGTACAAGGGACACAAGATATAGTTTTGTAATCTTTATATAAGTGGATACTTCAATATCCAATATGGGCTACAACCCATAATATGGAACCACCCACTAGAATGGATCAGTCAGTTACAACTGATTGGGATGCTACAAAATCCAAACAAGCTTCAACTTGTAAAAAGACCAATGAGTCTTTCCCCAGCTCCACCCAACCTCTCTATACAAATTTTAGATTACAAATTACAATTGATACATCACTCTTCCAAAGTTTACCACAGGCACACACATCAAAAATACCAATTAGAAAGTCTTCATTCTATACTCAGCAAGTCATTCAACATACAACATACTGCAACCCTGCCTCAACTATGTCCATACACCATTAGTATCTTGTCTTCAGTGCTACCCACATCATCATATAGGCTTCCAAACTATTTAATTCAACACTTAGACAAAATTGTTTTTAACTTGTAAAAACAATTTTTATTCTACTTTGGTAGATTGATTTCTCCCTCATGTGATCACCATAAGGAAACCTACAAGCATGGATAGATAGCCATTTCAATAATGAACAAGACCATATCACAATATAAACCTGTTGACACACACACAACCTCTGGCAAACATTTCAAAATAGCTTCTCAACCTCTTTTGAACATCAAAACATATTTCTTCCCATTTTGGCAGACTCCTATTTCACATGTGTGAACACTCTATGGAGACCTAAAGTCATGAGCAAATGGAAAACTTACCAAAAAATGGATCCATGACATTTGATAAATTTACTTGCACAAATACATCCCTTGAAGGGCATTTCCAACTAACCTCTCAAGCTCCTGTTTTTAACACTTGGCCAAATTTCTTTTGTTCTCACTATGCAAAATATTATTTTTCCTATTTTGGCAGATTGATATTTTGCATATGAGACCATGATAAGACAAACTGAAGGTATGGATAGATATTCCTTTCACCAAGGAACATTTCTATTCTACCTGATGAATTTTATCATCAAAATAACCCCTCCTTGCGAGCATTTCAAAATGCCTTTTCAATTTCCTGAATCTGACACAACCAATTTTCTTGTGTTTTTAAAACGCAAAATAATATTTTTCTTACATTTGGAAGATTTATATGTTTGTCGTAAAACACTCCACATGATAACTAAGACCATGGTTAGATGCACCCATACACAAGCTATATCCTAACACTTTCATATTATTTTTCTCATCGTCCTATGAGATAGGGTGGGCATTTCCCTGAGGCCACTGAGGTAGTTTTTCCAATACTAGAATAGTGCAAAACAGGCTTAAACTCTGTTTTGGAAGACCATTATCTTTGTCATAAAACGTCTTCTTTGATAACTGAGACCATATCATCTTCAATAAGCGGTAGGATGATAGATTCAGATATTTTTTATCATACATCTATAAGGTACGGTGGGCATTTTCCAAAGGTCACATGAGCCAATTTTCCAACACTTAAACAATTTTCTTAGTCTGGTCCAATCTGCCTAAAACATTGTTTTGCAGGTTCATAACTTCTTCCTTAGATACTTCCAAGACAATCTGAATACATGGTCAGGTAGACCAAATATCAATCTACAAGAACCCCATATGGTGTAGGTATTTTCTTCAACACACAATTTGTGGTAGGAATTTTCTCAAGGCTACCTGAGCCAGTTTTCCAACACTTAGTCATTTTCCTGATTTTCACCAAATTACCATATTTTTCCAAAATGATTGTCATTAATTTTGTCATCAATGACAATCCTATTCATCACAGTCTTTGTGTTTTTCTTTATAGAAATTGACATATAATATACTGCATTTAGAAATATACTTATATCTAATGTATTTGACAATTTACTATTTGGTATGGTGTAGGTAGGACAATTACTTGTCACTACAAGGATTTTTCACTATGAATGAAAATGCAAGGAAGCTTGCTCAGTTTAGAGCGACATTAGAGGTGAGGGGAGATGGAAAATGTTATTTCCCTTGCTCTGATTGCAAGGACTTGCAAAGAAGAATAATTTTAAGAACGACAGCTGAAAGACATTGTAGGGAGAAGGGGCACACCGAAGGAGGTTATGAATATCGTCCCTTGGTAAGTGGTTATTCAATTCTTAATGTATTCTTTGTAATGGTTATCAAGTCATGAA
Organism: Pseudotsuga menziesii; assembly: GCA_001517045.1. NCBI lineage: Eukaryota > Viridiplantae > Streptophyta > Pinopsida > Pinales > Pinaceae > Pseudotsuga > Pseudotsuga menziesii. The sequence goes on from LPNX010022262.1 coordinate 87,012, forward strand.
TTTTAGTAAAATGTCTTATCATTTTATTATATGTTATATACACACTAATTTTACTATGTTGTTTGTAAATATATAGACAATGCCCCCAAAATGTCCCCTTCCAGAGAGTTATTTTCCAAGTTATAGCAAAAATACTCATTTATAGGGTGAGGAACGTCTAGATCAGAATATTGAAGCTGATCAAGTTGTTAATGATGATATGGATGGAGATAACCTTAGTGATTCAAATCAGGAAGATGACATACATAGATTGATCCAAGACACATTTGCTCCAATGGATGAGGAGAACTGGGATGATAGTCATGATGTTGATCCTCTACTTGAGAAGGCACGTCAACCTCTTTATGAAGGCTCAAAAACAAATATTCTATAAGTTATAATACTGTTAGTGAACTTGAAGTTTTTGAATGGTTTATCAAACACCCATCTCACACAGATACTAAGGTATGTAACTTTCTAATTATTTATGTCTGCATGTTCACATGTACATAAAGGGTTGCCTTTTTTCCTATATTTATATTGTTATCTAATTTGTAAAGTATGGATGTGATATTGATGATTAATATTGTTTACATTGACTTATTCTTTTGAATTTTGTAGATTGGTAGGTGAATTTCTTTTACCAATGTTAAATATTTTACCATGCACATATCAAGAGATATATGTGATTATGAAAGAATTTAGAATGGAGTATCAAGCTATTGATGCATGTCCTAATGATCATATCATATACTATGGACAATATGCATTAGAAAATGAATTCCCACAATGTAAAACAAGTAGGTATCGAACCGATAAAGTGACAAAAAAGTTGTCTCACAAAGTTCTTCATTATATTCCAATAATTCCACGTTTCCAGCGGTTGTTCAGGTGTCAAAGTATAGCACAGTTTATGGATTTCCATGCAAAGAACATAATTCAAGAGAATGTTCTTCGAATTCTTGCATATGGGTCTGCATTTAGGTGCATCGAAGAAAAGTGGCCAATTTTCAAAGAAGAACTTTGTAATGTTAAACTTTTGTGGGAAGCTGATGGTGTCAATCCATTTGGAGAGCTTCGTTTTACCTACTAAGTGTGGCCTATTTTTGTTATAAACAATAACCTTCCTTTTTGGATGTCGGTCAAGAGAGAGCACACAATGTTGGCAATGATTTTTCCAGGTATTTACTTAATTTGTATTTTTTTACTTGAAATTCTGATCACTAAATATTTCATTTCATTGTTCCCTGCATGATAATTATGTCTTTTATATATAACAACATATAGCTAAATATAATTAATCATGTATGTTGGACCAATTAGGTAAGTACCAGGTTAAATATATGAATGTATATATTGAGCCTCTTATCGATGAGTTGTTGAAGTTATGGGATGGCTTCACTATGTATGACATCTCTAGACCAATAGGGAAAAGACGATTTCAATTCCATGGAATACTTGGATGAACAATTCATGATGCTCCCGGGTTAACACATTTTTGTGGTATATTGTTACTTTCTTTTGTTCTTTAATTTTATATATATCTATTGAAAATATCATGCATTATTTTAAATGGTAATTCTAATTCGCTACACTAATTCATATATCTTGTAGGTCTTCAAACAAAGGGCAAATTTGCATGTCCATCTTGCAGTCCCAAGATAAAATCTTGTTGTTCAAGGTGTTTAGCAAAGGAAGTGTTTTATGAGTATACGCACTTTCTGCCTAAGAACCATAGTTATTGAACTATAGACAAAGAAAAATTCAATGATAAAGAATAGAAAGGAAAAAAATTGCGAAGAATGACACCTCACCTATGGAATTTGGAATATAATAGAAATCATCAAGGTATGCCAAATTATTTATGTATTGTTGGACACTGTTGAGTATGGTCGTTATTGATGTCAAAGGATGCCATTAATGACAAAAGAAGTGTTGATATTGCATGTGTGATGAGGTTGGAAAAAACATGTTGGTGTCATAATGTATCATGATGTCATTGTTACATTCTGGTAGTAGTTGGTAACGGTATGATATTTTGAGGATTTTGACGAAGTGTTGAAAAACTGCTCTAAAGCATTTGTTTTATGAAAATGAACACCATAATTCATAAGAAGAATAAAATGCCTGCCATGCACTTCCATCCCATAGCTTGTTGAAATATCTATCTGACCATGGCCCCGGTTTTCAGAAGAACTCCTTGAAGAAGAAGATACGGGTCTCCCAAAAGAAGGATTTTTGGTCAAATTAGTCAGAATTGCTCTAGGGAAATGCCTGCAATAATTTGTGGGTTGAAGAAAATGACCACACCACCTGGTCATCCTATAGGTGTATTTTTTTTCTACCTGACCATGTTCTCACATTGGTTTGATAATGCTTGAGGAAAAAGATATCGATCTGCCAAAATAGGGTTTCAGGTTGTCTTACACCAAAGTTCAGTAAACTGCCCGCATAGGGCAAATGAAGATGAGGCTGGGAGTGAAAAAAGAATAGGTGTGATCAATAAGGTGTAATACATCATCGAGTAGCATTAGTTCAGGTTTTGGGTGAAATGAAAAATCCATCTTAGGTTTTGGACAAATTGTCCAAGTATGGATTTATTGGTAAAATTTGCGTAAGTGGCCTCAAGGAAATGCGCACCACCTCTCATAAGATGATGAGAAAAATTATCAAAAAGTGATAGGCTCTGTTATGTTGGTTGGTGCATCCGACCATGGTTTCATATTTCCTAAAGAGACTCTGAGGAGGAAGATATCAATCTTCCAAAAGTGCCTCTCACCTTCATTTGCACTATCCCAGTAAAATGCCCGCCAAGGTTAGATGATGAGGTTGTAGGAGAGAATATTGGCATGGTGGAGTTAGTATGATGTTTTCACATTTTGGATGTCTCACTCTCCAATTTTGATGAAAAAAAAATCACCTTGGTGACTTCGTGTTTGAAGAGATTTGTCTAAGTGTCAATAAGTACTTTGGAAGACCACTTTGAAATTCTTGTCAGATGTTGGGTGTATGTCAATAGGTTCATAAAATGGCATGGATTTGTTGTTTTTTTGAAATGGATATCCAGCCATACTTTCAGGCTGACTTACAATGGTCACATATGCAAAATATCAATCTTCCAAAAGTAGGAAAAATACTATTTTGACTACTTTTTCATACTTAGTCAATTTCCAAAGTTTCACAAAGTTGCCATATTTTTCCAGAATGATGTCAGATTACAACAATGACTTCCTGATAGCACCAAAACACCATTATGTGTCTTTCCAACCTCACCATACATGCCACATCATCATACTTGCCATTTCATTACTTCCTTTGTCATTCATTTGTCTTTCACTGAGTTTACCCTGCCATCATGTCTTTGGTTATCCTTTTGTCATTCACTAAACTCCTTTCACATCAATGACAATAACATTCAACTTGTATCATATATAATAGAAATCTTTGTTGTTTTTAGTGAATTATGTTCAGCGCGGTATGTACCTATATTGATTAATTAATGTTAATTTGATTTTGTTGATGTTTCATGAATGGCGTTAAGGAACGAATGGGCTTCCATGAGGAATGAAAATTTACTCGATGCAATTCAGTAGGTTGCCATACTACGAGCACCTACAAATAGTTCATTTGTTTGATACAATGCATATCAGGAATAACATAACATAATTGTTACGTCAAATATTAGATGGAAGGACTGACAAAGAAAGAATTGGAAAGATTTGTAGTGACATCCAAGAAGCTAATTATGCATTGCAAAGTGTGATAATTGATTCTAAAGGTGATGGCTCTCAACAGAATATTAGTCTTCCTTGCTGCTTGATGGAGCAACAAAGCAATATTATAAAAGAGGTTATCAGAAAAATCAGGTTTCCGACGGGGTTTTCGTCTAACATAAAGAATATCTTAACGAAAAAAAGTGATTTTGGTGGGGTTAAAACACATGACTGGCATACATTCATTAAGGCAATTGTGATTTTTTAATATATTTCCTTATTGTTATGCACTATTTTATTAATGTTATTCTCTTATTTGTAAATAAATAATAATTATGTGCTTTTTGATACAGTATGTTCTACCTTTATCTCTCCCAGACGACTTTGACAACAACATAAAACAAATTATTTATGTTCTTGGAAAATACATGAGGTAAGTAATTAATGTTTTATATGGAAAATGTACTTGGTCCATGATTTTACGCAGAACTTATTGACATATTATGTTTTTCCCGCAAATTTTATATATGGCTTGATATTATTTTATTGCATCATTTGTAGGTGGCTTTCCTCAAAAGAAATATGTAAAGAATATATAAGGTATTGGAAGAGAGAAATTCCTCGACTAATGTGTGAAATGCAACAGTATCTACCTCCAAAATTTTTCAATGCATAAGAACACTACCTCATACACCAAGTTGAGGATATTGAATTATGTGGACAAGTACACACAAGGTCGATGTGGATGGTGGAGAGGCAGTTAAATTCATTGAAGGATCTTGTTAGACAAAGAGCACGTCCTGATGGTTCTATGGTTGAGGGATATATGGTATATCAATGCATGGTGTATATTAGTGAATATCTACCTAACTTACCAGAAAATATGAATGTTCCTCACATTTTGTTGATGTATTTGTAACTTTGGAATGTATTCACTTGTATATTTTATGTATTGTACCCCGATGTTTATTCTGGGAAGTATCTGTAAGGTAATTGAGTCCTGTCATTCCTCGATGTTCCTATCAAGAGATTCAATAATGTAAACAAGTCATGTAAATTCATAGAGGGTAACCCTTTCTATTGATCAAGGGTTAAATTCCTCGCAGTTGTGGGGCACTAGGGTTATTAGAATCTCCTAGAGAAGTCGACCCTGGTGAGTTAACGTCAAGTCATGTCATTAGTACCCTAGTTGTGGTTACTCAAGCCTACATAACTGAGTTAGGATTACTCGAGCCTAAATAACTGGGTTAAAGGTCAAGTGAACAAAAGAATATAAATATAGAGTGAGACTCTCTATTTATTACACACACACTCACTCACTGGGGCACATGAGTGAGAGAGAGAACAGTTGCGGAGATCATCTTTTCTGTCTTTGGGTTTTACTGCTACTATTGGTGCTCATTCTATCTCTGAGGAATTTGTGTGGTTTTCTCCTTTATGGTTTCCCCGAGGAAAATTCTTTGTGTCCCTTGTCTCTTGTGATTTTTGATGTGCATGTTATTCTCTCAGATAAGATCCTAGATCATATTGCTTAAATGATAAAAATCTAACATGGTATCAGAGCTAACCTAAGAAGAAGACATTATGAAGCTATAGAAGCTAGGGATTCTTAATTTTTGGGTCTCTCTCGATAATCCTTCAGCAAAAGGATGTTAGTCTAACTCTCCATTGAAGGGTGCATCTTTCTATCGAAGCAAAACTTGATACCGGGCATTTTCAGTTTTTGGTGTGGGAAATGAGGGAATTTTACAAATGAGAAATTTTTTAGTGAGCCCGACATGTGATTTCTCTCCTTATCAAATCTAAGTTTAGAGTCTTGGGTTGATATTTTTGGTTGGGTGTAACTTTGGGAAAGTTAAACCCTAGTTTGACCCTCAGTTGGAAAACCCCTAAATACTAAAACTAATAAGTTTTGGTAAATTTGCTATATCTCGAGATTAAAGATGTATTAGGGGCCACAATGTTCACAGGTCAAATATAAAATCTCAATGTACAATGTGCCCAAGTTTCAACCTCAGATTCGCTATATTCTAGGAGATATGATTCCTCCAAGTTAGGGTTCTAGCTTCTTCCAGGATTCATCCCTAAATAGGACACCTGGGAAGAATTTCTATATCTTAGGCTATGAAGGTCCAAATGAAAATTTTCAAGCTGTTCCAGAAATTTCATGGACTGTAATTTCTGTGGTAAATTTTTCAGACCCCGAAGATGAAACAGTGACACGTGGAAGTCCGTACAATGTCGCTATGCTGAACCGTCCTTAAACAAGTCACCTTGGGAAAATGCTCATAAGTCCCCATTGGTGAAACCAATTTTGATGAAACCTATGGTTTTGGAACAAATACAAATGAGGCTACCTCATTACGAAATTTCAGAGACAAAGGAAAAATACATGCATAGATACCAAAGAAACAGTATCAGGCATTTATGTAGAAGAAATTAGTAAACTAGGGCTTCCTGTTCCGTGACCTTCCCTCCACTATTTTCAGAAAAGGAGTACATTGGAAAGCTTGCCTTGAAGAGATATATCCTTCTATCTAATCAGATCTGAAATATTCCAAGTTTTGAAAATTAGGGTTTCTCTAACAAACCCTAGATTAAGCGGCTCCGGAACAAGGATGGACACCTCAAATCAGTAAGATCTAATCTTTTGCTATTTATAGTTGAGGTTCTCATTTCAAGATGACCAATCACACTAGCTTGATGAAAATATTGGTGAGGCTGACAACCTTCAAGCATGGAAGTATAGGATCTCACTAGTTCTTGAAGGAAATGAATTAGACACCTACATAATTAGAGAGGTTCTAGTTCCAGAGGGAGATGAGGATAAAATCCTTACACAAGAAGAACTTGGTCAAGGCCAAGAAGATCATTGTTGATTCAATCATGGATCACCTTATACCATAAGTGTCTTCCCTAAAGACACCGAAAGAGATGTTTGATTCCTTGACCAAGCTATTTGAAGGGAAGAACATAAATCGGAAGATGACCTTAAGAAACTAGTTGAAAATGTGAAGATCCAGAATGCAAAGACTATACAGTCATATTTTACAAGGGTCTCTCAAATCAAAGAACAACTTGAAGTGGTAGAAGAAGAAGTGGAGAATGCAGAAGTTGTGATAACCACCTTGAATGGCCTCCCAGGATCATGGGATTCATTCATTCAAGGAATGTGTGCCAGAAGGAAGTGATTACTTTCAACAGACTCTGGGAATAGCACACACAAGAAGAAGCTCGACTCATAATAAGAGAAAAGGAGACGGGAGAAACTGAAGATCAAGCTCTCACCATCCAAAGAAGATCCCTCAAGTGATGAGGAATATGAAGAATTCAACTCTTGAAGAACCTCTTATCCATCTTAGCATTTGGATAAGAAACAATGCTATTATGAATGAAGAAGATGATGAATCTGAAGGCTCAAGAAGGATTCTACCCACGAAACAAATAAAGATAAGTATTCAATTGTCATTTCATGATATTGTTTTTGTTATGCATTTGTTTATATTCAGTTAATGTATTATGAATGATAGAATGTTTGCATTAATGACAGTATACTACTAATATGCATGTGATGGGTAAGTAGCTCATGGTGCTATACAAATATCCATTGCTACTTATCTAGAATGAAACCTCTTTGCTGACATATTGGATTAGTGCACAATCTCAATGTTGTCCTGGTAGAGATGGAAAGAATCTAGAAAGTTTCCATGAGATATGGATGAATGTTGTATTGGCTAAAATAGTTGCATGATCATATATTTATGCATAAGAATTTGCCATTATGAATATGCCTTATGAAATGTTCTAACCATACAAATGCATTTGAATTGTAGTAAAGATCGCGTACATAATCACCTACATGAAAAGAAGGATGAGACTTGTTCTGAAGAACAAGTGACGACAGTTCAAGAAAGAATTCAAGATGAAGAATAATATGATGATACTTTCAAAGAAGAGATCTCAGACAGAGTGCAGTTATGTAACACTGTTGAGTGATATCATTGATGAAGAACCTTCCAAGAAGTAGCTAAGAAGAAAGGGAAGGAGTGTACTAGTTCAAGAAGAATGATGTCTAGGATGTAGTATCGAGACCTAAAGAGAAGTTCATAGTTCCATCATGTAGTATATGGAAACATCATGGGATACAAGGCAAGATTCGTAGCACGAGGCTTCTCATGGAAAGAAGGAATAAACTACGAAGAGACATTTGCAGCCACTAGAATTTAAGACACATGAAAGGTAGAATCATGTGTGCAAATGAAAAAAGGCCTTGTACAAGCTCAGAAGACACCCATGGGATAACACATACATGAGGAGCTTGAAGATCACCTAGAGTGATGAAGATATTAACCTTTGCTACAAGGTTGAAGATGAAAGCCTATAGAGGATGACAAGCTCACAGATGGGTATGAGAAGAACTTTTGAAAAGGTTCAAGATAGAGGATCTTGGTATCCATTGACCCCAGATGGATACAAAGAATATTAGTAGTAGAGGAAGCTACTTGTCACTCAGGTATTGAATGTTTCAGTGCATAGAGTACGAAATACAGAGGGAGAATGATGCTCCACTTCAGAGGGAGTGACTATAGAAGATCTTGAGGTTCGACATGATACAATAGGATGGACAGCTTACTGATGACTCTAGGATTTACTGAGAGTAAAGTGGTGTTGCAGCTGCAACCTTTTTCTCCAATATTTTCAAATTTTGGACCCTCCTTTTGATTTTATCTAGGCTAGGATTGTTTGGTTTCCTGAAATTGATCATTCCTCTGCTATAAAATTTGATCTTTTGAGGTAAAAAGTATGGTCAATTGTTTTTCCTTTGTTTCAGGATTTGAATGAGCTCGTATTATCGTTTGCTTAGCTGATGCAACAAATGATTGTGGAGTTTTGTTTCTTAGAGCTTAACGTTTTTTTTATTTTTCAAAGTTTTCTTTTTTTTTCGCTGTCGGGAGTTTGTTCAATATTGAGCCAGGGAATTAGTCTTCTATGCCGTTGACGTTTCAAAAGGGAATTGAAGAACGACCCGATGGAAAATTCTTTTCTCGCCGATTCGTGGCCTTTACCTCCTTTTTGTTTTATTGTTAAACCTTTTGACTGCCGATGATTTTTTTTATTGCTATCAGAGCGAGTTTCAAGAGTGGATCGGAGGACTTCTCCTCGATGTCGTCGACTTTTCGGAGGAAAATTGATAAGTGACCCGAAGAATAGTGTTTTCGATCACCGATGCTATAGTGATTAGTCTCTCCGATTGCCGATAACTTAGACTTCTGAGCTCCGATACCTTTTAAGTCGCAATAATACTTTTTTTTATCATTGACATTGCGGAGAATGTTGTGGTTTGAATTTCCGAAGCTGTAGTGGTTAGTCTCTCCGATCACCAACAGAGTAAGTAGAATGGTTCTTTTATATCTCACCGATAATGCATTGTGGGAGTTAGTTGTTAATGGTTTCGATCATTGATACACAATCACTGCGATAATAGTGCTTGGCATTGTCGACATTGTGGAAACGTTTAAGTTTGAATCACCGACACTGCAGAAGCGTTCATGTTTAAAGTTCCGATCCTTAGCGCTTAGAGATTCTGACCACTGATGGGTTATGTTATGGTGGGGCCCATAGTTTGTTTGTTTCCTACCATTGCGGCTGTCTATTGAACTACCTGCCCAATGTTTAGAGCTTCCGATCACAAACAGGTTTTTAGTTGTTTGTGAGTTTGTCATTGCGACTGTCAATTGGACTAAACTCTCGGTGCTTAGTGTTTTCAACCGTCGATAGGGTTTTCCCGTCGACTCTTTTTCACCAAGTGATAATATATGATGAGGAGCACAGTACAGAGTCTGGTGTTTTGGATATTAGAAGTAGCGAAAATGTAGTTCATGCTTTTATCGGAGCATTTCGAGTTAGTTCAGATGCGGCCTAGATTAAGAGGAGGAATCTGTTCTATCGGGGTTGTGATTTTGGTTATAGATAGTGGACTTAGAAGATTTCGAGACACAACTTACAGGATTTTCTTTGCCTTGTCATTTTTATTTTCTTTTCATGCATTAATACTGTGTATAGTTTATTTTACAGAATGCATATGGAGGAGGTAAATAGACTGATACCGTTTTTTGTTATTTTGGTAAAAGATAAATGGTCTAAGAACATGCTATGTTTATGACAAGGTGATTGCTGTAAAGAATATATGTCTAAAAGACAAAAGCAAAAGAGAGCCATAGAGGACGCAACAAAGAAGGAAGAGAAAGAGAAATGAAGAAGCAGAGATAAAGAAAAAAGAAGAAGAAAGTGAGGGTTTAAGATTAACAGGATCTCAAAAAGACCAACAGATTATTGAGAAGATAGATAGCAGCAGAGGCCCAGGCTTGGAAAAAGTTCATCAGCGACCAAGCTGGTCCCTCTTCATAAAGTGCTCTTAAATTTTAATTTAAAATGTAACATAATGTATAAATTATGAGTACATACTACGAGACACAATTTTGGAACTGAAAGGTTGAGGAAGCCCAAAGGTCATCGAGGGGCAGCCCAAAGGTTTTGTGTTTTGTATAAATATAGGAGAGTTTAGATGTAGAGAGGGACTTCTTTTGCAGGACTTTTGTGAGAGTATATTGTAAGAATAACTACTTCCTTTTACAATAAATAATTACAAGTTTCTGCTGGAGAAAGTTTGGTGGAATGTTTCAAATGCTTTGCTATGGATCAGTTGAATGTGAACTATTTTGTTTTCAGCTTATGTCCATTAACTGTGAGATCGTTCTAACTCATTGAATCTCTGTTCATTTTATGAATGCACTCTAGTTTATTCTATGAAATGTCCACTGCGAGTAATGAAGGTTGTCATAAACAATAAGCTATCTTGTTGTTCATATTTCTATTAATGTTCATGTGTTTTGAAATAAGTAATATCTATCTGTAATTTTTCTTAATACATGCACAAAAATACATTACTCATTGATAAATGATAATTTTGCTCACTGGGGATAGGTTAGTTAGTTAAATTTAATGCCTTGCTGTGTGTGATTTAGATGCGAGAGATTTAAGATGAGAGGTAAGAACATTCGCACCACATTGTGACACTCCTCATTATCTCTATCAATCTACATTTTTAAATAGGCAGTTGCACATCATACTTAAACACAAAAAACTAAAAATATACACGGTGGACCGGGCTATAATCGGTAAAACCTTTTAATTTGTTACTTGACCTACGACAGCCGGACCATAAACCAGACGGATTCCCTATACCAAACAGTAGTGAGATAGTTGGGAATCTTTATTGGGGAGAATCCCTAACTATTGTTACCTGCGATTCTCCAGGCCTCAATAGTTTTTGGTGCTAGAAGGAGGGCCACCATTGCATGGCTGACTGAGGAAACCTATTTCCTCAAAATTACTCCACCGGTGACAATTCTGAAAGTAGTTTGTTTCACAATACAACTCCTGAAGATAGAGGGTATCTTTATCCTGTCAATAACGAAGTAGTTGATGATATGAGAAGAATTACTAGGTCATATGCTAAGAAGATCAGAGGATTACCGATTATTCCGGTCTTACCCAGAAGAGAATATCATAATAAAGATCGCCCTAAGTTAGAAGATTCGGTGTTGGTAGAAGATATTGAAAAATTGGTAGAAGCAACCTTACAGGAATTTGACCAACCTTTGAATCGATTGGACCCAGGTTCACCTTACTATTCACCTTTCCATACCCCTATTCAGTCACGACCTCATTCTCCACTCAGAATTATGGCTAGTGAAAATGCAAATCAACCACCTCCACCACCTGCTTGGAGGGCTAGGTCACCTTTAAACCTAACACCTGGCTTACATGATTTGCCTCAAGCTTTTGACAAAATGTTTCCTAAGTTTGACCCAAGTGAAAAAATTCTGGTAGATGATCATTTGTAAAGTTTTTACTTGACTATAGAAGGACTACGAGCAGGAGAGAATGAAGATGTGGTCTGTAGATTGTTTCCACACACCCTGAAAGGAACAACAGCCTCATGGTATTTTTCCCTTCCTGCAAATTCAATCATAGACTGGGACACATTTGAGAGAATATTTAGAAGTAAATATGTAGTCCAGAAAACTCATGCAACTTTAATGAAAGGGTTATGCGCTTTAAAGAAAGAAAGGAAGGAAAAAGTGCATAATTTCACTCAAATATTTGTTGTTTACCTAAAAAAATTTACTGCATCTAATAAGCCATCTGAAAAAGATCTGATTGAATACTATACTTCAGCTCTAGGGCCTGTCTTGGACATGTTTTCCAAGATATCAATCGAACCTACATTATGAGAAACTTATGAAGAAGCTGAGAGGGTAGAGGTTGAGATGGAGAGCATAGAAAATTATCCTATGCAGTCAGAAGAAAAAAAAAGGAGGTAAGAAACCTTTATTACTGACTAAGCCTAAGGATGAGCGGTCACAAGATTTTGAAGGGATGTTGAAGATGATGCAGAAGCTATCCAACAGAGTGATAGAACTAGAAAAGGAAGCTTACGAATCATATAAACCTTACTATAAAAAGAGGGAGGACAACAATCAACCTAAACCTCCTCCACACAGTCCTACAGCAATGAATTTAACTGATGTAGGCATGGATAATTTTTGTACTTTTCATCAACAGCCTCATTCTGAGAAGAATTACCCCCAATGGATAAATTCTATGACATTGGTAATGAACCAGTTATCGGACTCCAAACTAACAGAAACTGATAAGGAGGAAGAAAAAGATAATCAATCCATAGAAAAACAAGAGGAAGATACTTTGGTTTTATGGGACTGTGTCTCAATGTTTGATACAGAAGAGGAAGATTATCTGAAATGAGAGGAAACATCAGAAACCAATGTGACAATAAGAAGTCAGAGTTTGTTAAAAGAAGACAAGTCAATATTTCCGAAGATCAAGAAACTTCAAGAAAATATGAAGAAGATACAGAAAAACACTACAATTGTTAAAATACCTGAATTTACCATTTCAAGTCAAAATTCAAAGAAAAATAGCATGCCTATTAAGCTTGTTGAAGACAACATTGATAATGTCAAGAAGAATCTCAAAGAACCTGAGATGAGGTATGATATTGTGGAAGACATTGAAAAGGCTAAGGCAAATATCTCATTGTTTGAAATGTGTAATGTACCTCAGCAGAAAGAGAAATTGTTAAAAGCACTTGAAGTACTAGAAGAAGAGCTTCCCACTGACAACCAACCCGAAGAAGAAATTGGTGAGGCAAGTGTGGGAGGTAAGTCTAAGTATAAAACCCCAGCATTTCTCCTAACTTTTGAGATTTTCAACTATAATGTGCACAATTATTTGCTAGACTCAGGACCATCGGTCAATGTTATGCTACTTTCAGTATGCAAGAAAATAAATGGACAACCTAAACCATCCACTTGGTAGTTTCTTCAGTTAGACAAGACAACTGTGAAAGTAATAGGGGAAATGGAAGATGTTCTGATTCACTTATCTATAGAAAGAGTATGTCAGTATATTGACATTGTAGTAGCAGACATACCAGATGCTTATGGACTGGTTTTGAGTCGAGATTGGTCAGCAAGGCTAGACGAATATTTTGCATCGGATTGGTCACATCTATGGTTTCCTCATAAGGGAAGTCCCAATCAAATAAAAGTATTAAGAGAGCCTCAGATGAAGTACAATGTTACTCAGTTGGAGGGAAAAATGAACCAGTGAATTCTGTGTTGGGAAATTACTTCATTGAACTAGAACCGGGAAATTACCAAGTTGAATAAGCCAACAATATATCTGACACCCAACCCGATCTCCTTCGATTTTCATGGGCTGATGAAATTGACTGTAATATAGTAGATGTAGATGTTGCTTGTAGTTTAAATTCAATAGAAGTAGATAGTTTATGTACTCTTTATTTTGATGGTTCTAAAACATTAGAGGGATCAGAAGCTGACTGTGTCCTGATTCATCCAAGAAAAAATAAACATTTTATTTCTTGTAGGTTAGAGTTCGAATGCACCAAAATACAACTGAGTATGAAGCACTAGTTCAAGGACTCAAAAAAGCAATTGAACTAAAAGTAAAAATTTTTAAAGTATATGGAGATTCTGAAATAGTTGTCAAACAAATTTGAAATAAGATACATTGCATTTCACCACATTTAAAAGCCTATCAAAATGAAGTTTGGGATTTGCTTACAAATTTTTATGCATTCAATATTATGTCCATTCCTAGATTAAAGAATGTAGTAGCTGACTTACTAGCTACTTTAGCTGCAAGGCTAGTACCTTCTAATAAAAGATGCTTGGAGTGAATGTTTGATTTAGACAACAAATTCAGAAAGCCTATAAATGTCAAGACTCATAGCTCATCCTTGCAATTTGAGCTTATAAATTTGGGGACTGAAGCCGAACCCAAGTATGTAAATTTGGGAAAGTGTTGTTCTAAAGAGCTTAAAACTTATGACACAAAGATTATACAACATGTCATCCTGATTAAAGCTGGAGTCAAGCCTTATCAACAGCCTTTGAGGAAAATGCATCCTAAACTGAAACCTTTAATTCAAAGTGAAATAAAAAAATTGTTGGATGCTAAAATCATATTCAAAGTCAGACATTCGGAATTGGTTTCTAATTTGGTGCCAATAACGAGAAATTCAGGAGAAATCAGACTCTGTGTAGATTTCAGAAACTTGAATCGTGCTTCAGATAAACATAACTATTCGGGGTGGAAAGAGAACTTACCAGTAAATGGTTTAGTTCTCAAACCTTATTTTTCTTGATTTTTATTTTGTTGTTTTGTATATAAATAAACTTTTGATTTGTTTTGTCTTTGAGGGTTTATGGTTTTGGTTTAGTTAGGGTTTGATTGATTTTAATCAAGAAGCAAACTTTTGGTTGCATGGAGTTCATTAGAATTCTGGATTAACTAAAATACTTGATTATAAGACTGTGTACTATTGATTAATTTGAAAGAACTTCTAGTTCAACAGTTTTCCTAAATGGCTATGAACACATTGAAGTCCTACTTAATCCTTGTAAAATAACTCAGGATCAAAAGGTCTGGAATACTATTTTGAGGTTCCATCCATCTCACATTTAAAAAATGTCTCAGGGGGTGACAACAAAAGACCCATGGAGAGGAAGCAAGGTAAACAGTATATTATATTTAAATGATCCCATGCCAAGAATTGAAAGTCAACAGGAAAATAAGAGTCAAAATCTCCTAAGAAAGCAATATGTATCAAAACAAAGTACTGAACCATATGAGTACAAGATTGCCAAAGTTCTTCTCCATCCGTGAGCTGAAAAATCAATACATCTCTCACACAAAAGGACACTATGGATAGAGGAACCTAAATAAAAAATTCAGAAAGAAGGCATGCAGGATGACTCGGAAAGGACAAAAGGTCCAAAAGCACAAAAGTGAAAAATGACATGGGAATGAGGAACAAACGAATATTTCTATTTACCATAAATTACAATCCTATGGTGTCCAAGTTGGGAGCTACCCAAAGACAGAGGAAAAAAATGAAACTCATATCCCTGGCCTCAAAAGAGTTATCTAGACTTTGAAATCTTGGTTTCCATTTTCACTAAATTGGACTATCATCAATGATTAAAGTATATACATCTACCATTTGGGAAATCCAGACATTTAGAATAATTCAGCATGTTGGTATTTATTGTCAAAACAGTTTATTGATCAAAGAAGAAAGTGTTGAGATATCTGTATTCGCCAGGTAGTCTCCAATTGTTGCAGCTTCAACCTTTTTTCCGAAATTTTGGACCCTCCTTTTGATTTTATCTAGCCTAGGATTGTTTGGTTTCCTAAAATTGGTCATTCCTCTGCTATAGACTTTGATCTTTTGAGGTCAGAAGTATGGTTAATTGTTTTTCCTTTGTTTCGGGATTTGAATGAGCTCGTATTGCTGTTTTCTTAGCCCATGCAACAAATGACTGTGGAGTTTTGTTTCTCAGAGCTTAACGTTTTTTATTTTTTGATGTTTTCTTTTTTTTTGTTGTCGGGAGTTTGTTGAAGATTGAGCCAGGGCATTAGTCCTCTATGCCACCGACGTTTCGGAAGGGAAACGACGAACGTCCCGATGGACAATTCTTTTCTCGCCGATCCATGGCCTTTACCTCCTTTTTGTTTTATTGTTAAACCTTTTGACTGCCGATGATTTGTTTTTTATTGCTATCGAAGCGAGTTTCAAGAGTGGATCAGAGGAATTCTCCTCGACATCGCCGACGTTTCGGAGGAAAATTGATAGGTGACCCGAAGAATAGTGTTTCCGATCACCGATGCTATAATGATTAGTCTCTCTGATTGCCGATAAATTAGACGCCTGAGCTCCGATACCTTTTAAGTTGCAATAATACTTTTTTTTATCACCGACATTGCGGAGAATGTTGTGGTTTGCAGTTTCGATGCTGTAGTGGTTAGTCTCTCTGATCAATGACAGAGTAAGTCGAATGGTTCTTTTATATCTCATTGATATTATGTTGTGGGAGTTAGTTGTTAATGGTTCCAATCGTCGATACACAATCACCGCGATAATAGTGCTTAGCATTGCCGACACTGTGGAAACGTTTAAGTTTGAATCATCAACACTGCAGAAGTGTTCAGGTTTAAAGTTTTGATCCTTATCTCTTAGAGCTTCCGATCGCCGATGGGGTATGTTATCGTGGGGCTCGCAGTTTGTTTGTTGCTCGCCGTTGCGGCTGTCTATTGAACTATCTGCCTGATGTTTAGAGCTTCCGATCGTCGATGGGTTTTTAGTTGTTTGTGATTCCATTGTTGCGGCTGTCAATTGGACTAACCTCTCGGCGCTTTGTGTTTTCAACTGCCGATAAGGTTTTCGTGCTGACTCTTTTTCACCAAGGGATTATATACAATGAGGAGCACAGTATAGAGTTTGGTGTTTTGAAGATTACCAGTAGCGGAAATGTAGTTCATGCTTTTATCGGAGGATTTCAAGTTAGTTCATATGCGGCCTGGATTAAGAGGAGGAATCTATTTTATCAGGGTTGTGATTTTGGTTATAGACAATGGACTTAGAAGATTTCAAGACACAACTTACAGGATTTTCTTTTCCTTTCATTTTTTTTCTTTTCATGCATTAATACTGTGTATAGTTTATTTTATAGAATGCATATGGAGGAGGTAAATAGACTGATACAGTTTTTTGTTATTTTGGTAAAAGCTAAATGGTCTAAGAACATGCTATGTTTATGATAGGGTGATTACTGTAAAGAATATATGTCTAAAAGAAAAAAGCAGAAGAGAGATGCAGAGGAGGCAGCAAGGAAGGAAGAGAAAGAGAAATGAAGAAGCAAAGATAAAGAAAAGAGAAGAAGAAAGTGAGGGTTTGAGATTAACGGGATCTCGAAAAGGCCAACAAATTATTGAGCAAATAGATAGCAACAGAGGTCCAGGATTGGAAAAATTTCATCAGCGACCAAGCTGGCCCCTCTTCATAAAGTGCTCTTAAATTTTAATTTAAAATGTAACATATTGTATAAATTATGAGCACATACTATAAGACACAATTTTGGAATTGAAAGGTTGAGGAATCCCAAAGGTTTTTCTTTTTTGTATAAATATAGGAGAGTTTAGATGTATATGGGGAATTCTTTCACAGGCCATTTGTGAGAGTATATTGTAAGAAGAACTACTTCCTTTTACAATCAAGAATTACAAGTTTATGATGGAGAAAGTTTGGTGGAATGTTTCAAATGCTTTGCTATGGATCAGTTGAATGTGAACTATTTCATTTTCAGCTTATGTTCATTAACTGTGAGATCATTCTAACTCATTGAATCTATGTTCATGTTATGAATGCACTTCAGTTTATTCTGTGAAATTTCCACTGTGAGTAATGAAGGTTGTCATAAACAATAAGCTATCTTGTTGTTCATATTTCTATTAATGTTCATGTGTTTTGCAATAAGTAACAACTATCTGTAGTTTTTCTTAATACATGCACAGAAATACATTACTCATTGATAACTGATAATTTTTTTCCCTGGGGATAGGTTAGTTAGTTAAATTTAGTTTCTTGCTGTGTGTGATTTAGATGCGAGAGAGTTAAGACGAGAGGTAAGAACCTGCGCATCACATTGTGACACTCTTCATTATCTCTATCAATCTGCATTTTTAGATAGACACTTGCACATCATACTTAAACACAAAAAACTAAAAATATACAGGGTGGACTGGGCCGTAACTAGTAAAACATTTTAATTTGTTACTTGACCTACAAAAGCCGCACCGTAAACCAGACGGATTCCCCATACCAAACAGTAGCGGGCTAGTTGGGAATTTTTATTGGGGAGAATCCCTAACTTTTGTTACCTGCGATTCTCCAGGCCTCAACAAGCGGATTCCAACATTTGCTTCAAGGTTGAAGGTGGAAGACCAGTGATGCTCCTGTTATATGTCGATGACTTGTTCCTGACAGAAAAGAGGAACTCATTAAAATTTCAAGAATGAGACTGCTACCGAGTTCAAGATGAAGGACTTGGGGATGATGCACTATGATCTAGGCATGGAGGTGTGGACAAGGGAAGTACGCGGTAGAGATCCTGAAGAGGTTCAGGATTATGGGCTGCATGATCACACCTATAACATCGAACCTGAACCTATTGAGTGTTGCTTCATCAGAGTCGATTGATGCCACGATGTATCGTCAGATGATTTGTTCCTTGATATACCTAACAAATATGAGACCAGATATTTGATTTGTTGTGAACACATTGAGACATGTTCACATGATGGTTGTAAAACATGCAGTGAGGTACCTAAAGGGTATAGTTGAGTATGTGCTCAAGTATGACGTGAATCTGAAGATTACCCTAGAGGGTTATGTGGATTTAGATTGGACAGTGCCATTGATAGGAAGAGTACTTTGGGGTGCTACTTCAGTATGAGATCAGAGAGGAGTAGTGAAGCTCCAGTAGGTGATCTAGATCGAGATCTCTCGAAAGAGGGAGTTCTAGCATAGCTAGTAAGACAGGTTGTCTAAGCATAAATCCTAGCGAAGCTCGTAGGTTTCTTAGACGTAAATGGACCTATAGGTTTTCCTTGGATGTAATTGGTCCTGGCGAATCTCGTAGGTTATCCTTGGACATAATCATCCCTGATATGATTCTATGCTAGAAATGACTAGAGTGAAGTTTGAGTACTTCAAGGAGAAGCTTGGTGTTCTCTAGATCGAGGTTCCTTCCAAGGGGAAGTGATGAGCCTATGAGCCCTTCTAACATGGTGAGAAGATTGGTTCCTTCCATGGTCAGATATAAGTGCTAGAGCCATTCTTATGTGATTGAGGGATGAGTTACCACATGATCAGATATAAGTGTTGAAGTCCATTCTCTGAATGGAGGCACCTGGTCAGTTACAAGGAATACTCAGCTTAGTGCTGAGAGGCCATTCTCTAGGAGAATGGAGGCACCTCATCAGTTACTAGGAATACTCAACCTAGAGCTAAGAGCCATTCTAATATGATTGTGGGATTGGCTCCCACATGATCAAATGTAAGTGTAGAGCCATTCTGATATGAATGTGGGATTGGCTCCCACATGATCAAATGTAAGTGCAGATCCCTTCCATGGATGGTAGTAGTTGTGTCCTACCATGCCACTGGTTGTAAGTGTTGTGTCTTTCCACAGATGATAGTAGGTGTTTCCTATCATGTTGGTGGTTGTAAGTGATGTTCCTTTCCACAGATGTTAGTAGGTGTTTCCTATCATGCTGGTGGTTGTAAGTGCTATGCCTTTTCAAATATGGTAGTAGGTTTGTCCTACCATGCTGGTGATTGTAAGTGTTGGTCCTTTTCACAGATGATAGTAGGTGTGTCCTATCATAATGGTGAATGTAAGTGTTGGGCCTTTCTAACCTGGTTCTTGGATGTGTTCCTCCCATGGTCAAATGTGAGTGTTGGGTGTGCCTGTATGACATGGTTGTTGGATGTGTTCCTTCCATGGTCAGATGTAAGTGCTGGATGGGCCATTCTGACTTAGGGTCAGATATAAGCGTTGAAGAAGACCTACATGGAGGCTAGGCCTACAACCAGTATGAAAAAGGGCTAACTCTGTAGAACTTCCTATGAAGAGAATAATTGAGAGATAACACCAGTGATGATGACCCAGTGATGATCCAGATCTAGTAATGATCCAGATCTAGTGATGATGATCCAGCAGTGATGATCCAGATCCAATGATGATGATTCAGCAGTGATGATCCAGATCGAGTGATGATTACCCAGTGATGATCCAGATCCAGTGATGATTCAGATCCAGTAATGAAGATGACTTGAAGATGAAGATGACTTGAAGATAAAGAGAACTTGATGATGATCCAAATGATACCGAGAAGAATACTTGTGTTGATAAATTGTTTCAAGAGAATACCTTCCTAGTTAAGAGGGAGTATTGATGTATTTGTAACTTTGGAATGTATTCACTTGTATATTTTATGTATTGTACCCCGATGTTTATTTCGGGAAGTATCTATAAGGTAATTGAGTCTTTTCATGCCCCTATGTTCCTATCGAGAGATTCAATAATGTAAATAAGTCATGTAAAGTCATAGAGTGTAACCCTTCCTATTGATCAGGGGTTAAATTCCCCACAATTGTGGGGCACTAGGGTTATTAGACTCTCCTAGAGAAGTTGGACTTGGTGAGTTAATGTCAAGTTGGGTCATTAGTACCCTAGTTGTGGTTACTCAAGCCTACATAACTAAGTTAGGATTACTCGAGCCTACATAACTGGGTTAAAGGTTAAGTGAACAAAAGAATATAAATATAGAGTGAGACTCTCTATTTATTACACACACACTCACTCACCGGGGCACATGAGTGAGAGAGGAGAAGCTATCTCAAGTGAGAGAGAGAATAGTCGTGGAGATCATCTTTTATGTCTTGGGTTTTAATATTGCCATTGGTGCTCATTCTATCTCTGAGGAAGTTGCGGGGTTTTCTTCTTCATGGTTTCCCCGAGGAAAATTCTTTGTGTCTCTTGTCTCTTGTGATTTTTGTTGTGCATGCTATTATCTCAGATAAGATCATAGATCATATTGCTTAAATGATAAAAATCTAACACATTTGGCATCTCAACTCCATCAACAAATTTGAAGGGGAGGTCCTATTGGGGAAAGGTACAATGAGGACCGTGAAAGGTAATTATTAGATTTTGTGGAATTAATATACCATGTATTTTTTCAAGTTTTTTTTATCATACTAATTTGTTATTTTTTTATTAATCTTGCATATTCAACTGTATTAAGCTATGCATGTAATGATATCTAATTAATGATAGTGAATTGTTATTTTTTCATATAGTTGCTCGAGTGTGGGATGCTTTACATTTATACTTTGCAAACAACCTTGATTGGATGGAGCATTGGATAGAAGATTATGAAGAATGCTTCGGTAGGTTATCATGGGAAGGGGTCCGTGAGATGATTAAAACAGCTCATCGTCATCGACATCAATTTCCTGATCTTACATCGCAAAGGGAAGTTGATTTAGCTTATGGTTTAAAAGATAAAAAGGCAAGTAAATTGTTTACCCGCATTTTTCTAGTTAATTCCCATTTTTTCAATGTATTTGGTTTGTTTAAGTTTTCAAATATATTTTCTAAGTTCTATATGACGTTTATTAATTCACAATGTATTTTTTACTTGTTGTCAATTTTGCAGTTGAAACATCACAAGGCTATGTAGTGTAAGGGTCGTAAATTTCGTATCAAAATGTTGGATGATAAGATGAAAACCTCGGATTATGGGATAACTACAGTGTTTAAAGTCACCAATGTTTCCTTTAGAAGTGACAGAAATCCAGAAGAAATTGAGAATAGGTACTATGGGAATTTGGAGGACATAATTGAGTGTGATTTTAACACGATTTTAATTCCTTTAAAATAGTTTTGTTTGAGGTGAAGTGGTACAGGCTACGGATGCATGAACGTGATCCCCAAAAAACTGTTATTGTGCATGCTAATGGATATACCATTGTTAATACAAGGGCATTTGAACTGGGTATAGAGCCTTATTTTCTTCCAAGTCAATGTGAGCAAGTCTTTTAGTCATAGGTACCAGGTAAAGCAGGTTGGTCATATGTTGTTAGATACGATACAAGAGGAAGACCAGTAAAGTATAATCATGTAGATGATGAAGATAATCACAAAGAATAAGATGATGATGATTAAGATCAGGAGCAGGTGGTTGCAGTCGATGTGTTCAATGAATAAGTTAAAGAGGTTGATCATCCAAATCTAGTAGACTATGATCTCACTGACGATGTAGATGACTATATTAGCAAAGATGCCATTGATGATGATGTTGATGTGAATGAGCCTTTCATGAATATGTATTCTGAACCAGATCCTAATATAGATGTTGAGTTGGATGAAGAAGAAGATCATGAATGATATTTAATTGTTGAAGAGTAGAGGCACATGTTTATATCTTTTATGCCATGATGATCTTTATATGTTTTTATTTCCAAATGCCTTTTTTATATGTTTTTATTTCAAAAGTGCATACCCAAGCAAAGCATTGATTTGTTGCTGAAAACCTCTTTGCAGGCAGAATTTGTGAGCCTGAAAATTAGTCTGAGGGGAGAATTTTTGAGCTTGAAATACAGTATGCGTGCATCACCTCACCTCCACTTTGAACCTGGATAACCATGGCCGAACTTCAAACAGGGGCGTCCAACATGACGAGCACAACTGAAATGCAGGCATCCTCCTTTGCAACCCCAGTTGAAACACAATCATCCACAGATGATAGGGAAACAGTAAAAAAAATTTAGGAGAAATATGATGCATGGAGAGATGCAAAGATGTGGTCACCAAGTATGGAAACTATCCTGAGGAAAGTAGAAATTTTCAAATTTTTATGGGGAATGTTTAGATATGTTGATGAGGAGATAGATTGGGCAATTTTGAAATATGATGTTGGGAATATGGAACTCATAATTTTTTGTAAGCTGGTATACCTCGAACCTGATTTGGTTTCCCGAGCTACAAATATTCCATGCAGAGAGGGTGTGATTTTAAGCTCAAGGAAAACCCCCAGACAGGAGAAGAACCAGATGGCCAGTAAAATTTGTGGGAGAGAAGTAAAGTTTCCAAGGAATGGTTTAAAAATGCAAGATGTCCCTCCCGGAATATACAAAACTTTGATTCAGATTGTTCTTAGGACAATTCTGAATCATCACAGGGATGACATTTCAGGTGAATGTATGGGGGTAGTGATACATTGGGTGGAAGATATACCTGTAGATATTCCTTATCTACTGGATAAGAAACTCCACTCTACCCTGCAAGAGAGCAATTTAAGGATGGTTAAATTTAGTTTCTCGGGAACACTTCAAAAAATTAATGATTTATGTCGACCCCATTGTTGTGCCCACTATATGCCAGTTAATTAAAACTTAACATGCAGAGTACTAAACATAAATTATCAACCAGAGGAAGTCTTTTATTTCAAAGCTATCGTACAAGATATATGCAAGCACAAATTCTACCTGACATTGTTGATCTATTGGTATGCAATCGAAACTCTTTGTAAAGTAGATCACACCTTCTTGAAGGTAAATCAAACCTCGAACCTATTCGTAAATTGAAACTGTAAATCGAACACACTTCAAACTAAATCTATTCCTACGAAACAATATTTAATTGCATAAATCTAAAAGAAGTCTTGTGTTGTCCAACAATCTATCAAAATGAATTAACATGAGAATGCTATGATAAATCTATTGAATAAAAACATGAACTGAATAATAAAACAACTATGATAAATCTACCGAATGAAAGCATGAATTAACAAATAACATATCTACAAAATAAAACACCTATAATAAACACTACCAGCATCTGCTCAGGGAAGAGGGCCCTTCCTCCACTGAGTAGAGCTGGATCTCCACAATAAAAGTCTACAACTCCATAATTAAGAAATTGTCAGCATGTATTATCAGAATGAAAGTATTACAATGGATCTGGATCAAATCCTACATCATAACATTGATTTCTCTTCCCCTGTAAATCTCTCTTCTCAATGAGATTGATTACATATTTATACATAAAATTATCTCATGGAAATGAAGAACTGAACCCCCAACTTGTGATCTGTAACAGCTAAAATACGGTCGTAACTGCTGGCAACTTTGGAACCGGTCGTAACACCAAATTTAGAAAATACCCTCTCGAAGAACCATCTGTATATCCCAAACCGTCATTTTTTTTTTCCATTGTCACGCAATTCAAGTAAATGAGGAGGTTATGCACAAAACCCATGTCTCAGATTTTTGAGATTCATTTCCAGCTGCCTACAAGTTGAAACGCGAATCAAGGTGTTCTTATGTGGCATGCATTTTCGGTTAAGGCTATAACCACTGGCTATGAGCGTCATGTATGTGACAAATCACTCCATAAACCATCATTAATAAAATTATGCATAATAGTCTTCAATTCATAAAATATAAAGAAAAATAATCATTATTAAACACTTAAAACATCAATGGAAGTAGTATGTTATTTTACGCGCAGTTACAACAAATGGATGAAAATTGAGCAATAATGGTAATAAAATGGATGAAATATATGTCTATAAGTGATGAAAAAATGAACAATTCCAGGGCCCGACATCTCCCCCAAACTGAACTTGTTGTATGTCCTCATGCAACCTAATACCTATGTAGCATCCAACTAGAAAAAATCATTCATTTGTTTCTTCATTTTACCATTCGCACAGTTGCAGCCAGAAGAAATGGATAGTTTAACAAAAATTGGTAGAGTCACTTAGCGGAGGATTTAGCAGAAAATTTGGCGGAGCCACAGCTCTTTAGTAGAAATTTGGCAGAGTCACAGCTTATTTTAGCAGAGAATTTGGCAAAGGTTTTAGCAAATATTTTGGCGGAGTTACTGCCCAAATAACGCTAAATTTAGAGGTGAATTTGGTGGATTCGCAGCTAAACAAAATGGGAAACAGAGTTGCAACTGAACGAAACAAGAAACAGAGTCGTAGCTGAACAGAACGGGAAACAGAAAACGAGAAACAGAGTTGCCACTAAATGGAATGGGAAACGGAGTTGCAGCTGAATGGAACGGGAAACAGAGTCATAGCTGAATGGAATGGGAAATGGAGTCACAGCTGAATAGCTGAACGAAACGAAAAATGGAGTTTCAGCTGAACGAAACGGGAAAATGACAATATTTTACGGTGTTGTAGCTTTTTTAACGGAAAACTTTTGAAGTCAATTTATCTCAAATGACGAACTGGGTTGGGATGAAATTTTTCAATAAAGTAAGCACCATTCTAATACATCTCCACACCAAAAATTAGACAAACCCACATCACGGATTTTGAGAAAAATGCAAATTGGCTGTAGGTGATTATGATCATTTTCTCAAAAACAATACATTGGCTTGGGATGAAAATTGTCAAGCTTGTTCATCTTAGTATTATACAATTCTTATACAAAAATCATGAGAATCCAACTTACCAATTGAAATATATGCCTATTTCAATTTCTGCACTTTTATAGATGAACATGAATAAAAATGTGTTGTAGCTGAACTTCCTGAACCAATATTTCACAAAATACAAATTGGGTTGGGCTGAAATTTTTCAAGCAAGTAAAAACTATTATAATGCATCTTTATACCAAAAATTAGACAAACCCACATCACGAATTTCGAGAAAAATGCAAATTGGCTGTAGGTGATGATGGTCATTTTCGCGAAAACCGTGAGCTGAATTGAGTTTAAACTTTCCACGTTTATTCTTCATAATGTTATGCATTCCCTGTCCAAATTTCATGAGGATCCAATTCGTGGTTTGTGAGATATGCTCAATTCAAATCCAGTATTTTATGTGGATGAACATGAAAAAGTGTGTTGCAGCTAAAACTTCTTGAATCAATATTTCACAAAACACAAACTAGTTTGGGCTGCAACTTTGAGGTATTGTTCATGTTACCTTGATGCATCTACTCACCAAATTTCACGAAGACCCATATCACCTTTTGGGAGATATGCCCACTTCAATTTCTACCCTTTTGCAAGCTGTAAATGAGTAAAAATCAGTGTGCACAAAGAATGTCAAAAACCACTCCCCCAAACTGAATATGTTGCATGTCCTCATGCAAAAGAAGAGGTGTCATCTTAGTTGTAAACAATCATCTCCCCTAAACTGGCATGTACTCAGGTTTATTAAAACCAACTTCAACCCAAGTGTGTAATCAATTATTCATATTGCCTCTTTGTGATTTTGAAAGAAAACCAATGATATCCAACAATTGGCACACCAATTGAATCCTCAAAATGATGAGCATGAAATGATATATGAATATATGTAAAAGGGATGAATAGAGCAACTGAATGCAGCATTAAAATGATCAAATTTATTTTTAGAGCGTGGAAAAAACAAATCACCTACCCTTGCTTCATACCCTGTTATATGGCAGCATGTGTTTGTTTCAGAATAAAAAAATGCTCAAATCATTAGAAAACTTTCTTTATGATTGTAAATAGAGGCAACCATGTTTTATTGACCATTAAAGCCATGCCAATGCTACAGGACTATTCATTGAATGATATGCCAAGCATGCTTTTGCACATTCCACAACAATCAAACTCATTTCAGAAATTTTGTCAACCTTAACAAATGACCAATGCTGGGAGTAATCATTACCTTCATGTTGCTGAGATAAAATTCACATCAGACCTTGAAAAGGCTGCTACAGGATTTCCATTATGCATGTATCATGCTCATGATGGCTAAAACCAATGTATGCATTAGTGGATGGTAAAGATACCATATGTATAAGATGGTGGAAAATCCATATACCATATAAAATGTGGCTCTCAATAATTTTGACTTATGAAGATGTGAACCATCATGTGCACCACTGAACAAATCAAATAAATCATTCCTTTGTTTTCTATCGTGCTTGTGTGATAGCATACTCTTGAGAAGAAATGGCTTCTACATCAACTTTTCATGTTGTAGGTTCTTGGGTCCAGCCTATCCTTGTCTTTCAAGATGTGTATCAGCTACTTTATTTCTCCTCACTATTTTTATATGGCAACAGAACACTGTTTCTTACTGCTGGTTCTTGTGTGGCAGCAACAAGACTTCTTGATGTTGGTTCTTGTGTGACAACAATAAGGTATCTTTTTTCATGCTTGGTCAGTTGGGTTGGTGAGATGTTGGGTTGGAATTTGAAGTGGATGTGCAAGAATGATGAAGTGTTAGAATTGAGTGGGAAATAATGGGAATGGATGGACATAAAATGCTATATAGAAAATGGAAATGGCTAATGCTTAGTGGTTCTTCATGACATTTCCCTAAATCTTTAATAAATCAAAACCTCATGCTATTTTACCTCAAGTGTTACCTCCATGGAAGCCTTGGTTGACATGAATGGACTGGTATATGCTAGAGCTATGTA
Source organism: Pseudotsuga menziesii (assembly GCA_001517045.1). Lineage (NCBI taxonomy): Eukaryota > Viridiplantae > Streptophyta > Pinopsida > Pinales > Pinaceae > Pseudotsuga > Pseudotsuga menziesii. Next base: position 114,141 of record LPNX010022262.1, read on the forward strand.
GACTGATCTGATGCTGAGACATATGTATATGAGAGCTAAAATTGGATGAGACTGAATTTGATCCATGATGTTGTGCTGGTTGCATGTAAGACTAACTGCTGAGACAATTGATGAGAATAAAATCTACCATAGAAGCAGAAATCCCATTCTCTTATTCTGAAAATCGACTGCTGAAATGAAAATGGAAAGAAATTACAAAACTACTGAACAAATGATGCTGCAAGTCATTGTTGAAACCATTAGATCACATAATCTTCAGCTACTACAAAACCAAGGTACAATTCTTACCATGCGAATGAATGTGCTGAAGTCGAGCATGGAAAGAAATCATTGGATTACCAGCCATTAATGTATGTCGTTAACCAATGTGAAGAAACTCACATTTGATGACAGTGAGCTCTAAAGTACCTTAGTGCATCTCGACAGGTACGAATGGATGTGCTGGAGTCGAGTCACCTACAAGATTTGTTAATCAAGAGGCATTGATAAATCCCCATGATGAACAACAAGGAAATCTGCCATTGATTCATGCAGATACCAGGGCACTATAAAACTCTAATTTTGATCCCAGATGATGTGTTGGAGTCGATGGGACACAACCATTAGAAGGTGGACCTTAATGAATTCCACATCATCCAATACAAGTACAAAATAAATGATTGTGAAGAATCATAGTGAAAAATAGAACCAACATGAAACTCAGAAGTGGAAAGTATATATGAAGTCATGATGTAGTAGTGATGGGAAATAAAACGGTTATGGTGACTACATAAGAAGTGGAAAATGGAACTTCGACATGAATGGATTTTTAGGGTTTTGAAATGAGGAGGGTGAATGAATCTACCATAGGGCAATTGGCTTCTTAAGGGGTTTTTTTCGGCAACAATTGATATGACAGATGTCTAAAAATGATTCTTGGCATGTAGCAATGGGACTTGACTTATTGAACATTGGTATGGTTTGCACATCAATCTATCCATTTTTTTTATGTGCTCAATCCATTTGCAAATTGATAAAAAGTCTTCAAGAGTCACTCGTGCATGCATTGACCTTCTTCTTCCAAGGACTTGCAAAAACCTAGCACTTGCCTGCAATAAAACATGAGATGATGGAATAAGAGAGATGATTGGTCTCTCTTCACCTAACAATTATGAAAAAAAAACAAGCAATTACTTATAAAACAAATTCAAAGAAAAATGAACAAAGCAAAATCCATTTTTATACCTACACAGGAGCAATGTCTATCTAGACTCACCAATGGTATTCTGATCATAGCTTCTTCGTTCCTTGTCCAATTTGAAGGATTCCAAATCCAAATGAAATTAAATTCATAGTTCTATTTCCATTAGAAACATGCTTTTAAAATTCTATGTGATGATGTTCCAAATCACTCAGTAACAGCCTGCATGACAAGGTGTTTTTTTGAATTCTGGACTAGACCAACAGTCACGGTTTTAGGCTTAACTTTTTCGTTTCATAACGGATTGATGTGATTCCAATTGGAGATGAAAGTATATTAATGTAGGTATCTATATTAGAAACAATATTTTAATCCAACAAGAATTGATGGGTCAAATAAGCCAATGAACAGTCTAGAAAATAGAGTTTTAGGAATGCAGATTTGTGATAGGAAGTCGGTATTGTGGTCATAAAATTTGCATACGATATCGGAATGAAGTGATTTAAATTGAATTGTAAACTATATTAATAGGGGAATATACCAATGAAACAGGTTTTCAAGATATGTCCAATAAGGTATCCATAAATTGACTGTCCCAGCTCTGTTCCTAAGCTGCCATCTTGACACCCTATTAGTATTTTGGCCATAAAATTTTTGTTTGACACCCAATCGTAAAAATTCAAATTGTTTTGGAAACTAGATTAAAAGGGATACTTGGGATGTAAACAATTTTTAAAAATAAGTCCATTTGGTCTCTCGAAAATGGACTGTCCCGACTGTGTTCTAGTAAAATTTTCAAGCCAAAAATGTCACCAAAACTTTAATAAATGAAATTTGACCCTAAAAAGTGATCGGAATAGGTGTGAATATTTTTAATGATATAAATTTAAATATAACACACATCCATACCAAAAATTTCAAGCATTGAGCACCTAGATTGACTTACACGGTCTGTTGCAGTTGCAGCTGCAACTCTTAAAAAAATGACATAATGTTGAAATAAAACATGTGTATTTTTATGGAAAATAAAAACTAAATACGTATCATGATGTGCAACACACACATATATGAAACTCATAAATTTTTACCTGTAGCACAGTCACAGCTGGGTGTTGCAGCTCACTATCACAGCTGAGACTAATTAGTCACACCTGGGTGTTGCAGCTAACAAATTCATGCCAAATTTCAAGATTAAAGGATTCAATAATCATTGACTCATTTTCCTGTGGATCCTTCATTCGCCTTCCCTAATTACTGTAATTTTGTTTTCATGATATTTTTATTTTTATTTGTAACAAATAGAGACAAATTGAAATTGGAAAATTGATGACAAAAATGCTTTAAGCATTTTGTTCAAATAGTCAACCATTCGAAAGCATTCATGAAAACATCTCATACCCATTCCTTATCTTTCTACTTTCTGATCTTCTAGATCACAACAAGGCGCAAGAAGAGAGCATACTTATTCGAAAATAAAATAAAAAAAACTTAAAAAAAAAACAAAAGCATGGTTTTATTCTATTATTCTATCCTATCCTATTCTACTTGGAAATATAAAAATTGTTCAAATGTATGCATATTTTCAATGGAGCCATTTTCGAAGAAGTGACTCAAGTATGCTCATACTCCCAACAGAAAAATATAACTTTATGAATGCTAGGATATGAGAGATCAACTTCCCTTGAAATGATGGTGCCAATAATTGGTGAAGTATGGAATGATGCTACAGACCGATGACAGATTGAATCCAAGCTTCAATATAGTCTTTGTTTCCTTGATTTCTCATGGATGTTACACCATGAAGATCCTTATTAAACTGATCTTCCTCAATGCATAAGAGATTCAGATCTAATGATGTGAATGATGCTTTTGGTTCCAATGGTTGTTCTCCATCAAATATTACGTGTGTCTTGTTGATCTTGTCTGCTAGCTTATGAGGACTAGAAGAAACTCCATCTGCAAATATTGGATTTAAAACATGTTCAGGCCTCGTATGGATTTGCTACAACAACACACAACCTTTTTGCAATGGTGTAGATGAAGTAGAACAAGAGAGAAATGTAGGAACATTTTGCAGTTCAGTACTATAACTATACTATACTGCTTTATTATAGTTAGAGTGGAGGGTGGATTGGACAAGAAATTGTGTTGGATACCAAGGAGTTTGATGAGAAAATAGATGTGGCTGATGTAGATGATTGATTTGTGAGGTTGATATTGAAGGACCAACTTGTGTTGCAGCATGAGGGAGAGTGGCCATATGACCATAAGATGGGCCATTCCAACCTTGTGGATAAGGTAGGTAAGAGTTAAAATGAGGCTGCAACAGCTGCCATGGTGGAAGAATATTCAATGATTGAGTAGGAGAGTAAGGAAATGGAGGGATAGAATTTTGAACCATAGATGTAGTCCATGGTTGACATGACTGTTATAATGAGTTGGTTGTAGCTCCCAGATATTTTTGATATGTTCCTTTCATCCAGGGTATGGAGGGGCAACAATTAGTGGAATGCTTCAAGTCACATATACCACAACTTTCAACACTATCCAAAGGGAAATCCCTTGCTTCTCTTATTTCCTCATGCTTTTCCTTATCCTGCAAAAAAAACAATTCTGAATTTAGTGAATCATTAATATCACCATTAGAATTTTCAATTAAATTACTTATTTTAGCTCGCAAAATTCTTGTTTTTGCAGCAAATTTAAAAATTAAAGATAAAAGTTCCTTAGAGTTCTTACCAGTCTCGAAGTTTCCTCGTGAATTCCTTCTACATAACTCACAAATATCTTCATATGCTAACTGAAATACATTACCTGTTCCCATCAGATTCAATATTTCTAAACATTCATCTTGGATTCCCTTGAGTAGAAGTGTTTTTAAGATTTCCTTCCCCAATTTCCTCTGTTTGGATCTTTGGAGGTTATATTGAAATCGTTCTATGTATTCCTCCATAATTTCTTCTTCTCCTTGTGTCATTTCGAAAATGTCTTCATTGACCCTGCAATAATCTTGGTACCTTTTCAAGAATATATGTTTCATGTCTTCCCAAGTTTGTATACAATTCCCACCGAGGCTCATGAACCATCGGAGGGCTGTTGCTTTTAGAGTAAGGGGAAACACATTCAATTTTTGATCATTAGCACAATAACCATATCCTCTACAAAGTACTTCAAATTGAAATAAAGATACATCAGGGTCTTCATTTTCCAAACCGTGAAAATTTGGTAGAACATGTGGAGGAATTCTTTTTGTTGGTGCCACTCCTCTCGAATCTCCAATGGGAAATTTGAAGGTAACAACTTCTGCATCTTTCTTACCTGCCATCTCTTCATTAGATTCTTCATGTGCTATCTTGAGGCTCCTCCTTCGAATGTTCCTGTCAACTTGTTAGTAGAATGGGTGGTGCTTACAACACCACTAAGGGGAATGATAAGATTTATGCTCCAAAGATTGAAATTGAAATAAAACTGAATGTAAAAACAGAAAATCCACACTCAAAATAAATTCAATAAACTGAAATGTAATCATGCAACCTACATGCCCTACTTTAACAATGCATCTACAAAACAATGTTAGATGTACTTTTGCACAATTAATAACTTTCCTGGCAACAGCGCCAAAATGTTGTGCCCACTATATGCTAGTTAATTAAAACTTAACACGCAGAATGCTAAACATAAATTATCAACCCGAGGAAGTCTTTTATTTCAAAGCTATCGTGCAAGATATATGCAAGCACAATTTCTACCTGACACTGTTGATCTATTGGTATGCAATCAAAACTCTTTGTAAAGTAGATCACACCTTCTTGAAGGTAAATCAAACCTCGAACCTATTCGTAAATCGAAACTGTAAATCAAACACACTTCAAACAAACTCTATTCCTATTAAACAATATTTAATTGCATAAATCTAAAAGAAGTCTTATGTTGTCCAACGATCTATCAAAATGAATTAACATGAGAACGATATGATAAATCAAATGAATAAAAACATGAACTGAATAATAAAAAAACTATGTTAAATCTACTGAATGAAAGCATAAATTAACAAATAACAGATCTACAAAATAAAACACCTACAATCAACACTACCAGCATCTTCTTAGGGAAGAGGGCCCTTCCTCCACTAAGCAGATCTGGATCTCCACAATAAAAGTCTACAACTCCATAATTAAGAAATTGTCAGCATGTATTATCAGAATGAAAGTATTACAATGGATCTGGATCAAATCCTACATCATAACATTGATGTCTCTTCCCCTCTGAATCTCTCTTCTCAATGAGATTGATTACATATTTATACATAAAATTATCTCATGAAAATGAAGAACTGAACCCCCAACTTGTGATCTGTAACAGCTGAAATACGGCCGTAACTACTGGCAACTTTGGAACCGGCCGCAACATAAAATATGGAAAATACCCTCTCGAAGAACCATATGTATATCCAAAACCTTCACTTTGTTTGGCCATTTCCTCGAGATTTAGGTAAATGAGGATGTTATGCACAAAACCCATGTCTCAGATTTCTGAGATTCATTTCCAGCTGCCTGCAAATCGAAACATGAATCAAGGTGTTTTTATGTGACATGCATTTTTTATTAAGGTTGTAACAGCTGGCTATGAGCATCATGTACGTGACAAATCACTCCATAAACCATCATTAGTAAAATTATGCATAATAGTCTTCAATTCATCAAATATAAGAGAAAATTATTATTATTAACCACTTAAAACATCAATGGAAGTAGTATGTTATTTTACGCACAGTTACAACAAATGGATGGAAAATGGAATGATAAATGGGCAATAATGGTAATAAAATGGATGAAATATATGTCGATAAGTGATGGAAAAATTGACAATTCTATGGTCCAACACCCATGCTACTGAAACAGAGATTGGTGATATTAACCAGCATGGAAAAATATCTTTGCCAAAACCACCTATTCATAAAACATATGTTAAGAAACGTAAAAGTAGGGAACATAATGAGGAATTGCCAGTATAGTCTCCTCAGCAGAACAAGGAATTAGTACAGTATCCTGAGAACCATGGGGAATTACCATTACACCCTGCTGAACAGAACGAGGAATCGCCAGTACAAAGTCGTGAGCATCATGGTTAATTACAAGTACATTATCTTGATTTGGTCACAAATGATGAAATTCGTGCTGCCATAACTTTGAAAGAGTTTAAGGGGCATGTAGTTAGAGGTCATTGGGAGGAGGTGACGGGTAACGAAATGGAACAAACCACTGCTAACTTTTCCATTCCTCAAGACATTCTTGATAGAATTCCTCCTAAACAGTTAGAAATTGAGTATGATTTTTCTTCCAAATTAGAATCAGGGGCTTCCGCTATGCATTTAGAAATTGCATCATATAATTATGATAGTAGGTACATGTTCATCCTATATGATAAAATGGAGCATTTCAAGGAACAAGATTTCTATATATGCAATTGGGTGGAAGAGTGCTTGAGAAAAGATGATACTATTTTACAATGCCTAAAACAGATAGCAGTGTTGTAGAAGACAGTTGTGGATAATCATTTCAGAGAAGACAAAATTATAAAAGGGAAAGAAGAAATGGTTAAATTATTATCCGAAGAAGTAAATAAGCACACTGATGTTGCTCAAAAATCAATTTAGTCCATGATGGTTGCGTATGAAGAGGATTTGGAAAAAAATAATGCTGAAGCGAGTGAACTCAAAGAAGAGTTGAAAAAAAGACCACATGTTCTCAACGTACCACCAGTGAGGGTAGAAATGGGTTCTTTACAGGTAATGGATAAGAAAATTAAAGAATATGAACAGGTAGTACAAGAATATCAGTTGAAGTTGAAAGAGTGGGAGGGAAGCCATGGAAAAAAAGTTGGAGAATTAGAATCAATAATTTTCGATTTGAGAAAAAACATTTCTAGGCAAGCTGATAAGCTGAAAGGAACAAGGTTAGCAAGGATCTCTAAAAATTTAAAACTTAAAAAACAAATTAGAGAGAAAAAAAATTCTAGTGAAGAAGGTGGTGAGGGTGAAGGTAAGGGTACCAAAGGAGACGATGGTAAGGGTAAGGGTAAGGGTAAGGGTGGAAGGAAAAATACACCTAGAGGTACAATGTCCTTAGAAGAGTGAGAGAAGTCCTTAGCAAGACGAGAGAATATGCTACAAGAAATCTACCTTGCACTAGGTGATTTGTATGGCTCATCATCGTTACATAAATAAATGAAAGAGAAGATGGCCGAGAAAGATGCAAAAATAAGGGAGATGGAATCAAAACTCTTAGAAGGTAGAAAAGTTCATCATTTGGGACATGATATGGAAATTCAAACACTTAAATCCAGAATTGTTGATTTGGAGAAGGAATTAAAAGGGCCAGTTGCTGCGATGAGTGCAATTCTTGTCCTTCCCAACAAGACAAAGTTGAGGGAAAAAGAGCAGCAAAAAGAAATACATAATCTGAAATGTGAATTGAATGAAGTTAAAAACCAGTTCAAACATACCAAAGACAAATTGGAGGTCAAGGAAGAGCATGAATCAACGAAGTATAAGAAAAATGTGGAAATGTTGAACAAACTGATGGCGGAAAAAAATGTTTTGCTTGAAAATTTAAAAAAAGTTTCACAGAGAGTTAAATAAATTGAAAAGAAATCGCAATAAGTGCCTTGTCCAACTCCAGTACAATTACAGTCTTCTATGAAAGGCAAGAGAGACAATTCATATTTGTCTTATGCTCAAGAGGATGGATTGTAGCCATCTCTGAAACATGCTAGACATGTATAAATCAATGTATATATGTATTTATCGACATTTAATGAAAAAAATATTTGTATGATGGAGTTTTGTATTTATCGGCATATAATGAAAAATGATTTTTAGTTGGCATATCATTGTATACATGTATTTATTGAAAGTTAATGATTTGATTTTTGTATGGTTGAGTTTTGTATTTATCGGCATATAAGATAACATTATAGAGAATTCATCTCTGAATCCAATGTTTTCAGTGATCAATACGAGACTTCTTGTAGGTTGTGAAAGAAAGCATCAATCTCTTCGAAATAATTTAAATTTATGTATGTTAATTAAATAATAAACTCTATTTTGTTTATGTTTCTTATTTATTTCATCTTTTTTTAATTAACTGGCTGAGCAATCTCTATTTAAATCTCTGGCTTGTGCAGGCATCTGAAAAAGTTTTTTATTATATATTTTTAAGCTATGTGTGGGCAAACTTATACACTGTGTGAACATGATCTTTTTTCAACATGGAAGGTTAATTTTTCACTAATGTGACATCCATAGGAAAAATTGAAACCATGACTAGATAAACACTTCAACAAGGAACAAATACATGTAATTTGATGAATTAATTGACACACACACATCATCTCGTGAGCATTTGAAAATAGCATTTTAAACTACAAATTTACCACTTGGACAAAATTATAAAACCCTAAGTCAACATGAGGGATTTTTAATTTCACCAACTCCTGAACCAATGATACCAGATGATGTAGTACATCCCATTCAACACAACCAAATTGATTTCCCTGGGTCAACGTGATGAGATTTTTATTTTCATCCAATTAGAGGTGTGAGACACCCAATCGATAAAGGCCAACATGGTGATTCCATCAGGACCACTTTCATCCTCTGAAGCTTGTTTGCCTCTCCTCGGTAGGCATTTTATTCTTCTAATGAATTATTGTGGACATTTTCATAACCCAGCTGCTTTAGGGTAGTTTTTCATCACATACTCTTGCAATCCACTATCAGAATGTATCAAAGACATCATGAGACATTAGGACACCATCATGTGTCTTTCCAACCTCATCACATCATGAGACTCATATTTTCGTCATCTGTACATCACTAAGCAAACTGAAGGTATGGATGGACAGCTAGTCCACTAGGAAACAAGACCATGTCACCCTTAGAATTTACTGAGACAACCTAAGCCTCTGGCAGGCATATCAAAATAGCTCCTTAACTTCTTTTGAGCATCAAAACATATTTCTTTGTATTTTGGCAGACTCCTATTTCACATGTGTGAACACCCTATGGAGACCTGAAGTCATGAGCAAATGGAAAACTTACCAAAAAATGGATCCATTACATTCAATGAATTTACTTGAACAAAGACAGACCTTAGCAGTCATTTCCAACTGACCTCTCAAACTCCTGTTCTTAACACTTAGTCAATTTTTTCATACTCTTGAATATGCAAAAAAGTTTTTCTTCTATTTCGGCAGATTGCTATTTTCCTCATTTCGTCACCATAACAAAAACTAAGAACATGGAAATATAGCCACTTCATCAAATAACAACCCAATGCCCTCAGATAAATTTATCATCATCAGGACAATATCTGGCGGGCATTTCCGTGAAGCCACTTAGGCAATTTTTCCAGTACTGGAATAGTGCAAATATGGCTTGGAGGCACTTTTGGTAGGGTGACATATTCCTCCTTAGAGACTCTCTAGTGAGGCAAGTGAGATGGTTGTATGCTCCATAAAACACTCTAGAGACTCACATTCTTAATACATTTTTCACATCATCCTATGAGGCATAGCGGGCATTTCCTTAAGGCCACTTGGGAAGATTTAACACAAACAAAATTCTCAATTTGGTCTAATCTACCTAAAACACCCTTTTGGCAGGTCCATAACTGATTATTCATCCAATTCCAAGACAATCTAAAGACATGTTCAAGTAGGTTGAAGATCAATCTACAAGACCCCCATGTGCTGCAGGCATTTACTCTAACCAATAATTTAGAACGGACATCTTTCTGAGGCTACTTAGCCATTTTTGCATCCATCGATGAAACACCCTATTTTGGCAGGCCTGTATCTTTCTCCTCAAGAAAAATTAAAGCTAAGTCAAATCATGAATAGGTATCCAAACCAACTAGCCATAGGACGATACCATGGTGCGGGCATTCTTCTCAAACTATGAATTGTGGCAGGCATTCTCTTAAGGCTACTGGGACCAATTTTGACTAAGGCTGCTGTGACCAATTCTTCCTTAAATATATGTTGTAGTTTGGTGAGGCAAGTCAGATGGTTGTATGCTCCATACAACACTCTAGAGACTCACATTCTCAATACTTTTTTTACACCATCCTATGAGGCATGGTGGGCATTTCCTTAAGGCCACTTGGGCAGATTTAACATCAATTCCATACTTAGACAAATTTCTCAATTTGGTCTAATCTACCTAAAACACCCTTTTGCCAGGTCCATAACTATTTCTTCATCCACTTCTAAGTCAATCTGAAGACATGGTCAGGTAGGCCAAAGACCAATCTACAACACCCCCATGTGCTATGGGAATTTACTCTAACCCATAATTTAAGGAGGTCATTTTTCTGAGGCTAGGTAGCCATTTTTGCATCCACCTGTGAAACACCCTATTTTGGCAGGCCTGTATCTTTCTCCTCAAGAAAAATTAAAGCAAACTCAAATCATGAATAGGTATCCAAACCAACTAGCCATAGGAAGGTACCATGGTGTGGGCATTCTTCTCAAACCATGAATTGTGGCAGGCATTCTCTTAAGGCTGTTGGGACCAATTTTGACTAAGAACACATATTTCATTAAATTTGAAAATATTCTATTACAAGGACTTCATCCACATTGATTTTTTTTGGAAATCTCTAAATACATATTCTATTAAATCTAGAAAAATCAACTCAAAGAACTATTCCATTAAATTTGGAATAATTAATCCAATGAACTACTTTCTCAATTAATACTTTTTATTTATTTCAAGTAAAACTTTAGTATTCAACTATTCAAAAGGAAATATTACATCTCAATTAGAACTAGATGGGCTAGATCTAAAATTTAGAACTTTTGCTAGATTGAGTTCCTTCAAAATGAGGAAAGTCATAGCCTTTGAATCCTACATAATTTATATTAATATTATTTATAGGCTGTATTAGATGTTAAGTTGATTAAATTATTTTATGACATAATATCAACATTGTATTTGTTACTACAACAATTATAAACATTATCATAGTAATTATTTTTGTCTTTGTTATGTATATTGTTTTATTTTTGGAAATTGGCACCACTTATAAGCAAAATGAAAAAATATCTTATGAATTTAAAGTCTAAGTTTTATCCTTGTAATGATTAAAGTAAATTATGAATTAAAATAGCAACATAATTTATTATTATTGTTGTTGGCAGTGTTAGTGTATTAGAAACTAAGTTGATGAATGCTTACTTTATGAATAATAGATTAACTTGAGAAATTTATTACCTATAAATTTATTTAATGATATTGATGTTAGTAAAGCCTCCCTTATTTATTAATATTAGTTGTTTTAATAAGCAAAATCAATTATGAACTAGAATAGCATTAGCGCAATACAATTTGATTTTTTTTCATATACAAGAGGAAAGGGGAAAAACCAACTAAACTAAGTATTGCAAGTGTTCATTATTTATTTCTGAAGCATTTGAACAATGTGTTTAATTGAAAAGAGCATATTTATAATGAAAATATAGATATATTACAATATTTATATTATCATTAAGATTGTATATCATCTATTAATTTATGTTAGGGCATGGAGGAATCGAACCACCATCGTCCTGCTTGTAATGCAGGTGCTCTTCCATTGAGCTAGCACCCTTTACAACATGAGGGGAGAGGGACTGTGTTAACACCTAGATTACACATTTCTAATCCTCCATGACAGATCAAAATGATGACAGTCTTAGACTTTGATTCTTTCAAAATGATGAAATTCTTAGACTTTGATTCCTTACATAATTTCTATTCATATTATCTATAGTTTGTATTAAATGGTAAGTTGATTAAGTTTATGTAATGACATCAATATTGTATATATTACTATGATTAAGAAATTGAATTATAATTTGATATGGTAACTAGTACATTGTTGGTGTTGAGTTCCTATACTAGTAGAAGGTTGGCACAATTTTAGAATGGCCCATTTAAAAACTATTTAATGTAAAGGTTTGGTACCCAATATTGTTCTAAAATTTTCCCTTGTATTTCCCTGAACTAGGCTTCCATCAATCAACCTTTACATGAAGAGTCTCACTTTCATCATTCTGGAAGATATATGAGGTGGTTTTTGTCATCTAAATCATCTCTCCTTCATCATCAACTCATGATCTAACTAGCAACATATTTCCTTTCTCAAATTCGATCATAGGATTGAATCTTGGCTTTAGCTTGTTGCACTTGGGTCCAACATATACCCGTTCATCTGTCACATTATCAAAATCTCCATCCATAATACTTATATTCCATGTAGTGCATTATGATCAGCATTAAATCTCACATGGATTAAATTGTCTTTATAATGCAATGTATTTGATGATAATATCTAACATGAATTAAAGCTAACATGATGCTACTACTTAATGATTGATTTTTTGGATTAAGTTATGTGAAATATTTTCAGTCCACAATGAGTTTTTCATGGTTCCTGTAACAAGCATGGGTGGAGTGTCCACTCAAAACATTGGTCTGAAAA